>WEKX01021795.1:70846-103609 GCA_013390025.1 Pitta sordida
ATAAATTGACTTGATAGACCACGCACTGGGACACCATGACAAAGACACATGCAACTACAAGCCAAAGCGCATCTGTTCTCTGATTCTTCATGCTCTGGAAAAAAATATTTCTATGCTACATGTGGGGTTACCATGGGTTAAGAGAAGGTCAGCAATCAAAATTAGTTACGTAGGACTTATCTGGAAATGTTCTAGTAACCTGCCTTAAATAAATGTCGTCTATTGGGATTTCCTTTTCTGGCTGGTTTGAGGACTGCAACACAGCAACAGTTTATCCTAAGAAAATCTGAAGCACATCTTCGCTGACCCACAGGACTCAATATACTATCAGAAAAGCCAAAAATCACTGAAATGCCACCAAATACGTTAATTATTAATAGTTTCCTTGTTATATTGTTCTTCCCTTGTCTGCAACTGATTTGTTCTTGGAGACCCTGCAGGATATGGATACTGCTTCATTGCACTGTCAACTGCAACAATGACTTTATTTTGGAAACACTCAGTGATACTGCAAACCTAGTTTAAAACAAAAGCAAAAAAGTTTTCAAATTGGCTACACTATTTCACTCATTCAAAGCTGCATCCTGATAGCCAGATGAAAGTGCATAATTAGTGATATTTGTATCTACTGTTATAGTGTGTCAAAGTTTCTAGATTTAGTTCTTCTCCCACACTTTATTATAAAAACATAATTTCACCTATGTTAGCATTCAAAATAAGCAACTATAATAGAAAGGCTCTCTATCAGAGACAGTCAAAACTCAGTCCCTTTTAGCTGTTGTAGTTCTCTGAAGACTTACACTAGTGTACATAATCATAGACCTGCATTTTTCCTTGTCTTCTGGCTTTTACTTTGTAACTGGTTTTTACCACTGTTCTTGAAGGCAGAAGAAAACAAAGCCAGTCCCAAATCGTGTAAGTTAAGGGCCTTTCTATATAACGCACATTAAGCTAAACTATCTCCATCTTGCATTTGCATGTTTAAGCATTTTTTAATACGTTGGTTTGCAACAGTATTAAACAGATAGATGGTGACAACCTTGTCACTATGGTCCTTCTGCCTCTTAGACTATAGCACACAAGAATTCTACAGAAGGTTAAACAATCTGTAGGCCACTTTCTCTCATTAAGGTTGACTTGTGTGTCACGAGCACGGAATATCGAAAAGTGCATGATGCATTAAATTCAATTTTCAGCACTAAAATGTTATTACTCAGTGTAACGTGATAGCTCCTGGCAGTTCAATACAGGAGCAGGATAACATTTTTAGATCCCATTCAAGAAAGAAATTTAGTTTCTGATTCCAAAATCCTACAATCTAATTTGAACAAAATAAACATTCTACAAGATACAGGTTTGTCTGAGCTATAAGGCAGGTACAGTTACCAGAAGAGAGTGCATGCAGTAGAACTAGACTGACTTTACCAGTTTTTAAAGTACAATGTTTTTCAGCTACAGCTTCAGCTACCATTCCCACTGCTACCATTAGTTTGATACACGTATAAGGCTAAAGGAATGTCTATATTTGTCTGTATTTCAATTTTCTGATCTGTAAAATTTGATTTAAACTGTTCATAAAAACTGCAGTATCAGAAAGGGAATTTTAGCAATTGTTCACAAGAAATTCGGTATCACCAAAGGAGTCCTTGTAGCAATGCAAGTACTATATAATCAAGAAATTCTTCACAGAAAACATTGTGTTGTAGCCATAGGGTTTTTATGCATTGCATTCTTTCTCTGAATGTTCAAGGAAATAATTTTTGACGATACTTCGCTAACTATCCCATCAACTCACATGAATGTGCACTATTAGAAACTGCAACTTTACAGGACAATTTGCCACCTGTTAGTGCTGTTGTTGAATGTGTGGAAACCTTAAGGCCAGCTGGCATGCACTCACATGGCACAGAAATTACTTTTAGAGAGAATGACTGATTTCAGGCTGAAAGAAGAGATGGATGGAAAACAGTAGATAACTTTTTATTTAAGTATTGTTGTTAAAACAACGGGTAGAGAAAAAAACCCCTCTGTCAACTAACATCCAACACAGTCTAGATAGTCTAGATCAATAGTCTAGATGACTGTCAGGCTACAACATACATTACAACAGAGTATCTGATGAAAATAAAAGCTAGAGTGTCTATTTGCTTTGTGGGTTTTATCTTTTCCATGAAGAGAGAGAATACTTTTATTTATGAACTGTGCAGACATACTGTCACAAAAATAAACACTGCTTTTCTAAACACAAAATAATTTGGTGACCAAACCAGAAAGCTTTTAATCACCTCTACCAAAAATTATATTAGGTATATATCAAAATCAGTAGTTTTATTCAGTGACACTAAAAAAACCCTTAAGGTATTAAACTGCTAGACATTTTAATGTCTGCAAGACATTTTACTTACAAATTGGCCTAAGGTCCTTTAAGGAGAGCATAAAGTACAGCTTTGGATTCAGTCAGGACACTCATTATTTTCTCTTTCAAATGTCTAAAAGAGTTATGTCAAATAGCTGTCCTTACACATTCCTTATTGATTTTCCTTAGGGCCCGTATCAGTTATGGTCAGACTAGAGTTTTCTGAACGGATTGAATTCTAGCTGCAGTAACAATTTATATACCCATTAGTACCATTTCTCAAAGACCTGTGAGAGGGACAGAAAACTTACAGACCTTCTTATTTAGATTCTAAACAAATAAAGCTATAAACACATTCCTCATTTACTGCTATTCAGATACATAAACGTCACTGAGTTAAGCATTTTGAAAAGCCAAAACCACTAGCAGAGTCAACTTTAACTTTCCCTTAGTGAAATTCCATGCCACTGAACAAAAGTAATGTGAAATCAAACCTTTTCTTGAATTAGCCTCTGTAGATGAATCCCACATGACAACATTGCTGAAAACATGGTGAGCATGTACTGCTGGACTTTGCATATTCCATTTGCCAAGGAATTTAGTACAGCTGTTAATCCCACTTTTTCAATGACACTCTGGAAAGCATTAGGTGAGCGTCGAGTAATTCTGCATAAAGCCTACAAAATGGAGGAAAAATTGTTATTTAATTGGACTGTTATCTCAAGAAAACTAACGGAAAATAGAAGCAGGGGGTGTTTTCCAATAGTGTAGGAATATAAGGAATTCATACAGATTCATTCATGAGACAGATATTAGGGGGAAAGAACATTTATTTTTGAAGACCTGGAATTCTTCTAAATATATTGCTATACTTTCCATACAGCAGGAATGCAAATATTTGGTACACCAATATCAGCATGTCTTTTCCTCTAGAGAACAACGGAGCAGCATAGTCCATGCTTGAGTCTTTTGCCAAGCACAGAATGTAGGCAGCATTGGGTAACACTGTGCTAGAAAGGAGTACAGGAAGCAGAAACTAGAGACATGGCACACACAACAGAAATTCTGGTCACCCATACAGGTGGGCATCTTCTCCCTTTCTGTTCATGGACCATAATCTGATATGCAGTAGTTCACTATCTAAAGTCTGGCTTTAGCTCTAGATACTACTTCAGATCTAGATACTTGTTAAAGAACGGTGCTTAGTATTATAAACATGCAAACTATTATTCAGGTGGTTGATTTGCAAATATCAGTGATTAAAACAATACTAACAGAAAATGCAGATAACTGACCATGCTGTACTGAAGTGAGCACAAAGTATTCCACATAAGAACTTCAGAAACTGCTCAGGTCCCCAGTGCCATGGGTCACCTCATTTAAGAGCAAAGTGTGTAAATCATATGGCATTGATATTAACTTCTAAGCCCACTGCTACAGAAAGCTGTAGTTAGTCTTCACTGATGACGGGCTTATCCTTGACAATTAGAAGTACAATTCTGCCTATTATTGGACAGATTTTTTTTTTCCCCACCTCAAGTATTCTATATTATCCAAGTGCCTTTTTGAAAAAGAAAATGGCCTACACATTTTCTCTGGTGATTTTTCCTTGCTCAGTGTCTGAATGTAATTGAGACAGACAGTTTCTCTGGGATATGCTGCTCACTGTAGGACTCAAAGCAGGTGTAACTGGCCAACTGTCCCCTGAAAATGGAGCAGTTCTGGCAGTTTGCTGTAGGGGTCAAGGGAATGGTAAAGGACAAATCAAAGTTCTCCAAGTGGATAGGCAGAGAAACAGGAGTAAGACTTCAGGATGAGTTGAAAGAGACAAAAATAAATGGCTATGACCTAATAGCACAAAAATAACAACTGACTGGTCTAATGATTGACAACAGAAAGCACAAGATACAAAACATACCTTATAGCAAAAGTAGTGTTAGGAAAAAAAATAGAGCTGGTTACTTCAATAACTCAATCAGCAAAGGAAATCACAATTCTAATAGTCAGTCTTCTACCATATATAAAGTCATGATATAAGCATAAGCCTCACAGGTCAAACAGGTAAAGTCTCAAAAAGACCTTTTCTGGAAAAGAAGACTAATAGCCAGAGACTCACATATATACTTCACATATTTAGAGACTGACCATTCTCTACCCATAAAAGACTCTTTTTGCAAAGAATTTCTGATGCAAAGGCTTCTGTAATGTGTATTTTGCTAAATAAGATTCCTGTTCTAAAATGTCAAGATATTTTCCCAATGTTTGAGCAGTTTATGTCCCAGGCAAGACTCTGTCACAAATACACACTGAGGTAAATTATTAATAAGTACATATATTTTTTAAATTATAAATTTATTCTACCATTTACCTCTTCACTCACACATCAGATACATTTTCAATTCCCTCCCTTTTATTGTCACAATCCCCATTGCTGTTTACAACTACCTGAAGGGAGGTTGTAGTCGAGTGGGTGTAAATCTCTTCTCTCAGGCTGCCAGCACCAGAACGAGAGGACATGGCCTTAAGCTGTGCCAGGGCAGGTTTTGCCCAGGGAGGTGGTGGAGACACCATCCCTGGAAGTGTTTAAGAAAAGACTGGACAAGGAGCTCAGTGACATGGCCTAGATGACGGGAGGCTTGGGTGGAAGGAGTGTGGTGCCCATGGTTCCACTCTTGTGGGTTCGATCCTTGGGTGGGCGTTCGCTTGGGAGTTGGACCAGATGATCTTGTGGGTCCCTTCCAACTCGGAATGACCTGTGACCTGTGAATGCTAGATGTGGCTACCTGCATACTGCTGCCACACTAACACTACCATTTACCATCCGGGGAGCCAACAGTAACTCATCAGTGAACCTGAGCTCTGCTCAGGAAATGAGCGTCCCCTTAACACATTCATTTAAAATAAGTCAACCTATTGTATTGTTCTAAAATATTACCTGCATTGGCAGATAATGTTTTTGTTTTGTCAACATGAGATATGTTTAAAGTCACAGGTCTGCTAAGTATTTTCTACCTCACAAGTCTTTTTCTTCCAAACACTTTCCTTGCATGACATAACTCTTGCTGTCATTCCATATTGCTTTCAAAATTCAGGGCAAAGACAAGCCCTGGTAATTTTACAGAAAGTAACATGATGATTTCAAATAAGTCTTCTAAGTCACTCTCTGAGAGAAAAAACACTTCTTTTTTAAAACATCATTCAAAAAATAATTTGAACTTTGAAAAAATTTAATTGATTCTTCAAAAGTTTAAACTTTTCAAACATGATTACCAGCGTAAAAAAACATATGTTCCAGAAAATGATGAACCACAAGGACTTTTCATAAGCATGGAAGTATAATGTGTGCACTTTTCAGCTTCAGAAATTTTAAAAATGTTTCGACATAGTCTGAAATATAAATACATACACAGATTCACAGAGTCACAGAATACTATGAGTTGGAAGGGACCCACAAGGATCATCTAGTCCAACGCACCATCTAACACCTGTACAGAGACCGAACGCACATCCCAGAGCGGTAAACACAAACCTAGTTCCCTCACAGTCTAACAGGCCACTTCAAGCCAGAACACAGCAAGCATGCTCAAACATATTTCAATTTCAGTTCAGAATGTTTTTCAACACCAAAATATTTCTGTATCACAAAAGGAAATTCCTTACCGAAACAGCCGTTATCTTCAAAGAATCTGCTGTAGAGTGTGTGAAAAGGTACCACAAGATAGGTCCAATTTCTCCAGTAATAAATCCTTGTGCACGGCATGTGCGAGTAGTGCAAACATTTTCAATTATCTTTGCTGCCAAATGGTTCACTACTCGGTCTTCCTATAAGAAGGAGAGAAAAGAGGAACTTGTATGCAAATATTTCTAATGTTTCTGATTTCTTTTTAAACTACCACCTATGTTCACGTTTTATTTCATGCATATTGCCTTGGTGTGGTTACTTAATTTTTTTTCATACTTGCCAAAGTAATTTCATAGGAAACCTTATGTTGTGACAAAGTTCTGTTTAGAGATTGTACTTCCCCCCACTTTCTCTTCTACTGCAACGACAATTTAAGACAAGTATAATTTAATACTAAACCTTTCAACTCCAAACTCTCACTCCAAATTAACTGCAGTAATTAAAAAGAAAAGCTTTCTTTATTCAGAAGAGCCAACAACTCCATGGAGAGAGAAAAATCCTTCTTGCAGGTTAAGGTATTCTATAACACCCTTCTCTTCTCCTGGAACAGACAATCCTGACCAATGTTATAGAAAAAGTTATTTGGTCTCATTTACTACAGAAATTTCTAAATTCCCATAAGAGATTCCAAATCCTTGATATTTTTAATACTAATCAAACAATTTTATCTCCAAACCCAGTTGTGGAGAGCCACTATACATGGAGCTTTAATATTTACACAATACTATTCATAAAACAATGTCCCCATGGAATAAAAACCATCATGTCAGAATAATCACAAGCAATCAGCACATCATGAACAGCACATGACAGCAGTTCTTTTTCAAGAAAATTGTTACTGACTCAAATAAAAGCTTAACTTAATACATATCATTTAAAAGCAGTCTCTACTTTTTCTCTCTTCTCTCTCTTACCCAATTTTTTAGTATTTCTTCTTTCTCTTTTTTAACTCTTTTTTGCTTAAACTCGGAGTTTTAACAGAACTGGAAGATACATTGCTGGTGCTTTTTTGGCTGTGCATTCCCTCACCACGTCTCAGTCTTTAATTATGGAATAAGTAAAGCCTTTCAACAATGTCTTAAATTGCATTCTCGAATTCAGCAAGAGCAGAGTTTAGTGTAAGAAGGATAACTAACTTAATTTTTCCTCATAGCCTGGCTTCACAAATAATTCATTATGCTACCTAATTGATTTCTTTCTTAAACTAACCTCTATATTATCCTGCTAACTTTTGGATTTCTGACATTTATCTATACAGAGCCACCAACAACTGTGAGCAATGATAATGAAACCTCTCAGAAAGCAGTACAAAAGCCTTCCTGAAGGGGAGAACTTATATTTCATTAAAAATATACTCAATATCCACTCTTCCTCCTACTGACTTAGGTATTCTAAAATATAGATACTGAGGTAGAAATATTTGGAATTCCTAATGCTATCAGGAAAAAAAGAAGTCGTATTCATCGGTTTTATGCTAATCCCTCCTGTTCCTCCAAAGAACTGCAGCTCTATTCAAAATACTTACAAGAAACACCAAAGTCAATTTCCATCTAAATCAGTTAGACTATTTTATAAAACCCTGCTGATTTCTGTGGTCTTCCTCCTCATTTACAGGTATGAAACCAGAGGATTTAGGTTTCTCTCTTTTTACTGATTTTATTAATGCAATATATTATTACAGAATTTTGATCCATAAAAGACCTAAATATATGAACATCCATGCACATTTAACAAATTAGAATTCTCAAACCTTTTTAGAAATAATGTTCAATTTTCATCTTTTTCTGTGAATTATACTTATGAAATTCAGTCTTTTTTTTGGTACAGCTAGGGTAAAAATACATGGATTTATCAAATTGACTATATGCATTTAACAATCAAATATATTATTGAAACATTAAGTCACGTTAAGTCTCTCTTATATTGGACATGAATATTAGGGATACCAGTTCGGACACCACTGCCACTTAAAGCAGGCATAAACGCTTAATAAATTAACTATAATCTCATTAATTAATCATAAAGCCATATACAACAGATAATATTTATTATTAAAGTTAACAAATTTTCAGATGCAATTACAGCTTTCCTTTGCAAACTTTGATGTTGAAGATGTGCTTTATTTTCTTTCAATCACTGATAAGTTATGCCCTGTTCCAGACCGTCCTGCTACTTTGGCTAGAAGAAGATCACATACCAATGATGCTCCAAAAGTAATTCTACTTGCTGCCACCTGAGACCGTCCATTTCAGCTCCTCTGGTATCCATTCCTGAGCACTACCTAAGCAACAGGATTTCTACCATTTTCTGCTTAATTAGCTGCCTGGAAGAGACTAAGCTGGTATTTGGCTGCTTAACTGAGTCATTGGATGATGTTACCAGGACATAAGTTGTATTAGTGAACAGAAATAGATCTTCAGGATGTGTTTAAAGCAGTTCCACATATTCCATATTCTATATCACGAATGGTATCAAATCTAAAACTATTAATAAAATGTATAATAAAGCACATGCTTTATTTTCCATGAGATTAGATTTCACCTAGTTCTATAAAATACACTTACAGACAAAGCTCCTAAATTTCAGCCATGTTGAACAGTTGCATATGTATCTGTTTCCAGTAAAGTCCTGGACGCTTAGTGAAAAGGAGCCCTGAGTGAAAATGCTAATACTGAAAGGGCAAATACGTAGTTGTAAACTGCTAAAACCAAATTCTTTTTAATCCAGTATTCTTTCTATTCCAACTGAGGACCAAAGGGAGGGGGAGCCGGGGGCGTTGCAAATAAACATCACCAAAGAATGTGCTTTCACTTTTTTAAATAACTGAATCTCCTGCACATTTTCACTAACTGTTAAACACTTAACAGTATACCAAAAGTTTTGGAGGTAGTGAAGATAAAGTCACTATGTTAACTAACACACTATATAAAAATTAAGATAAAATATTATACGATCTTTTTAAAGTAAGTTTGTGGATGGAACTAAGTTGGGAGAGGCTGTTGACTCCCTTAAAGGCAAATAGGCCCTGCAGAGAGACCATGACAAATCAGAGGACAGGGCAGTCACCAACCATATGAAGCTTTAGAAGAGCAAGTGATGTACTCTTCCCCTGAAATGGGGCAAACCTGGATGTACAGACAGATTGAGTAATAAAATGCTGGAGAGAAGCACTGCAGAAGGAGACCTGGGGATCCTGGTCAACAGCAAGCTGAATTTGAGTTAGTAGTGCCCTGAAGTCCAGGAAGTCCTGGGAGACAAAGCATCATCAGACTGTCGAGAGAGGGGATTGTCCTGTCCTAGTGTGGCCTCACCTTGAATATTCTGTCAGTTTTAGGCACTACAATAAAAGAAACTTATTAAGCTCTTACAAAGTGTCCAAAGGAGGGCAACAAAGATAGCGAAGGGTCTAGAAGAGAACCTATATGATGAGCAGCTGAGGTCACTTGGTCTGTTCAGTCTGGAGAAAAGGAGACTGAGGAGAGATCTCCTGGTGGTCCTCATTATCCTCATGAGGGGAAGCAAAGGAGCAGGCACTGATCTATTCTCTGTGGTAACCATTGATAGGAACAGCATGAAGCTGTGTCATGGGAGGCTTAGGCTGGATATTAGAAAAACGTTTTTCACCCAGAGGGTGGTTGGACACTAGAACAGGCCTCCCAGGGAAGTGGTCACATCACCAAGTCTGACAGAGTTCAGGAAGAGTGTGGACAATGCTCTCACATTGTGGTGGCCTGCACAGGGCTAAGAGTTGAACTCAATGATTCTTGTGGGTCCCCATCCAAATTGGGACATTCTACAATTATATGATCTTTTTATATTATACTACAGTAATCCCTCGAATTTCTTAGGGAGTCAGTTCCAGAAAGATCCTGTGACGGGTGATCTCCATGAAGTAGCAGAAAATACATTTGTAAATGTAGCCCCTCGCACAACCCAGCCCCCTGAGCCCCAGTGAGCACAGGGAAGCCTTCCCTGCCATGCCCTGCGCTGTGTGCCGAGGAGGGGTGGGCAGTGACTAGTGGCAGGACACATGGGGCACAGGACGGCAAGTTCTGTGCCATGGCGCAACAGCTGCTGTCCCCCCCTCCTACCGCCGCAGGGTGGGACTGGTCTGCAGGCGTGAGCCCCGCCACATGGCAGAGGCACGCACTGCATGTGCAACCATCCGGTGCTTATGTGACCCAGGAAAACCCTGTGAACGACTGAGGGAATCCGAAGGGTTTTTTGCAAAATTGAAGCCACAAAACTTGAGCCACAAAGTTGAGGGATTACTGTATATGTATATGTATGTACATACACTTGAGTAACAGCGTAATACTGATAAAGGAACATTAAGAGCTAAAAGAGCTAAAAGATCTAGCAAGTAACAGTGTTCCATCCTCCTTCTAAATTCACTTTCATACATTTTCTCCTTTTATCTAAAAAGACAAAATGAAAAGAAACTATAAACATAACTTAATGAAGTAAAGCTGTATCCTCCTATGAATTCATGATTCTAAGAATTAAATCTTAAGTTGGCGACAATTTGCAATATAAAACTTTCACGGAGAAGAATGAATATGCAGAAACAAATCTTTTAAACGCCTTTTGCAGAAAAAATGTTTTACAATTCTGGCAGTAAACTAGAGAATTGATATCTAAAGCAGAAATTAAAGTGATAATGTATACGATTCAGAGAATTAATTTCATACTATAGGCAATTCTGCCAGTAAAGTAAAAAACCGATGTCAAAAGAAGAAATAAAAGTGAGAATATATATGATTCAGACTGACAATGTGATACTATAGTCTGTATTGTACTTTCTGAAAAAAACAGTTATGATTTTTTTCTCCTTTCCCCTAAATTTTCCTTTCTCCTTCAAATTAACTGTAAAGCAACTACTCTGGTTAAGAATATACATTATAAAACATACTGCCTTATATTATATATTGGCAATTATTTTTTTAAGTTTTCTTTTATTACTAAAATTCTTTATCTGCTCAGAATCAAAACCCCCAGACTGATACCTTGCTCCCTAATAAAGGAAGAAATCTATATGAAGGAAAGAACTATGTACTATATAGCTTACTGGCAAGCTCTAATTTACTAAAAATCTTGCTTACACAGTACCTTGCACATTCAAGAGACAGAAAATTATCCTTTGTATACTCATTCACTAGTTTTTTTTATTCATATACATTCTCCAGATGCCACCCTTTAAAATGAGAGGATTATGCCCATTTTATGAGCCAGATATAGTTAATCAGCTGTAGCTGTATATATTCATTTATCTATGCAAATATATTGCCTGTTGTGGTGGTTTGACCCTGGCTGGATGCCAGAGAGTCACCCACAGTCACTCTCTCAGTGCATTCCCCCACTCCCCCCACCCTGTCCCATACAAACAGGGGAGAGAGGAAAAGGAAAAACGGAAGGGGTTTGCTACAGCAGGAATGAGGACTATTAGAAATCTTTTACTGACGCAGGCAAAACAACACTCCAAAGTGGGGAGGTAAAGAATTTATTTCTAACAAGATCAGAGCTTAAAGTGAGACGTATCATCTTAAAGGCAACCTTCTCCCCCACTCCTTTGTCTCTTACAACAGATACAACGTTCCCTCTTTCCTTCAGGAGGCAGGGGGACACAGGAGTAGGGGAAAACCAATTTCTCTGCCACTGCTCAGGGGAGGAGGCCATTGCCCTGCATTCCATGGGGTCCCTCTCATGGGAGAAAGTCTTCCATGACCCTCCCTGGCATGAGTCCAATCCCAGGGGCTCTTCCATACTCTGCTGCCCATGAGTCACTCCACAGGGTGCAGTTCTTTGAGCACTGGCTGTTCCAGTGTGATCCCATCCCAAAGCACACAGATCCTACCAGGTAGAGTTCTACTCCAGTGTGGACTCTCATCTCCACGGGCCACATGTCTCTCCTGGAACTCTGCTCCAATGTGGGCTCCAGGAGGCTGCAGCCTCCCTCCAGCATCCACCTGCTCNCTCCAGCGTGGGCTCCCCTCTCCACGGGCTAGAGGTGGATCTGCATCCCTGGGTTCTCTCCATTCCATGGGCTGCAGGGGGACAGCCTGCTTCATCATGGCCCTCACCATGGGGTGCACGGAGACATCTGAAACACCTCCTTCCCTTCCTTCGGCCCTGGCCTTAGTGCCTGCATTTGCTGTTACAACTCACGTATCTTCTCTGGCAGTCATGTCTTCTTCCTCCTGTTCTGACTTTTTTTTTCCTTCTTAAATACGTTATCACAGAGGTGTCTCTATCTCTCCTGACTGGCCTGGCCTTGGTCAGCGTCAGGTCCAGCCAGGAGCAGGCCGGCATTAACTCTGCCAGCTATGAGGGAGGTTTCCAGCAAGTTCTTGATGAAAAGCCTTCCCCAGAGCCACCCAACTACCAAAAAACCAGCCGCAACAAAACCCAATACACCTGTATATACAGTGGGCCCTCTTGCACTTCGCGCCCTCCATATTGCGGCTTCACATCTTAGCGGCATGATTTTTTAGAGACCCCTTTTCACAACTGCGTATGTGCGACCTGCTGCAGCAGTGGCGGCGGGTCTGCTTCATTGTCCCATTTTTTTCTGAGATTCTATGAAGCTATAACTAGAATTGCATATAATTGTGTACTTTATATTTACATGCCATTTCTGAGCAGAAATGGACAGATACCAAGGTCCTGAAACATTTTTCAAGGGTTCCACTTTTAGGAAGACTGAAAAGGAGGCTTGCAAACAGCTTCTGATACTGAAACAGTCTACTTTCAGTGAACAACCTTGGCAAAACCAGATAATCCAGACCAAATCAGAGAAGAAATATTTTAAAAGACATCAAAAAGCAGCTTGGATATGGGAAAGACTATTGGTTCTAAGACAAGGGAGGATCTGAAAGGAGGGGTCAACATAAGGGAGTAAACAGTGGAAGCAGAAAGGTGAAACGATTGACTGGAAGATAAGTGCAAGAGAAGCAGATGCAAAGCAGAAAATAAAGCTGGGATTTCACTCTGTTAAAATTAGTTTGGACCTTAAACGTCGTAACAAAGAACAAAAAATATAAATACGTCAAGGATGAGATTCAAGTAGGATAGGATTATTCATTAGGTGTCAAGTACCCAAGGACAAGTTTAGCAAAGTAGTTTTGAATAAACTAAGTGAAATGGATGAAAGGAAAAGGGTGGTCACATTAGCATTATGTACTTAATCTTAAATAAGAATATTCTTTCTGAAAGAGAAAGTACCTTTCATGACTGGATACAATACGAACTGTAAGAGCTGAGCATTCTAGCTACAAAAATCAGGACCCTGCTATCTTAAGAGACAGCACACAAATATTTAGAAATTGATACGAATACAGATGCCGGGGACAGGCATTTTGTGTCACTGTTGGGGAAAAGATTAGTATATAATTACTGGAATATTCACTACATGCATTCTGAAAGGCCACAACACTATATCAAGACTAAACATGTCAAATGAAGCTTGTAATTTACTTATTTATAAGTGTACCAATTTTCTTATTTTGACACATCATTGAGCACAACTGTTCTTTGTCTGAGTTGAAAGTCAGCTTCTATGTCAAGTTAACACTGAAGTGCAGGAAATCTGAACTTGTGATCTGCTGGAGATAAAAGTATTTACCAATCTTCTACTTCACCACCCTAAAACTCCTTTTACCAATACATACACTTTTTGTCACTGCTGGATTTTTGGGCACAGAAGGTGTATAGAAATGACATTACCTGCATTTTCTAAAAGGGGCACACGCATTTCAAGCTCCTTCCTGCTCTACTGTTTCAGAGGGCAATGCTGCTTTGATAATGACACACCTTATAAAACTTCAGAAGTCCAAGAACACTTCAGAGTATTCATAATGAAACTGAAGAACAGCAAACTTACCTTACAAAATGTAAAGCTATATAAAGTACAGTGCTGAATGACTAACATGGTTTATTTTCTTGAATTCTTATGAAATACATCAAATAAAGCTTCTCAGCTGGCAATAAAAATTACAAGTAAGTATTTATAATGCATATATAATGCACTGTTGTAATTCAGACTTTATTACAAAACGTTAAGTTTGCCACTTTCATAAATACTGAGACAATATACACATAATCGCTCCACAAAATATTCTGATGTAAAATTTAATTGAGCTTAGAATAATTATAATTAATTTAACATTTTAATAAATTTAATTATTTTAATTACTAATTTAAGAATGCAAAAATTACCTACATGTAATAAATCACTAGATCACGGAAATTTTGAATAAATAACAGATGACAGGCTAAAATCTAGAATAAAGAAATACAGCAGGCAGGATGTGAAAATCCACTTTAGTACAGTGGTGAGTGTCCCTGCCTCTCACATGGGGGACTGGGGCTCAATTCCCACCAGGGAGGCAGTGGTGCTGTTTAAGAGTTGGACTCGATGATCCTTGTGGGTCCCTTCCAACTCAGAATATTCTGTGATTCTGTGATCTTAAGCTACAGTCAAAGAAGATGAAGCTTGTGCTGTTGCAGGGGGCTGCTTCATTCTAGAAGCAAGCCCTTGCTCCCACTTTTCTTAATTTCATGAGGGTCCTGTCAGACCATTTCTCCACTTAGAATTGGTCAATATGGTTTTTACTGAAGACATTAAACAGTATTGATCTCTGAGGGACACTGATAGTTATTGGCTGCCAGCTGGACTTTACACCACTGATTGCCTGAGCATATTTTCCTGCCCACCTTATCTTCCATTTCATCAGTTCCTATCTCACCAATTTGGTAATAAGGGGACTATGTACTATAAGGGAGTGTGTCAAAGGCCTTCCTTGCTTCATTCTCCATTCAATCTCCATTCCCATCCCCTTGGCAACAGCCATCACAGAAACCCATCACAGAAAGAAATCAGAGAGTCTGAGGGCTGGAGTATATAAGGAAAGAGTGAGAAAGCTGATTAGCCTTAAGATGGTACAGGCATTGTTCGGTGAGATTGTGGGGCTGTAACTCTTAGAGACATTCAAGAGCCAGACATGTCCCTGAGAAATCTGATCTACGCAGACCTAATCTGAACAGGAGGCTGGATTAGATGACCTCCAGAGGTCCATTCTATCTTAAAGTACTCTATAGTTCTACAGCTTCGAACATGTTTTAAAAATAAAATCGCCATTACAAATTAGCATCCTCACAAACAGAAACTGTAGTATTGCACAGCTGTATTTGGTTGGCCTGGACATAACTTTAAACTTATGCTTAATTAAATTTAATATGAACTATTGCGGAGGAAATGTATCTCTATTTTGTGTTATTTTTTTTCAACAAAAACAAATAAAGATAAATTAAGAAAAATCTGACGTTTCAGGAGTAATAAGTGATTTTATTCCATAGGAATAAATTAGTGTCTTATGGATGTCTCAGTTTAGTTTCTCTACACGGAACAGTCAGAAACAGTAAGTATTTCATTACTAATTTTATAATTAAGTTGCATCTCACTAATATGCCTTAGACTGACATTTTACTCTAATTATGAGCTGAAAATAGTCCATAATACAAACTCAGTTGTGTGTTCTTGAGCATGTGAAGGTTTGAAGATATTAAAATGCATCTAGGTTCTTCCTCTATTAATCACAATCTGCAGGCAATAAAGATCTCAAAAGGGAAGAAAAAAAAGGCATTTCCTCTTGCTTTCCACCCTCCAGCAACCTCCAACATGTTTTCTGCCTTGAGCTTTGCCTTGGGCAAGAATAAAGTCAAATGGTCTCCTACAAATAGTGAATATAAACCCTCCAATCAATTCTTTTTCATTTTACAAATTACAACTACATGCATGGTTTCCTGCCCTTCTTCTAGCACAGCTAAGTCATCATCAAAACCAATGAAGAACCAGCATAGCACATGTATGAGAATAAACCTAATTATTAATTTTTTTCCTCAAAAGAATGCTAACAACCCAGTAGGATAACAATGCAGTTTTAAAAAACTATGTATCAGCCACTTCAAAATAGAAACTTAAATCTTCCTCAAAGATTTATGAAAATGTATGAAAATCAAATTGCAAGAGGACACCACAGACTGTCAAAATGTTTCTCAAAAGGTACCTACGTCATTAATAAATTCCACATTTATTAATAGTACCTTATATTTACTGTCCCATCTCCCCCAAAACAAGCAGCAACACATAAATGTTGAATGTACAGAGAACACTGCATTTTTGCATTAATCTCCTGCTTAGGTCATGGTCTTATCATGACTATTTAAATTCAAGAGCAATACTTGGCTGACAAGATACTGCAGCGCTGCAGGCTACAATCTTCACACAACGCCTAAAGGGTTATTACTGTGGAGAAATTCTACTGAGGGCCATGAAAGAGCCTTACCCCTTCCCGAAGACACCTCATTAGCACCGTGTAAGCAGCTGAGGGAACAGCCCAGCATTCTCTGGGGTGCTCCCCTTTTTCCTCCTGAAATGAAGCCAGCGGCACAAATGATTAAATCAAAAAATCACAACAATCTCAGTCACATAAAAAATGGCTACCAGATTCTTAATAAGATTCACATTATACACATTTCAAATTAACATATGCTATGAAATATATTTAACGTTTTTTCAAATGCAGCACAGAGATTGATATTTTATTAGCTTATTTAAGTAGTCTCCAAAATCCATTACAGAATTTGTTCTAATATTTCTGCATTTCACCATTTCAGTCTAACTCACACAGAAACAACAAAATATGCTTGTATTCTCAATAATTTTGAGTACTTTAGAAAGGACTAATTATTAAGAGTAGTAATGCTTCTCTTTAATTACTGATTTAATTCTACCAAACAGTTACTTGTTATATAAATATAATACATTTTATAAAATATTATATAAATTCTATANGTTATTGTAAAACATGCATTAATTAATTCTGTCTGGCACCTAAAAATAGCATAAACTTACTTTTGAAAAAAATACTCTAATCCATATAAGGAGACAAAGTGTTTAATAAAAATTACTGCATGGCATAGCCTTCAGTATATATGAACACTGTTCATTTATATCTTACTGTATATTTCCTTGAAATTACCCTGTTAGAGGGGTTAATTAATTCCTATTTTAATCAGGGAGTTGATTGTTTCGTAAGAAGTGAACTCCATTTCCCCTTATCCCCTACAGTAGCCTACTGTAAAACTTTAAAAGGGACACTTGGATATAATTAAGATTTAACTGCAACAACTTCCATATGCAGGCTAGCAACAGAGAGCTATTAGCAAGTGAAAAAATAACCTCTTTGGGGAAAGAAAGTGAGATATACTAGGCATTGCGTGGTATGAAGACTATAGGCCATGAAATCCATGTATAACTTGTTTTAATAAATAGACAAAGGACGACAAGAAACAATTTCTTCAGAAATTATACATTTCTTGAACTCTACTGATTTTTTTTTTTCATTCTTATTAACTGTTTATAATACATAGGATGGTCAAGGTGGAGGTTAACTGCAGGAATAAATTCATAGTACTTTCTAAATATGCTGATTTCTGAGTGGCTTATGTTAATTCAACACATATGATGTGATTATTTCAGGCATTTAATTGAAACATGGCAAATTGGCAGGGAAGGCTATTACTGAATTGTCTAGTAAAATTTTCCTTCTTTATGGAAAACCACATTCTGTTTGCCACATACATCAGCAGAGGAAATGAATCTGTTAAATCTCCCATTTATAAGCTTTTTTCTGCTAACTTTGTATTAGGAGGTATGGAACAGTTCCTTCTTGGAGTAATTTACAAAAAATTAACAAAAAAAGAGTGACTTGACATCCAACAGAGACATCAGATCTACTACATTCCAACACCTTCATTTTATCTGAGTGACTTTTAATCACAGTTTTTCTATCAAGGCTTATTGTATATGAGAATGCAGGCCAAGTTTCAAAAAAGGAAAGGTAGGTTACTTTTAAAAAGTCAAAAAGCGGAATCTTTTCCACCTGGAAGAGATAGGACAAGTTAGAAGTCAAAACAGGTTAAAACGACAAACATTTGAATTGGCACGGGTCTGTTTCTCATTTTATCCACTGAATTTAACCATGCATATAAAATATATTAAATGTAGTATAAAATAAAAAGTGATAAGAAATGTTGCAGTCCTGAAACACTAATCCCTCTTCCATTCTTCAAACTGATTAATGACTTTTTGCAAGGTATAGTCTCTACTTAGAAATTTAAAAAGGCAAAATGGGCATGAATCTTAGCACCATTCTTAATTACCTAAACATACCTACACAATTTTACATTTAATAAACTTGAACATATCACCAAACACTGGGGAATCTTCCTATTTTTTTCTCACAAAAATCATGTTGATTTTGATTAAACTTTAGGTTCTGTGCCCTAATAACACAAACAGCACAAAATGAATAAAAATATTACATAGAACTTAAAAGTTTTTCCTCAAGGCAATTCACTCAAGAGTATCAGAACATCATCCCTGGAGTCAGCTCATGCTACGTATTTGTAAATTGCTCTTGGCTTCTGTTTGGCACAAAAATGCAGAGATGGAGTGTAAGATCTTATTTATGAGATCTCATATGCAAGTTCATACATAGTATCAGAGTCTAGGATTGAACAGGACCATTATGATTATCTGAACTTTCTTCCAACATTTTCTATGCCATAGAAAGGGAAAGAGTAATCCTGTATTTAACCTAATGAATCATCCTGCACCTAATTAGCTGAATTTGATTTTAAGTATTTAATAATTTCTGATTTATCAAAAGTTCATATGAAAAAGAAGTAATCTTTATCATTATTTAGTATTAAAAAGGTGAGCAGACCTAAAAACACTTAACAAAACCACAGACAGAATAAATAAATAGAATCAGCCATGCCCTCAAAAACTTAGTTTAAATTATAGTATTTAACAGCTTGATAAAACAATCAAAGAGTCTGAAAAGCAGAATGGGAGAAAATAAGAAAAACAAGAAAAACAAAAATATTTTTGCATAGTCCTTAATGAATTAGATGCAGCTGTGGTTTTGGGGGTTTTTTAATTTGTTAAGTTAAAATGTTTAGCTGCTTAAAGATATACACTGGTATTAAATTTCTTGCTTCATCTTATGTTACTAATGACTTCCACTTTAGTACAGTGGTGAGTGTCCCCAGCTGTCATGTGGGAGACCAGGGTTTGATTCCCGCCAGCGAGGCAGTGGTGACGTTTAAGAGTTGGACTCGATGATCCTTGTGGGACCCTTCCAACTCAGAATATTCTGTGATTCCACTGCCTTGGTAAGGTGTAGGTATATCCAAGCATAAAAATCACACTGATATTTATGAAGTTTCACCAAGATGTGGCGTCTTGAGTTCATATGTGTTCAAATATTTCTTCCTATACTCCTAATAATTTCTTAGCTATAACTCAAAGCAATGCAAGCCAATACTATCAATCTTCCTGAAACATGACAGAGTAGCCATTTAAGTACAACCATTACCATGCTGCAGGCATTGCGAAGTTTGTCAGTTCACATTTTCAGAAGAAAAAAATTTATTCAGATCAGGACTTGCAAATCATTTTGGTGTTACAGAGCCAGTGTAAACACATTGGTTTCAGTTATCAGAGTTTAATTTCAAAATAAAAACAAGCCATGCAAAATACTTGTGCCAAATATGGTTTTCAAGTTGGAGCTTCAAGTTTATTTCTTGTCATTAGTGATTAAAAATACATATAGTTATCAATCTGTCTGATGATAGCAGGTAAAAATGATTTGTGATGAGGAAAAAAAGAGAAAGTACTAAAACATATAAAAATAAACTGTGACTGTGAATATATTTCCCAGAAAATAATTTTTCATTATAAGAACAAGTTCTGTGACTGAGTTTGACAAACACAACCATCTAAACAAATTAGGATAACGCCTGCTATCCTACTTTCATTCCATTATGAACAGATCTGTTAAGGTAACATGAGACTTTTTCTGTTGGAAGAAACCTTTGTTTTTATTAAATAAAAGAAAGTATTTTACCCTTTGAATAAGGAAAAACAAAGCTGAGGCTTCAGATGAGCTATTATCTTCAATTCCTAATATTGAAAGTATTTGTTTTCCACAAATAACTTCTGTACACTTTTAATGGCAATCTACTATTTCTAGAATGAAGCTTTAAATCAGTTTTAGGAACAAACTTAAGACCATTTGAAATTAGTCAGGATCATTCCCTTTCTTTGTCCACACTGCTGTGAATCCAACTATGCTAGGATAAGATCACAGAATCACAGAAAATTATGAGTTGGAAGGGACCCACAAGGATCATCTAGTCCAACTCACCATCTAATACCCGTACAGCGACCGAGAGCACATCCCAGAGCGTAATACCAACCTAGATGCCTCACAGTCTAGCAGGCCACTCCGAGCCGGAAGGGGCCCAGGGTCATCCAGCCCTACACCCCCCAGCTAGACCATGTCACTAAGCTCCTCGTCCAGTCTTCTCTTAAACACTTCCAGGGATGGCGACTCCACCACCTCCCTGGGCAGCCCATTCCAATATGCAATTACTCTCTCCGTGAAAAACCGCTTCCTAACGTTAAGATTAAACCTCCCCTGGCGTAGCTTGAGGCTGTGCCCTCTCGTTCTGGTGTCGTCAGCCTGGAAGAAGAGGTCTACACCCATCTGGCTGCAACCTCCCCGCAGGTAGTTGTAAACAGCAATGAGGTCCCCTCTGAGCCTCCTCTTCTCCAGACTGAACAGTCCCAGTTCCTGTAGTCGCTCCTCATAGGGCCTGCCCTCCAGTCCCTTCACCATCCTCGTTGCCCTTCTCTGGACCCTCTCAAGCAGCTCAACATCCCTTTTAAACTGGGGAGCCCAGAACTGCACACAGTACTCAAGATGGGGTCTGACCAGCGCTGTGTACAGGGGAAGGACAACCTCCCTGGACCGACTGACCACACTGTTCCTGATGCAGGCTAGGATGCCATTGGCCTTCTTAGCCACCTGGGCACACTGCTGGCTCATATTGAGTTTCCTATCAATCAGTACACCTAAGTCTCTCAAGATCTAATATGGAATAGATATAAATAGTCATATATTAATTTATTGCTATTAGAGGCTGTCCTGGCTCATCCTGTTTAATCAACATCTCTAGCTAAGATGTTCTAACCCTCCGATCGGCCACTTGGAGGCCAGCAGTCATTATGGTGGTGGATTAAATTCTTTTATGAAGTTAAAACCCTACACTTAAAGAATGCTATTTAACTAATCCCAGATGAAGGACACGATTGGACTAACGTATTTCTTAAAGTAGAAAAAATAACACAGAAAATACAAGGACCAGAAACTGTTGAGTATACAAATGACAAAGTAATTTGCTTTTTTGGTCTAATTTTCCACGGGAAATCTTTTCACACTTGTCAAACTTGTAAGGATCACTTCCTGTCTTACCTCAACAGCTATGAGGTAAAGCAGCTCCCCAAGCGCTGGTAGAAGGCATTGCTTCAATTTGCTGTTTCTGAAGTTCTCTCTGATGAGTTCAGTTAAAAGTATAACTGCCTAAAATATAAATAATAATGAATAAAACAACACACATTATATTTTCTCAAGCAAAATGTACAGCTGCTGGTAAAAAGCTTTATCTGAAATGCCATCTGACTGACACACTCTTTACTTATGCTAAAGAGCCATTTGCAAAAGATTTAGTAAGCATTGAAAGACAAGAAAAATAATAATTACAAAACACTGTATATGCAACATGCAGAAAAATGCAATAAGGAAATAGCCTAGGTGACAAACTGTTAGCTATCCATTCTTCCCTTTCCCTCAGGATAATAGAAGTAGATCTGCTGGGAAAAGAAAAAAAAAAAGCCTAATTGCTGTTCTTCTGTTTCTGTCAGAAGACCTAAAAGTCTTCATGATCAGGTTACAAAAAGAACAACAACAAAAAAACTCTAATGATGCCTTTCATGCAGATATTAAATCAAAAATTAAGAACTATTAAAGTTTTGTCTCCTAAACTCTGAGTTTACAAGTGACTCCCTGTGTGAGAACTGGACATTTCATATTAGTTTTTTATGCTGCATGAATTTCTGTATGCAAAGCAGCGATACAGTCAGCCCTCTTCCACTTCACGCCCCCCAGATAGGGGCACGATTTTTCAGCGATTAAGGAGGCCCATTTCGCAACTGTGCCTGCACAACCTGACACACAGGAATATTCAATTAGGCAGTCATGAATCTTCAAATCAACCCACACTGCTCTGCCTGTGCTGCGCCCAGCCTGAGGCAGCCATGGTGGGTCAGCTTCGAGCTGCTCCCACTTCACTTGAGCGCACGCCGCACCCCTGCTCCACTCAAGCTGCACACCCGCTTCGCTCAAACGCGTGCTGCTTCCACTCGGAGCAAGGAGGCTGCGTGCAGCTATGAATAATGTACACACTCTCAGGTTAGACATAGTGTCAGAGACTTTCTTGGGGTAGATGTCTACCCCAAGCATGGAGAGACCAGGTCTACCCACCCAGAGAGAGACTGGGACAGTGGCGCGGGCAGCTCCCCATGTCAGTGTCCCCAGGTAAGTGGAAAAGGGGTTTTTCCCAGTGTGGGGTGGCTGCGGGCACTGGGAAGCACTGACACAAACACCAACACACAACAGGGCAGTGCCGAAAAAATGCTGGAGTGAGGTGTGAGGGTGTGGGGCAAATTTGCATATTAATGAGCTGCCATTCTATGTGGATGGAGGGCTTTACGGGTAGGGGGCGAGACCCGTGGTACCGTGGCATAGGAGACTCAACTGTATATATCTATGGCATTTATAATGAAGGGACAGAGGGAAATCGGAAAATCTGATTCATCTTGTGCTGATTTGGAGACTCAGAAAATTATAAATTTAGTGAATTAGGTAAGGGCATAGAGATTCAGGGATTTTAGTGAATTTTAGTGAAAATTTAGTTAATTTCTAGTGAATTTTAGAAGAATGAGTAGACTTTAAAATCATTCAGAAGGCCTGAGAGTTAAGGTTGAATATTAAGGGTGTCCTGCAGTCTCTGAAGGTAAACAAAAGTGAATGTTATCCACAACAAAGGGAAAGGAATGAGAAACATTGAAGCTAATTGGTTGAAGGACTCATAGCAAATGACGTAATGTTGAAAGGATGAATATTCATGGCACGATCTGCATATATATGAGACAAGGGGTTAAAGATGGGTGACAAATCTGGGCGGTTCTCTTTCGGCACCTGGCAAGGGCAGGGGACACTCTGGTCCCTTTTTCCTTGGCTCTTAGGCCAAAAAAACCTTTTCTGTAGCCCACATGCAACTACCTTGAGTCCTGACTGATTTTCCTTAAATCAGTGCAATAGAAATCACTTTCCCATATACACACGGAACTGATTTCAATGAAATGTTTAATGCTGGACCATTTAAATACCATTTGTTAAATTAAATTGGATGCTATCTGCACACCAAAAACCAAACATGCTCCAGTATGTACCAAACATTTAGCAGTATGGAAGCCAGCTTTTTCTTTAAAGATGGATCTACATGTCCCCTCTTGGGAAAAGTCAGTTCAGCAAATACAGATTTACCAGACCTATGTCCCTTTAAGTAGTTCTTTCTTCTGCTGGAAAAGATTTGGTTCTAATATTCTTAAAGTACTTATGAGGAAATAAGATCTGTAAACAGATACTGTTGATTGTTTCAGTGATTTCCATTAGCTTGCATGATAAATTAAATTAAACAGAGAAAATATTACTATAAAGTACCTTAGCCTATGGAAACAACAAAAAAATAGTAGTTCAGGCAAATAATAGTAATTATTGTTGCATTATTATACAGAAAACAAGGCAATAGAAAACATCATATCACCATCTCTATTAGTATAGCAACTGCAGAAAGAATTTTATTTCATTCTTCTGCTTATAAACCGCTCCCTTCCTCTTCAAACAGCAAAAACATTATCAGCAGTATCACTGACACATTTTGTATGTTTATTTAATGCTCCAGTAGAGAACAATGGACTTTTAAAAAATTGGCTTGCTCAAAAATTTGTTAAAGTGGGACTGACCCTGTGACAATCCTGTCCCAAAGTAATTGAGTCCAGGTCTTAGACTTGATGACACTATAAATACCTGGCAAGAAGCAGAAATGTTGACACAACAAAGATCTAAATAATCAAGTCACAATGCAACAAAGTAATAGATTTTTTTTCATATGTCTTCTAGTTTAAAACTATTTTTAATATGGTTAAACAATACGGAAGAGTTAATAAGCTGATAAAAAGTGAGCAAGTGTTTTTCCCAGTTAGGCAGGTATTGCATTATCTGTACACAGAGCACAGGGAGCAGAGACTTTGATCACCCATCTCAAGGAAATCTACCCTCTCAAAAAAATCCTGCAATATGTTATAAAATTCTTGATGTAATACATGTATACTATGCATATATCAATAAAAAAACCCCAAGCATAATTTAAGTTTTTATCCACAAAGTACAAGCACATGGCAGAACAGTAACACATGCAAAGCATTGTAAGGTATTCTAGGCAGGGGACAAAAATTCTGTTCTTCTGAAAGAGAATTAGTAAAAATGTACGTATTCTTGAAAAAAAACAGAAAAGAAATTCATTATTATCCCTGACTTGTAGTTGAGAATACCAGAATATCCTGATATCAGAAACTGCCTCAATCCGTATCAGCATCGTATAAGTCACATCAGATTTATTGCAGGACATCACCTTCTAGAGATCTGTATCAGAAAACTATCAATATGTTGGTGGATTCTGGATTGGTTTCATTATAAGGTTTAATTTTTTCACCTTGACAAATTCATAGGTGCATAAAATCACTTGCTCCATAAACAAATATTCTTGCCTTCTAAATACTTTCCTAATGGAAAATATAATTTAAGTTTTTGCAAGTGATAGTATTTTTGCAGTCTCCAATCTTTCAATCAATTGTATCTATACAGAAACATGAAAAATAATGACTCAAAGGTCTCAAAAGTTAAAAAAAAAAATCTGTGAAATTTAGTCTCACTTTAGCATACTTTGCAAGAAAACGCTCTGTGAAGATCCTGTCACAGACATTTGCAAAAAAGCATGCGGGGAACTGAAAGGTCAAGAGGGGAGAGGGAGAGGAGAGAGGAGATCCCAGGAGTTTAGAGAGTTTAACAATCATCCCAGGAATCAACAATTTCCAGTCCTAAAAGTTATAAAATATACTACAGTGATCCCCTGTTACTCACAGGCTGTTGGGTCGGGCCCTCTTCACACGAGTCTTGGAATCCGCAAGGATAGCGAACCCACTACGTAGTCAAGTATGCCACGCCCATAGCCACGCCCCCTCACCTAATAAGGTCTGGAGGACCGTCATGAGAGCGAGGCTTGTGTCAGTTGCCTGGGGGCTGCCCGACATGGCTGTGCTCCGGTGAGGGAGGCGGGTAGCTGTTGCATTTGGCAGCAGGGCGAGCAAGCGCTGGGGTGGGCAGGCAAGTGGCGGGTGTGGCCCCTGGGCTCCACCAGGCCCCGGCCACAGGACCTGCCTGACTGTGGGCACAGAGGAGGAGGGGTGTGGCAACCGCCGGGATTGGCTCGAGGAATGACCAGCCCCATCACCCCATCTTGTAGCCCGGCAGAGGAAAATTCCTGCCAAGCAAAAACACACATGTACACTAAACGCAACCCAGTCGCACCGTGGTGGATCCCGGCTGGGACCCATTTACATAATCCTGAGCAGACTGGAGTCACGGTAGGTTCTGCGCACACGCCAGGTCCCACAGCTCGCTGGAAAATCAGCAGCAACTAATGGGATCCCGCAAATTAAGGATCGCAACTATGCGGAGGATCACTGTATTTTTTTTTTTTTTGTTATTGTATCTTAAAATAATATACAGGTATATTTGGTAGTAAATCACTGTTTCTAGCCTGGAGTTTTTATTCTCAACTTGCCTTGATTTTATTTCTCCTTCTGACCATAGCAGTTTCATGACTCTAATCTTTGTACAGCAAAATCATATAAAAGCTAGAAGTGCAGTCTTCAAATCAAATCAAAAAGATCTACTAAATATTGACCTTCTCCCCCTTTTTTTTTTATGTAATGCTATGTTCATTAACTGTTTTTTTTCAGAGCATTTCTACAAATTTCATTCAGGAACTTTAAAGAGCCTTTGCCTTCAGAGAGAGCTTCACTTTCACATTTAAGAAAGAAATGTGTCAGTAGGTTTTAAAGCTTCTAGTATGTCAGCTTGAGAAAGCGGTATTCAAGGTTAAAGTGCAATTCTGCAGTAAATGCTGAACACATAATGGCAGTATTTTCTCCTTCATTAGATTTCCTTTCTATAGCAATACAGAATTACTCTTGCTTCTGTGATGAAATGAACTCGAGAACTACTTTCACTGTGGAATTAGGATCACTAAAAGTACCTTGGCCCTGTGGCATCAACATACCCAGTTATCATCTCTCAACTTTTTCTCTTTAGACTGAGGGTGAATATGACATGAGATGGTATTTAAACTACACTGGACTGATGAAGCATGTGATAACACAAACTGCTGACAACAGCAGGCTTGAAGAAAATACAAATCAAATTGTACATCAGCTACAGAAGATCAAGGCAGGCTGCTCAAAATTATCAGCTTTAATGATGAATCTCAACCAGCAGAAAGCATTGTATCAACACTAATCCAGGTTTGCACCTGAAGTATTTGTTTTCCCAAAGCATGGTTAATACATTGGTAAATTTTGACAACAAACTACCTAAATAAAGTTATGTATCAAGTCCTACGAGGTTCAGAATCCTATGTTCTATTAAATAAAAGCACATTAATTAACCTTTTTACATAACAAACTATTCACACAGAATCATAGAATATTCTGAGTTGGAAGGGACCAAGAAGGATCATTGAATCCAACT
Source organism: Pitta sordida (assembly GCA_013390025.1). NCBI lineage: Eukaryota > Metazoa > Chordata > Aves > Passeriformes > Pittidae > Pitta > Pitta sordida. Next base: position 97,725 of record WEKX01021795.1, read on the forward strand.
CTTAAACGGCACCACTGCCTCTCTGGCGGGAATCGAAACCCTGGTCTCCCACGTGAGAGGCGGGGAAACTCACCACTGTACTAAAGTGGATTTCTATATACACTTCAGCTAAGTTCTGCTTGGCTGCCTTACCACTCAATTGAAGTTTAACAAAATTGTCATTAACAAAATATAATGGGTATATTATCCAAATTCTGTGGGGTTTTTTGGATTTCATTAAAATTAAGAATTTAAAATTAATGAAAACTAAATCAAAGAACAATATTTCATATTGGTGAAAAGAAATTATTGTACTTCACTGTCCTTCAGTATTTTAGGACTAGTTATTACTTTTATTCCAAAGTGATTCTAGGGAGTTTTATTCTGAAGTCATTCTCCTGATATTCCAATCCATACTCTTTTCTCCTTTATGAATAAGAAAGTGGTAAAATTGAGTTGCATGAACTCTTATAGTTACTATCTTCATATATTACAGTAAATTTGCCCATTAAATGTGACTAAGTAAATCTGTAACAAGAATGGTGTACTATGGTAGAAGGCACCAAACGTTAGAGAGAATCACAGAATACTATGAGTTGGAAGGGACCCACAAGGACCATCTAGTCCAACTCACCATCTAACGCCCGAACAGAGACCGAATGCACACCCCAGAGTGGTGAACATAAACCTAGTTCCCTCACAGGCGCACAGGCCACTCCGAGCCAGGAGAGACCCACAGGATCATCCAGCCCTACACCCCCCAGCTAGACCATGTCACTGAGCTCCTCATCCAGTCTTCTCTTAAACACCTCCAGGGACGGTGACTCCACCACCTCCCTGGACAGTCCATTCCAATGAGCGATCACTCTCTCTGTGAAAAACCTCTTCCTAACATTCAGTCTAAACCTCCCCTGGCGTAGCTTGAGGTCATGTCCTCTTGTTCTGGTGTCATCAGCCTGAAAGAAGAAGACCGCACCCACCTGGCGGCAACCTCCCCGCAGGTAGCTGTAAACAGCAATGAGGTCACCTCTGAGCCTCCTCTTCTCAGAGTCTCTCAAACACAGGACTACATTTACTTTAATCAGATAATGGCCTCTTTTCCTCCAGAGAGCATACAACCCAGAGAATTGTCCTATGATTTCCCCTCTTCACAGAACACAATTAAGCAATCAATTATATAAGTGCAGGAAATAGAATACGTCACACACTGAACAGGCAGAGTGCTTGTGCCACGAACCAACTTTAAAAGATCTTCTTGTGTCCTCTGCAATGGAAGCTCTGAAACAGGAAGTTGTGATACATCATCTATATTATAAGAACAACTACTGTATACACAAACATTGTTTAAAATATATTTAATGCCACAGTATCTAGGTCATGCTGCTAAGTACGCCATCCAACCTATTCTTAAACACATACAGGGACAGTGACTCCACCACCTCCTTGGGCAGCCCATTCCACTGAGAGATCACCCTCTCTGTGAAAAGTTCCTCCTAATGTCAAGTCTAAATCTCCCCTGATGCAGTTTAAGACTGTGTCCTCTCGTTCTATCACTGGTAGCCAGAGAGAAGAGACCGACCCCCAGCTGGCTACAACTCCCTTTCAGGTAGTTTTAGAGAGGGATAAGGTCTCCCCTCAGCCTCCTCTTCTCCAGACTGAACAACCCCAGCTCTCTCAGTCGTTCCTCAGTGTTCCAGTCCCTTCACCATCCTATCTGGATAGACAGTCATTGCCTTCATTTACAACAATAGAGTGTGGAGTTGATACACGTATTATCTGTTGCAGTTTCTCAATGCCTTTAAAGCTATATCTAGAATTTTCTGTGAAGTTTTGAGAGTCCAGAGGCGGAAATTACAGCATACTCAAAAAGAGAAGGTATTTTATGCCTAAAAACGTAAAGTGGCAATACACAGACTTACAATATGACTACATCTTTGATCTATTGATATGACTATCAGGGATTATTAGTGGAAATTAAAGTATATTTGTCATTCTTCAAACCCTCAAAATGACAAAACCTTTCTATGCCTCAAGCATAAAGCAAATCACTTCTAAGTTCATTTTCTTGTGAGTACACACACATCATGTAACATGGGCAAGTAATGGCAAAGCAATCTCACTTTCCTCCAAGAAAAGCACTCTCACCAGGCTGAGAAAGTATGTCATGGTTATATTGCCACTAACCAGAAAAGAAGCCAGACTGATATTCATACCAAGTATTCATCTTTAAAACGGTTTATGAAAAAAAATTTACAAGCTTTCTCTGAACATCTTGACTCAAACTAAGTCATGAAATTAAGACGACTGAAGGGAAGTCTGACCATCAGACTATGGATGTGGTCTTAACGCTGTCCAAAACAGGAGGGGAAAAAAAAAAGAAAGCAAATGAACAACATATGTCAACTCCTCTAGAACTCTTCCAGAGATCCATTTAAGATGGAGGTGCAACATTTTTCCATGTAGAGTACAATGCAAAATTGATTAATCACAAAAACTGTATTTTCAATTTATGCATAATTACTATAGGAAAAGGTCTTAGCAGATGAGTAGGACTACAACCATTACACAAGTGATCTTGCCCAACACTGGGCCTGGTTGGAATGTCTTTTCACAGAATCACACAGTATATTATGAGTTGGAAGGGACCCACACGGATCATCTAGTCCAACTCACCATCTAACACCCGTGCAGAGACTGAAAGCACATCCCAGAGCGGTAACACAAACCTAGTTCCCAGAGGACAGCAGGAAATTAACTTCGTCAGCTGGCACTATGTGCAATTTCTATCACAAAATACGCTGCAGCCTAATTGTGTCAATCAAGCAAGTATGTCCTTTAAAGGAAAATGCTGGATTTTTTTTCTTCCATTACTAGTCTTGGATTTGATTAATTTGCAAGTGCAAGACAAACAAGATGAAAGAAAGGCTCTCTTTTGGGTTAATTCTTTAAGGTATGCACTTAGCTATAAAGAGCTAAACATTTCAACAAGCAAATTGTACAAAAACGTGTCCACGCAAAAGAAAATTAAAGCCCCAAAAATATATTTAAACCAAATTCTCAGCTATGTCAAGCTTTAATTAAAAAAAGAACAAAGAGAATTGTAGTATTTTATGATGTGACTTTGCAAACAACATGCAAACAATATCCGAATTATGCCAGGAAATACTTAAAACCTCCCATAGATACGTACTTAGCAGGGTTAATGGAAAGAATTGTGTTTCATGTCAAGAAGCTTGGGTATGGAAATTTCTTCCATGTGGTCTTTCTTGCTCACAAGAAGAATGCTGACTTCACATTTCATTTTTCATATGTATTTAATGCTTCTGCTGACACCATAACAAAGTAGGAAAAGCAAATATTTCATTTCTCCCACAGAAAAAAAAAAATTGTTCCTGCTAGATTACTTTAACTATAGAAACAATATTCCATCTAGTTCACCTAGCCTTTCACACTCCAAGCAAATCTCCAGTGTATATGACATATCCATTTACAGGTAAAGTAAGAGATGGAAGTCGTACAGTAGGAAAGAGAAAAATGGAAAAGGGAGAAATCAAACACTGTAAACATTGTAAACAGATTTGTCATAAATATGATAAACTTTAGTTGGACTTGACGATCCTTGTGGGTCCCTTCCAACTCAGAATATTCTGTGACTCTGTTATCTGCTGGAGCTGTCCTAATTATATAAAATTATTTGTCCTGTGGCATCCCTCTTCTTTAAAATATTAAAAATGTTTTAATTAGCTAGAAACACTGTTTGAAAGTAAGACAACCCTTTCACCAGCCTAAGAAATAAGAAAAATGTACTATTTTCAAGCTATTTATTTTGACATTTACCTTAATTTTAATTTCCTATTTTACAAAGTTTATCCACAGTATGCAGTGAAAGTAACAACAAAACTGATGCTACAAGCGAAGTCCAACATCTATCACGCCAAAAAATACCAGTGAAAGAACACATCTAATTTAAATCTACACCATATGTAAGGAATTCATTTCTCTTCATGATGCACAATCATGTATATTCTTACTTCAATGTGCTGTTTTCATGAAAATTGGGGTAGCATAAAAATAAAACAGAAGAATTCAGACAATCGTTTCAGTTGTCTTCTTCCTTGCAATGATTTCAGGTCTCTTACTCTGTTTGTACCAAACTGAGCCAGAGTAAAAAAAAAAAAAAAAAAAATCAATTAAATAAATAGATGTACTGTTTTAAGCCTCTAGAAGCAAAATAGCAACATAAAAAATACATAAAAGTTGCAGTATAAAGTCATTTCTTTGTAAACAAAGAATAAATACATGAAAATATTTTGAACATACTGCATACAGATAAAACCTCAGAGATTATGTTGAACACACCCTCCTAAACCAAGGATTTTCTGATTAAACATCGTGACAACTAACACAGGAAGAGGTGAGTATGCTTGAAGGTAGTATTTATGTAATTAAGTTTAAAAGTCATCTAGCTCTAACTCAATTTATGAGAAAGGCGGCTCCATAAGCAGACAGATCTGCTTGCTAGCTGCAAAAGTAAGGGTTGTTCAAGTTTGCCTTGCTCCATTTTCTACATATGGATTTTTTAAAAAAGAGAAGGAACTACAGGCAGTAAGTGCTCTTGGGAATTTAGAATATTTGGAATTTTTCCTCTTCACAAAACAGTTCTCAGTGCTCTCAGGAGTACTAGCTTTACCAAGAGAGCTAAGTGTATATTCCCAAAGCCAACTGATGAAGTGGCTGATAGTTTATTTATTAACATCACATTAATTTAGCACCACTGAGAGTCTGAATCTTTCAATTTTTAATGCTTCAACATAACAAACTGTATACATTTGTAAAATAATAGCAAGGTAGCTTAAATTTCTTGTAATGGGTCTGATCTAACTTGATTTTTTTTCTTTAATATAAGGAAGAAATAAAGACATATACATCTTGCTCTGTCTATGTGTGAATGTAGCCAAAAACCTAATCACACACACAGAATCATACAGAATATTCTGAGTTGGAAGGGACCCACAAGAATCACCAATTCCAACTCCCAAGTGAATGCCCATACAGGGATTGAATCCACAACCCTGGTGCCATGAACATCATGTTTTATCTATCTGGGCTAATCTCAGGGTCATGTCATCGTCTTTTTTTTTTTTTTTAATACAGTTATACCCCTTCATTTGCAAGGAATGGGGCAGGCCACAGGCCTCGCAAAAAGCTAAACTCGCAAAGAAGTGTAAGTCATTAATATGCATGCAGGTCATGCCCATTTGCTCCACCCCCTTGGCACTCCAGAGTGCTGCAGACAATTTTCTGCTCCTTCCCATGGTCTGTCTCAGCACAGGCGAGCAAAGGGAACCATTTCTGAGCGGCTGCTGCGACTGTGTGTGCTCGCAGCCCAAACCTCGTGTCGCTGCTCCCCCCGCAACCCCCGGCCTGGCCCCAGTGCTCACGCCAGCCCACGCGTGCTCGCCCTGCCTCCACAGCAGGGAAAGGGTGTCCCTGAGTTCTGGTCAGCACACTTGGAGCCTGGAAAAACCTTAACTTTGCAACATTGCGACGCCCCATATGCTTATGGCGGGGGCGGTGGTATCTGAGTTTCTTTCCCTTTAACATCCATCAGTCCGGGAAGAGGCAGCACTGCCCGGGCTTTGACTGGGCTTTGAGTAAAAAAGAATGGCATCACTTGTGGCGGTGCTGCGCTGGATCTCAGTGAAGCACACAGAAGACACACAGGACTGGGTCAGGGATCGGGGCACGGTGCCGCAGGGCTCTAAACGCCACTGCGAGCTGCAGAAACCTTGCGCACCAGCGCTGCACGCCCTCCCCACCCCAACCTTGGTGATCACGCCCACGGTGTCCCGGTGTGGCATCCGCAGGGCTGCCAGCACAGGCATGAGCACCACAGTTTGGGGGGG
>WEKX01021795.1:111668-171680 GCA_013390025.1 Pitta sordida
GGGGCCGGGCCAGTGCCGCCTCACGGGGAGCTCCGGCACCGCCCCTCAGTGGAGCAGAGGCACTGCACATGTATGAGCCGCAAAATTTCGCAAATGGTGGAATCAAAACTGCGATAAATTCACATCGCAAATGCGTGGGGTCGTAATGCAGCGGGGATTCACTGTATTTAGGAAAGGTAGTAGTTGTCCTTAACCATTACTAACTGTGCACTTTCATAAAATTTGAAGCAAAACCTAACAAGAGTCAGTGAAATCTCCTCAAAAATCAATAAACAGAAAATGTGTACTGTTACTCATATAAGTAGGCATCCATCTAGTTAAACTTCAGTAGTATCAGAGCAAAGAAGGAGAACCAAGAAATCAAGTTATCAGCACTAACCACAGTTAATCCTGTGGTTCAATTCCTTGACCACTGCACATGACTTGAGATTTTTCACAGACTACTTTATCAGACGCAACAGTTAATTTCAATCTACCAGACATACATTCCCTCAGTTTTGGTTAGTTATTTGTTAACAACTTATCTGCCAGCTTGATATGCATCAGTATAGAATATTTAAAAACATGTTTTCTGTATTTTATGATAATTTTACATTTAAGTGACAACACCTACTAATGCAGGCAATTATAATATACACTAGAAAAGGCAAAAAGAGATGTGGATTTCAGTTATTTATCTTCATTTTTTCCATGGTACAGGGGAGCATCAGCACTGCCCCTCAGCAAAGCAGAGGTACTGCGCATGCGCAGACCGGGAAACTCTGCAAGGAATCGAAGAGTTTTTGCTGAAAGAAAACCCATGAGGATGTGAAAAAGTGAAAGTGGGAGCGCAACTCAGTGAGGTATGACTATAGCTTGAAAAACAATCAAAAAGTTGTCCAGAAAAAGCTACAACTCTGAAAGCATTAAAACAACAAAAGACTGTCCCATATTAAATAAATACTTACAACAATAGTTAAACATATCAGAATATCAGTGTGATAACTACTTAAACGCAGTGTGAAATACAATACTCCCCTAAGGCACTTGCATCTTATCATTTGTGAATTAACTAAAATAAAAATATTTTCCGTTACTATAGTCTTGATTGGGAGACTGGGAGATGTTGTGTTGCTTTCCAGCTAAAAAATTTATTCAACAAATTAACACTCCAAAATACATTAACTCTTACGCCTAGGAAGAGGTGCTATGTGAATTCCAGAAGAACTATACATCTGGTTGATAACCCTCCTCAAGCACAGTGAAGTGTGATACTACTTCCTTAAAAAGACTAGAGGAAATTTTCCAGGGGAAGACATGTTACATCCGTGACAATGAGAAGACTTTAGTTTTCAGAAATAACAGCAGTCTTTCTAGATACTAAAAAGTAACAGCAACAGAAAAAACAAACCCAAAACAATTCCACACTATCTTCCGGAACATGATTGTCATAATATTTCATGATTAAAGGTGGAATTGGGAAGGCTGTCTAGTATAACAGTTGACCAACACTGTACGTTTTAAGACCCTGTTTTCATTTGCTTCCTTGCATTTTTTAAATTTCAAAATTCAAAATGTGAATAATTCTGTTAAAATCTCTCAGCTGGAAAAATTTCACTGTTTTTTCTGCACTGAAACAGTGATGAATTGTCTCATTGTGAAACTTTTGAGGACCAGCTCGTAATTGAAGATGGCAGAAGAGAAAGGAATGTCATGTAACCTTTAGAACTTGAAAAGGCTACTCAAAATTGGTCTAGCTAAAAATATTAAAGATACAGTTTCAGAAAAATTATGAGTTCTGAAACTGTGACAGTTCATAATCTACAGCAGGAAGCTGCAGGTCTTGCAGTAACAAATTACAGCACCACAAGCAGAACTTGTTAACACCTTCAGCAGATCCTTACCTGAATGTGTTGGCACATGTAAAGTTTTTGGGTCAAATTTAACTGCTACTTTCTTCATTATCTGGAAAAAAAGACCAACACATTACAACCAGTTTTAATGCATTTCTGGAAAATCTCTAAGTAGTTGAATACGAGAATACAAGGATACAAAATTTGTATAACATGGGTGTACACACAACTGCTCTTTACTGAGGAATTTTCCATTGTTTTCTGGTATGTATTCCTTCCAAGCAAATACGTGAGATTTAACTCTATGTTTTTAATATAGTTATATTTATAGAGTTACCATTTAAGTGATTTTTAAATAGGAGTACAAAATAATATAATGTTTCAGTTTACATTTTTGTCTTGCTTGTATGCAGAGAAACATTTGCATTCTTGTTTCAAAAGCTACAGAAAGGAACTATGTAGGTGACAGCTCATGGCACGTTTTAGTAATTTACTTCCATACAGTAAATAGACATACACACTAGATCATTCTAGAACATAAAAAGTCACATTATGAACAACTAATCACCCATAAGCTATGGGGATTGGTTTTCCCGCCTCACAAAACATCGTATTCCGATACATCATGAAATTGAATGACTGCTCATTGAGCATCTGAGTGCAAATTTCAGTAAATACAGCATACAAAAAATTAACTGTGCAGTAGAATTTAGCCATTTACAGATGAAGTCTAAGTATAACTAGAGAGCTATTTTCTAAAAAAGATCTTCAGCTCAACAGATCTGCAGAATACAGAGCAATTTTACAATATAAACTGACATTTCCACTTTTAAGATTCTGTCAGGATCTAGTAAAACCCTTTCCATGAGATTAAATTGTAAGCTCTTCAGCTTTACCAGGTGTCAGTATCATCCTTTAGTCTGAAGAGTAGACTAAAGAGCCATCACCAAGCAGTCAATGACTCTTATTACATGCCTCTAGAACTTAGTGGACTATTTTGCATTAATTCAGAGTCTGGCATTGCACAGCAAAGGGATTAGTCTCCATGTGCATATCAGTACCTACACTTACCCCTAATCTCATCTCTTATACTTGTAGTAAGAAGAGTCACAGGGAAGGACTAAGGGTTTGTGTCATAGTCCTGAGACAGAACTGAGAATTCAACATTCAAACATATAATTACCACTGAATTCTCCTCCGGCAACAATGTCCCTCACTCCAAACATATTAAAACAGTATTATTTCATAGTTACACAATCTAGCTGGATAAGATTTTTAAGTTTTGAAATGTCAGGAAACCAATTACAAAAAACCAAAGGAATTGTTGATACTAAAGCAATACAGCAACTAAAAGCTGCAAGACATTCTTAATGAGATGCTCAATTCCAATCAAAAATGTTGCATGCTCTGCATCTGTCACTTACTGAGTAAAGTTGCCAAAACAGCTCCATTTTTTTCGAGCATAGAAACAAAAGGAAGACTAAAGAGGCTCTTGCCTACAGTTCCTTACACTAATAATGCCCATAAATTCACATTAAACTGTGATTGCAGTGCAGAGCTCTGATTTTGTTTTGGTTTGCTCTTTGCTGTCAAGCAAGGGGCAGTTCTTGCTCAAGAGACTCATAACAAACTGTTAGAGAATCACAGAATATTCTGAGTTGGAAGGGACCCACAAGGATCATCGAGTCCAACTCTTAACATTGTCTTCCTGGCGGGAATCAAACCCGGGTCTCCCACACGCCAGGTGGGGACACTTACCACTGTACTAAAGTGGATTTATGTTCTCACATTAGAAAATATATGACAGAAATAGGATGGACATTTCTTATAATGTCATGTGTTCTTTCCAAGGGAAAATAAGTTCAGAAACATTACCGCATCTGAAATTTAAAGAGTAACAGAAGTTACTGTAAAGGTCTAACTCCTACTTTAGGAGGTTTTGTAGATGGCTTTCTTCAGAGTATACCAAACCACAGTTTTGTGTTCGTTTAAGAAACAGATATGAAAGCAAGTTATCACAAAACAAATCTACAAAAGCACTGAACACAGCACTTAGCAGCTTCTATTTCTTGTAAGATATTATTTAATATCTTTATTCAATCCCAAAATAGCTCATGCCTCCAAATTAGCAACACAATAGGACTGTGAACACTGCCAAAAAACCGCATGACAGCCTGCCAGATGACTGGGTGGAACTGCTTCAAAATGAGAATGATAAAATACAGGAAAGGAGTTTCACCCTGATTAAAAATCTATCTGCAAAAACAGCCTCGACCACAAATTCTTGAATCTTATATTTTACTTTGCTATACCTTTGGATTGTCAATGATTGGTGTTATGGTAAGATCAGATTCAGTGTAAATTAGGTCTTTTAATGTGGACTTCATATCCTGCTGACTTGGGCACAGATTTTTAACCTAGAACAAGAACAAAGTTCGTTTAAAAACTGTTCTGCACCAAAAAAAGTTATTTATGTTTATTCCCAAAATATTTCATCTCGATAGTATACGGTACAGTTTAGCAATGTCAACAACATACTCCATATTATTTTTTATTTATATAATATCAGATAGCACCAATTAAATTATAAGAGAAATATATTGGAAGAAAAAGCAATGGGTCCAAACTGTAGACTGAGAAGAAAGAATATAACGTTATCCCTTTCATGCACTGGGGCTAAAAAAAGGAGACTAAGCATCTGCCTTAACATCCGAAATTCTGCACATATTTTTTCAAATAACTTGCACACTGTAGGAACTGATTTCCTGTTAGTTATGGATGGAGAAGAAAGTTGACCTTTCCGCAGACTCCATGCTAAAATTGAAACTATAGAGACATCATCATCCCTTAATACAAATTTTGTACTTACCTTTTTCAAGCATGACTCTCTTTGCGGAAAATTTTTGACTGGGGCAGTAGTAGCATCATTCACTTCTACTGCAGTGCTAGTTCTAGGCGTGGGACGAGAACTTAAACAAAAGAAAGGAAAAAATAATAATAAACCAACAAAGACTACAGATTCAGTTTCATTTCAAAGTGCTTTTTTATTGCCCTTTTGCAACTTCCCTTGCATGCAGCAAACTTTCAAAGCTGGCAAACAGAAATTACGCTATGTCGGAGCCATCAACCAGACAAGAATTTTTCCATCTTTAAATGTCTTCTGACAAGGTTAGGACTTGTTAACAGTTAAAACTGGGAAGGTAGTATTTTGATTATTTTCTCAGCCATATTCACTCTCCAAACTGGATGCTAAAACAATTATTCTAATTCCTAATAACAAACAACATACAAAGAGAATTCACTTCACAAAACATTGAAATTTATTTTACGTTATTCTCTTCTAACTTCCAACTTTTGGCTAAGACTGACTAAATCTTGTGTATGATTGTGAACTGGGTTTACCTTTTACTTTCCTTTTCAAAATCCCATCTAAGTAGAAAATGGAGACCAGAACATTGCACAGTTTCGATTTTCATAACGGTGTTAGTGAACTTGGGTTTATAGTAGATATTAATTTAAAGCATTTAAAATCAAGTTTAGACTTATTAAAATTGGCAGGCAGGTAAAGTAGTTAAATCAACAACTTCAAATGAACGTGTTTTCTTCATCAGCAGAAAATAAACACATTTAGTTGCAAATCAGCTTTATTTATTAGAAAAAGCAACTAAACTAAAAATACAAACAAACACCAAACAAAATTAAAAATACTTGTGAAAATAGGTGATCAAATGTCTAATATAATTATTCTTATCTTCCAACTATTTTCGACAGTATTTAAAGGGCACAATGAAGGAATGTCAAAATATCACCTACATAAAACTATGTAAGATATCCTAATTCTTTTTTTTTGGGGTGGAGGGGAGATCATCTTGGAAGTTTAACCAGTCTTAGCTCCTAAATGAAAAACACTATGACTTCCAGATGGAAGGCTGAGCAAATTATTCTAGGTTCTCATATGCTTCAAAGCATGTAGATTTGTTGGTTTTTTTCATGCAACAGATTTGCAAGTAGAAGCCATTGCTGCTAAAAGCAGAGTAACCCCTCCAGCAGGTGAGTAAATGCTGATGCCAAGTGCCAGGTCAGAAGCTTCCTTTCACTTCAATGTCTTAATACTCTACTAGGTAATACATGCTGCTTTCAGAAGTTAAATCATTGAAGCAAAGAGAGTTTAAGAGCACATTTTTTAAAATTGTTTATATTACATTCCAAATTTTGTATTTAAACTAACGAACTTATGTTGTTAGCATGTTGTTCAAAAAACATGAGCAATCACACTTAAACCAATCACGATTTTTTTATTTAATACTCATGCAGTATTTAATAGATCGTTACCAACAGCCTGGGATGAAAAGCTGCAGCCAGTATTTATTAGCAAATCTTACCCTGAATGCTTCTTCTTCTGTATTTAAAACAATCATACTATGTATTACATACATGAAGTAAGAAGGAAAGGTCAAAATAAATTCTTCTGTTTAAACTGTCAGTTAAGAAATTAAAGTTTATTTCCAAAAATGAGCGTAATAAAGACATACAAGCTTCAACTACACACACTGCTTTTGCAGGTCTTCAAATATTTCAGTATTAATTAAATTCATAATACAAAGTTTAAAAGAAGACACACACAATGTTACAGACAGAATAATAAAATATCTGAAGAAACAGCAGAGAAAACACAACACCAAATAAATAGGATTTCAAGGGGATTTATAACTGTTTTCATACCTCAGAAGAAATATAGATTCTTTTGATTCACCATCAGCTGCACTTTTGGGGCGCAATTCAGTCTGAGTTTCTATTGAAAAGAGAACATGAACTTGCATTCAAAGGTTAAAATAAAAAATATAAAGAATAAGCATGTTGGTAGAATTGATAAAATAAGTAAAAAAATAACAATGAACAACATTACCTATTTTGAAAGAGTTGCTTGGTAGTTTAAGATCTACTCTTGATGATAGAAGGTTATCTAGATTTTTTTGAGTATCTGCTGGCTCCTTGGCACTCCAGGACACTGATGACTCTGTGTCTTCACTGCTGTTTAATAAGACATTAATTACAGATGTAATGAAAATTCCTTTTTACAAAAAGGAACCATATCCATTATTTGTTGCAACTGTTAGCATACAATTTAGCCGTCATCCTCTAGAAAACACTATTTTAATATGTGTTACACATACTCTTTATTTTACTAATGGCTATGATGAAAAACAAGTTTACAGCAAATGGGTTGGAGAATATTAAAAATTCTCTCTCATTAAAACTTACATTGAAGACAATAGAAAAGTCAAATTAATACCCCATAATACATGAGCTATAAAGAAATACTAAAAGCATTACAGACCAATCAAACTGCAGGATAAAAGTCACAATAAACATAATGCTAATAAGGAAGTCTGTAGCCTAGATTAAACCACTTTTGGGGGAGTGTTTTTGGGTTTGGTTTGGTTTGTTAGGGTTTTCTTTGTACTTTTGTTTTTGTTGTGTAATGATTTACATGTCACACTTAACTGCAGACTTATTAATAGTTTCTTGGGGACTTTTTTTAGCATGCCCCTCTATTATTCACATGGAAATGGGTCATATAACCTTCCTGAAGGCTCTCCAGGATATCAAATATTAATCAAACCCACACTATGAAGAAAATAGATACATGAGCCTCAGAGCTGGAAAAGAAAAAGTACTGAGCATCTTTAGCAAGGCCAGCCAATGTTCCACATTTGTCATAGTTGTCAATTACTTTATACATTGGTGGATATTTCAGAGGCGTTAGAAAAATCTCGAAAGTAAGGGCAAATAGCCCAGTATTTCATAGGAGATTAAGATTCTTCTGATTCTCTGAAAATTCCTCAAAAATGAGCACCGAGATGGAGGTCTTGTAAATACAGTTATACTCCCTCATTTGCAAGGAATGGGTCACACCAAGAGCCTCACAGAACGTCAAATTCACAAACACGTGTAGGTCATTAATATGCATGCAGGCCACGCCCATTGCTCCACCCCCCAGCACTCCGGAGCGCTGCGGACACTTTTCCGCTTCTCCCCTCGGGCTCTCTCAGCACAGGGGAGCAAAGGGAGCTGTTGCTGAGCCCTCTCTGACTTAGGAGGCCCCCCCCGAGAATCTATGGGCTTCTTCGGGCTGCTGCAACAGCGTGCACTCACAGCCCAAACCCTGCACCGCTGCTACCCGCCCTCCTCGACCCCGGTGCTTGTGCCTGCAACATCCTGGCATGGTGTCCTGGCCCCACGGCCACCCTGTGCCAGCAGCCTATGCTGGCAGCCCCAGCGGGCNCCTATCAGAGCAGAGGCACTGCGGATGCGTCGGCCGGGGAGCCTCGCAGATAGTTGAAGCAAAATTGCGAGAAATTTTCCTCACAAGTGGACGAGGTCACANGCCACCCTGTGCCAGCAGCCTATGCTGGCAGCCCCAGCGGGCCAGTGCAGGGCCAGGACATCACACTGGGATGCCACAGGCACAAGCACAAGGGGCGGGGGCAGGGAGCAGCGACGCGGGGTGGCAGCAGCCTGGAGAAGCCCACAGATTCTCGGGGGGGAGGGGGAAGGGGGGCTCCTGAGTCAGAGGGGGCTCAGAAACCTGGCTGCTGCCACCACGCANGAGGCACTGCGGATGCGTCGGCCGGGGAGCCTCGCAGATAGTTGAAGCAAAATTGCGAGAAATTTTCCTCACAAGTGGACGAGGTCACAATGGAGAGGTTGCAATGCAGCAGGGACATACTGTACTGTATTAATTGGTCTCTTCTCCCAGGCAACCAGGGACTGAATGAGAGGACACAGTCTCAAGCTGCACCAGGGGAGGTTCGGGCTCGATCTTAGGGAAAAAATCTTCACAGAAAGAGTGATCTGCCATTACAATGGGCTGCCCACGGAGGTGGTGGAGTCATTATTCCTGGAAGTGTTTAAAAAGAGACTGGATGTGGCACTGAGTGCTACGGTTTAGATGATGAGATGGTGTTAGGTAATAGGTTGGACTTGATGGTCTCAAAGGTCTTTTCAAACATTGTTAATTCTGTGATTCTGTGACTTCTTCTATGTGTAAAGAAGTTAAAAGACAAAGAGCTGTATCTCAAACTAGAATAAATGTTAATTACAAAATCATTGCAGCACCGATATCAGAAATAAGTATTAAACAACATCAGAGAAAATCTGAAAGAAGATATAACACAAAAACATTCAACATTCTAAAGGAAAACTATTTTCACATTAGCTCCCTAGACTTGAGCATGAAGTATCTTTCAAATACATATTTAGAAGAAAGTACCAAAAATTGACGTTAAATAACCTAATTCAAAATTAAAACAAAACAAAACAAACTAGCAAGGTAACGGGAGCTTTAAAGAAGTCTAACTTTTTAATATCTAGAAATCATTTTCACAAAAGGTTTAGGGGTTTCTGCATATATGTAGCACTGTAGAGTATTACAAATTTAGAAAAAAAAACCCCAACTATTAGATTAATGCCTTATGTCATAAACAAAGAATATGGGTCAGCTGCATTTGCAGGATTATAAGGCTCACCCACAGCTCTAAGATGCTGCACTGATAGGCTTTGTGAGCTCTAAGCCTAATGCATAAAAAAACCCAATAAAACTCACTCAAGAGAAAACTGACTCATATTTGTCAGATTCTAGGGAAGCTTTCAAAAAAAAAAAGTAAGTCAAATTCTGGCAACAATGTTATATAATATATGAATAAATAAATAAAATTGAGAGCAGTTACTTCGGAAGTGAATTTTAACATGTTCTGTAACCAAGAGGAAGGAGCCTGTTAAAAGTGAATGGACAGTGTTGATTAATAGCATAATACAATTTCTAAACATCTAACACTGTCCACTCAATGCTGTAAAACTCCAGTCATTAATTCAGGAAAATTCTAAGAAAAATTTAAAAATTATAAAATTTACAGACAACCATAATAAAACCTTTTTTTCATCTTGGCTTTCATTTATTACAAAAGAAATCTTTCTTGAACATTGCATACCTTGGGCCTGTGCCCTGTCTGTCTGCAGAACCACCACCACAATGGCTAAGGGATCCTTTCCAGAATGGATGCTGCAGTAGGTCTGTCCAATTCAGCCTTTTGAAAAGCAACAAAAAACCTGAAAAATCAGTGGTGAAGTACAGCTCCACAGAAACATACCAGAACAGAGTTTTAACCCACCAACATTACAGAGAAACTCATCCTGTTGTTTGCTTTTATTTGGAAAACAAATAAGTTTTGTTACAGGATAAACTTTTTGCCTCAAATCAGTATGGATAATTCATGCAACAGAGGTATAAGAACAAAAATGAAGGAAACTGCATAGTCAATCCCACATGTAAATAGTCTGAGCCACTCCATAAATTATAGCCTTGAAATATTTAACGATGTAACTGCATAAGCCATAAATCAAAGCCTGATAAAAGAACCATGACCATTGCTCAGGAAAAGCAAAGTCATCCAAAATTGCCTATCATTCTGTTATAAAGTTATCTATTTAGCACCAGCTACAAAATACAAAGATACACCTAATGAAAGCATTTATTCTCTACATATTCATAAAAGAAAAAGCCCAATTCATTCTTCTATATGAAGGATTAATTTTTTTGCATCCTTTTCCATCTACAAAATACCATACATAACCATTGTAATTATTTTGCCCAGAGGTGACAACATAAACAACTGTCATGGATTAGGCAGTTACCTTTTCTGAGGATCTTTTTGAAGTAGCCCATCAAGCAAACTGATGAACTCAGCAGAAGGCTTTTGACAAGCAGAACCTGTAAATAGAAGCACTTGAGAAGATCGGTGCTGAGCAGCAAAAACAACTGTCACTCAATGTAGGCCAACCATTACTACAGATCATGCTAAAAAATGTTCTAAAGAGCAATTTCATCTGAAAAAAACCTCAATGTAAAAAGAATCTTAAATATACACTCTTAGCATTTCAAAGAATCCTAAAAAAAAAAAAATACACCAAAACTCCCCCAAAACAATCAAATCAGCAATTCTCAGTCAAACTAATCAAAATTGTTTGTAACTTGAAAAAGTAAAAAGTAGCACCCTTCAATTACCATGTAGCCATTAGAAAAAAATATTATGGTTTCCCCCAACCATAATAATTTCAAGAGGACCATTTTTGCACCTCATTATACAAAAGAGGTTTCCAAAATTCTGATTTAACTGAGAAAATACTTCTGAGAATGCAGAATTAGGAAAGGCAATTCACCCACTCTGAAAACAAAATTTTTCTTAGAATTGAAATAAAGTGCAACAGCTTTAATTCTGCGGGTCACTACATTACTCTGAATTGAAAGGAGCCATTAATATTTAAGGGTCACAGAATCACAGAATCAGTAAGGTTGGAAAAGACCATAGAGATCATCAAGTCCAACCTATATCATCAAGTCCAACCTCTGTGAGTAACACTGATGCCCAGAATGACAAAAAAATTCATTACAGTAGGTAGATTTAGTGTTAACAATTAAAAGTAAATTATGTCTGTCTGTCAAAAGGGAAACAAACATCCATCATTAACAGGGAAATAGTTCTTATCAAAGGAAGGCATTGCTAACATTCGCTTTGGACAACTACTTGACCACTGCAATCAGCCTCAGAAGAAATAGTGCAAAGCCAAGCTTTAACTTTGTAAGTATTACTCTGATTTGATTCATTAAAGAACACCAGAACCTTACCCCCTGGTACAGGTGGTGACGGATCTTCACATAAAATCTTTTTAATTAATTCAGAAAAGTTTTCTGAGAAGAATGGTGGTTTTCCTACAAACAAACAGAAGTTTATTTCACGGATTAGGCAAACTTCCAAATGGCTGTCTGGTGCAATGATGGATCACGAGCTCATGATATACCATGACTTTTCCTAAGGAAACATCCCAAGAAATAAACACCTTCAGCCTGAGTACTATTTATCAAGTTTTCCTGTTGATTTATATTCAAAACCTTGGACTAAATTCTTCTATTATGAACAGCAAAAGCAAGCACTGACAGAAGAGGCACTGAAGGTGGCTTGATGGAGATGTCCATGACAGCCCTTTACGGATCAACAATCACACTACAGGAGAAGGTCTAGATAGAAATCTAAAGTATCTATGTTACTGTGTTGATCCAAGAGATCAGCAAATTGTTTTAAGATTTAAGAAGGTTGCAGTTTAATTCTCTTTTGTGATGAAGCTTTTATTCTAGCTGTACCTAATAGGTACTTTATCTGCAGGAAACCAAATTACTCTATTTTTATAACAGTGAAACAGTTTTCTCTTTCAAAGGTTAAAATAATGCATCCAGAATTTAATACTGATATTAAAAACATTACCCTGTCAGATGTCGAGACTTGAGGTAATTTTAAATTACAGTCTTAAAACCATGCATATTGGTTAGTATCATTGTATTTGGATCACAGTCAACAGGACAATTATTTGACGAAGACACTTTTTTTTGTCTTTTGAGCACAGTTAATATATTCTTCAAGAAATCTTTAAACCCTATCTGAAGTTTTTCTACATCCTAACTTCCCTAGAAAGTTAACATGAATTTACTCCTGGACCATGGCCTATGTTTCCTTTATCACAGATATTAAGTAGATACACAAACTTACAACCTGAGAACATTTCATAAAGTAAACATCCCAAGGACCACAGGTCACTGGCTTTGCAGAAGTCACCTCCCTTTATTGCTTCTGGAGCTGTGTATAATGGAGAGCCTGCAAAATACCGGATGTATATTGCACTTTGATTATTCATTCAGCATTTATCCTGTTCAACACTTAAAATGTGGTCTCCAGACTTCTGAGTTAGGGATTATATTCACTTAATATAAGAAAACTGAAAGACCAAATACAAGTAGTTTCAAAGCAAGTTCTTTCCTATACTTGAACTGGGTTATGTAGGATTATACGTATATGCTATTTTGTTGATTGTTTCACTTAACCAAGCTACCTTGTGCTACACTTTTCAAACACAGTAGTTAATGCAAAGAATGTTTTGATATGCTTTAACAGCTTCCAGAACCAAGCAAATTGAGCAGAATGCTAAACCAACATCATCCTCATATGAGGAACAGAAATAATTATGTTATGCATATGTATGTATCATGTTCATGATTGTTTTTTATAAACCTCCCCAAAGATAGAAACGTTCATGAACTTAGAAAGATCTGTTACAGAAAACAAGATCACTGTTCTAAGTAGTTATAGCCATTTTCACATTAAAACACACATCACATATCAAATTATAGCACCTTATTCACAACCCCCTTTTGTCTTGATGCAGAAAAACATATACAATTCCTGTTTCTACAGTAGTTTCCAAAAGTTCTCAAATCCCCCCCAAAAAATTGCACAACTCAGTAGAAGTGTCAATCTCATAATCCTTTAAAAAGTTTATTTTGGATTCTTTTGTTCTATGATTTTATATTTTTAAGTGATAAAACATCATTGCCACACATATCCAAACACCTGTTCTAAAAAGCAACAGGAAAGAGATTAGATTGTTTTTTTCCATACACTGCCCTATATCAACTAAATACTTAAAATACAATTTCTT
Organism: Pitta sordida; assembly: GCA_013390025.1. Lineage (NCBI taxonomy): Eukaryota > Metazoa > Chordata > Aves > Passeriformes > Pittidae > Pitta > Pitta sordida. The sequence goes on from WEKX01021795.1 coordinate 125,048, forward strand.
CAGTTAGGAAAGCCACTTCCAGTTTGAATGCTGAACTTCCAGAATTTTAGTGGTTTTCCATAGCTTTTACCAAATAGCAAATAAGAATTTAGCCTGCTTAGAAGATGCAAACCAAGAATTAATATTTTTAATTAATCAGCTACATTGAAACACTTCAGATGTCACTCATACTCAATTTGATGCTTGGGTTTTTTGAGTTTCGCTTTGTTTTTGTTTAATTCTTGAAATTTTTCTCATGTTTTTTTCCTACAAACAAAAAAAATCAAGAACAGCTTATAAAATAATGAAAATATGTTCAAGACAGTTTGTAGATTAAACTGTACTGTAGGAATTTGACATCAAGATGTAAAAAGGAACTTAAAATTAGCCACGTACAGTTACGTTGAAAGTTTGTTCCACAGATGTGATACACTCTATAATCACCTACATATGAGCTTCAATTCAAAAGAAAATCTGAAAACTATTTACAAAATGCTCCAGAATTGTTAATATATGTTTTATGACAGACAGAAGTACATACGTATTATTTTCCAGCTCAGTTAAACTGTGTTTATGAAAAGAAGAATCATAACCATAGACTTGTAAATACTTTCTTTTCTTTCTACTTACTCACAGCTGTTTTTCCACCTGTAAGTCATGACCTCTCTGAACAATCTTACTTACGGGCTAAATTTTGGGGTTGAGCTTACTTAAAAAATTCCCCATATGCAGGATATGTGAAATCTGCTTAGAGAAAATGTGTAGATCATCCTTCTCATTAAAAAGATACAGGCAAACAGATTCATCTTTACAAAACATAACACTAGAGAATTAATTATTCTGTTTTAGAGAGGTGATCCTACCCCTGTACAAACCCTAGAGAGGCTGCATCCCGAGTGCTGCGTTCAGCTCTGGGCTCCTCAGTACAAGAAGCTGGAGCTCCTAGAGCAGGTCCAGCACAGGGCAACAAAGACGATGGGGGGGCTGGAATATCTCTCTTATGAAGAAAGGCTGAATGAACTGAGCCTGTTCAGCCTCAAGAAGAGATGACTGAGAGGAGATCTCATTAATGCGCGTAAATATCTAAAGAGGAAGAGCCAAGAGGATGAAGCCAGGCTCTTCTCAGTGGCCACCTGGGCACACTGTTGGCTCATGATGAGTTTGCTCTCCACTAATACCCCCAAGTCCCTTTCCACCTGCTCACTCTCTAAGCACTCCATCCCCAGCCTATAGCTCTGCCTGGGGTTGTTATAACTAAAGCGCAGAACCTGACATATTCCATCTGAATATAAGAAAGAACTTTATATGCAGGTGACTGAGCAGTGGAACAGATTGCCTGGAGACGCTGCAGAGGCTCCTTCCCTGGAGATACTCAAAAACCATGTGGATGCAACCCTATGCCATGTGCTCTCAGATGACCCTGCTTGAGCAGGAAGGTTGGACCAAATGACACATTTCTGCCTCTCTTCCAACCTTAACCATTCCATGACACTGATTCTCCAGATTTTTAGTCATTCCCAACAAAATGCTAAACAGCTATTATATTTCAAGGTCTTCCCTCCAAATGACATCAAACAGCTTTTTCCAACTTGCATTCTGTCTCTTTGGTATAAGTTAATTTCGGCTCATAAAAATATCATACCTCGAAATCTGTTTTTCAAGTATCCCTGTCGAGTGCTTTCTCTAACATCTTCACCTTCTTCAGTTCCAGCTAAAGCAAGAAATTCTTCCAAGTTTTCACCATCCACTTTAGCCAAGCAAAAACTACTGAATTTCAAAGTGCCAGACCCTTCCAGCAGAATCTAAGAAGAAGCAGCAAAATCAAAAATACTGTTATCATATACTAAAACTGATGACTGCTGAAATTTCCAACAAAAAGTATAAAATAATTCGTTATAAAAATATCAATTTCAAACCATTTAACTACATAGTGATGATCACTATAACCAAAACACTGAAAAGTTTTACAGTCAACACCAAAACTGACTTTTTTCTTATAGCCAAAAGTACGTATCGCACAGAATCTGTAGAGATTCAGTGTACTCATTATTAAATCTAAATAAACAAGAGAAAATACTAGAGAACAGAAAATACTAGAGAAAATAAAATGTGAATTTTTCTAAATTTTATTTGGCAGAAAATTACACATATTTTGTCTAGTGATTATAAGTTTTCTCTGGGCAGTCACTGTTTATGCTTATAATTTAAAAAAATCATAATCAAAAAAACTTTCTTCGGAGAAATAGCCCATTCAGTCAGAGGCATGTTCAAAGGAGTAATTTACAGCAACATTCTTCTTTGGAAGACTATAGAGTTATTAATATTTTTTTAGTGCTTTTGGACACACAAATGACAGGAACTCAGTAGAATTGTGAAAGAATTAACAGACGATTCAGAGAAGGGCAACTTGATCATTAATAGATCAAGATAAAAACCACTACTGTTAAGCAAGAATTTTTTGTTATAGTCATATCTTGGTGTTTACATGAATTAAATATGGACTTTGGCAGACTTCTGCATAAATTACACGCACATACACAAAATGAGAAAGTACATAAAGATCCGTATTTTTATGCAAGAATAAGAGCATAATTTATGTGGCATCTGGAAACAATAGAGAAGGTTATTAACAAAGAAAGTTTAACTAACTGTACTCCTTCGTTAGCATTTCCTATGACTGCAAAATATTCTGAAGCACAATAGGATAATGATGAATTTGTATGTTCAAGGACAGAAGACTAAAATGATTAAATTAAAGCAATACACCAAATCAAAAAGATTCCATCACATTGTATTAGATATGCAATAGGGAAAGAAATCAGTCAGATCATTAAATATTTACGCTATAGACTTGCCTTCACATGTGTTATAAAGCCCAACTGGCCTCCAGTCTGAGGTAAGCCTCTTCCAAACAGTAAAACATCAATAATAAAATCAATGCTGACAGCATGCCAAGTAACAAGCCGTGTCCCCAGCAGATAATAGTCTTTACCTTTCTAGGCGTCAATTCACAGAAGATAATTCCAAGTTCATGAATATGGTATAAACCAGTAATCAACTCAACACCAAATTCTCTCACTACATCTTCAGGTAGGTGTTCATCCTGAGCAATAACAGATTCTAGAGAACCACCTGAAATATGTTTACATGTAGACAGTCACGTGCATATAAAGATGATGTCATACAACTAATTCCCAAAGACTTTACAAAAGCTTCTTCAAAAGATGTCAATCAAAACCCATTACCAGGAGATATTTAAAATATTTGTTTGTATTATCTTACAGTTACAAAATCTAAGATGTACAGAAAAAAACCCTACTTTTGATACTGTGACAAAAATCCTAATTTTCAACGGAACGGGGTCAAGTGCATGACTTCAGAGTTATTTGGAATTGATTTGTTTTACAAAGGAAACAGAAGCAGGAAAAAGACACTGTGCTACTTTACAATGTAATTTGTTTAAATGTAAATGCATTTCAAATTCATTCACCAGATTACTGCTGCTTAAGTTAAGAGAATAAATAATACCAAGAGCAGGTTATCAACGTTCTGTGAACAACTGCTAAAGACAATGGCAGGCAATTTTGCACTGAATTCAGAGACAACAGAAATAGTAAAACTGTGCTACAGCTTGAGGTCCTGAGGTCAACAACATTCAACAAATAACTTACTTTGTTTCTTCTTTACACACAGTGTTTTTGTACAATACAGTTCTTCTCTTGACTCATGTGCCTCAGTTCTTTCATTTTAACCCTTTCCCCTTTTATATTTTTATTTTTTCCTTTTGGTTTTTTTCCCTTTTGTTTTAAAGAAAAGAAGGAATAAAAATACCTAGGACTAAAATTTTGCTTCAGGATTAATCACACAAATCCCAGCTTCCTGCCCCATAAGTTCTGCTCATAGCTCTCTGGACTTCTTATCCTAACATGAGCTTCCTCTCTGTCCCTCCAAAATTCTTCTCCACTGAGTTTTAGCCAATCCTTCCAGAAGTATTCTGAGAACAGAAGCGCACTTTGTCACCTGGAGACAGGTGAAAGATCTTCTGTATTTCAAAAGCAGATTTCAACCTCAACAAAATTAACAAGAAATCCATGTCTCATTCTATTTATAAGCACTTTAGCTTCAGAACAGCAAACTGCAAGGCAAAACACCTGCTAATTGTTCAGTAATAAAAGTCTGCCTAATAACTTAAATGTGTGCCCCTAAGTTAGACAAGGAAAATACGTGGTCCCAAGCCTCCATATGAGCCATTAATTCATTTTTAATCACTGAAACAACTATCTGACTTTTTCTCCCAGAAATTGTAGGTGTTCTTATTCAGAAATTTGTCAAACAGAATTCTGGATAGATATAAAAGGCTGTGTATAATATGGACTCCTACTATTAAAAAAACTCCAGATTCCAAAAATCTTAACAAGCATCACTTGCCTATTGGCTTTCTTTTCTTTCTATGTGGAGCAATGAACACTACTGGGAGCTTAAAAAATGCAGTCATCAGAACTAGAGAAAGCCTTAAAAGATTCCTCTAATAGATTGATCAGAACCTACCAAAACTCAGTGAAGCACTAAATGCAGTTTTGGGTTCGCAGAGCTCCCAAATTAAGATATTAACAAGGAAATCAAAATACTTACCCTGAATAAGAAGAAAATTTAAATAATTTACTTTAGCTGCTGAATTGCCCTTTGATTAAAAAACAATTTGAACAACATTAAATCACATTATAATTTTATTTGCTCCTTGTTGTCTTTTAAAAGAGAATGCCAAAGCTGCTAGTCCTTAAAAAACTTTTCAAGTAATTATTACTTAACTACCTTTCAACTATTCACAATTTGGTTTTGTGCTTCCCTGATTAGCCACACCTCTTCCACTCTCAAAAACCAACATTATGTCAAATCAACTAATATTTAATAGATGCATACAGTGAAGCAGAGGAAAAATATGACTTCAGTTGATTTCTAAAAACGTTTCCAAGAGCATTTTTACATATAAACAGGACTCCCAAGTCAATAATCAGATAATCATGCCTTTTACAAAGATGTAAGCATTTGTTGTGGAGAAATATCTTACAAATATTCATTCTACAGATTTTTACCTTTTGAGCTTATCTTACCTGTGCACAATTCCACTACAAGCCAGAGATGGTTGCTTGTTTCATACCATTCATGAAATGTCACTATATTCTTGTGTCTGATTTCATGAGTCAGACGGACCTAGAACAAAATTTTTAACATACTTGGCTTTGGGGGAAAAAAACAAAATACATATGGACTTAAGGCAGGGAAATAAGGAACAATACAACTTTACTCTAGATGAACTACTTGTTCCCTTGCCTTTTCCAGTGCACCAATATTATTCTTCAAATATTTTATGTTGGGAAAAGATAACTCTCCTCATAGATCCTCCTTAACTCAATTGTTTTTAAAAATACAGAAAAAAAAAATTCAGGAACATCCCTAAACCAAAATAATAAATATTATTTAACCTTGCTGCATCACTAAAACAATAACAAACTGGAAATTGGAATTTGAAGTTAAACATGCCCTCCTACATTTTGTTTCCAGTAAGAAGATAAATGAGAGACAATGCAGCAAGAGGAATTAAGAAGAAAATTTTCCATCATTCTTGTATTTATCAGGCAAGGACAATCATTCAAGAGTCCATGGAAATCTAAATTCCTATTATACCTACATGACCTAATCTCTACAGCAGCCTCTGTTTCTTGCTTGAGTGGTATGTAAGGTATCCTCGAGAGTTTTGTAAGATGAATATGCTTCTAAGAACAAAAGGCTCCCAAGAAACAGCTCTGAACCAATGAGAGGGAATGTAAAACTATATTGGTTTGGGTGCAAGGTTTTGTTATTGCGGGGGCTGAAGGGGTGGCTGCTGTGAGAAGCTGCCAGAAGCTTCCTCCACATCTGACAAAGCCAATGCCAGCCAGAACAGACACATCCAAGGCCAGGATCATCAGCGGTGGCAGAAGTGCTGCTTTGATAACATTTGAAAAATGAGGTTTGAGGTGCTGCACAACAGCAGCAGAGAGAGGAGTGAGAACATGTGACAGAAACAACTCCACAGACACAAGGTCAGTGGAGAAGGAGGGGCAGGAGGTGCTCCAGGTGCCGGAGCAGAGATTCCTCTGCAGCCCGTGGTGCAGCCCATGGTGGGGCAGCTGTGCCTCTGCAGCTCATGGAGGCTCATGGGGGAGCAGAGATCCACTGCAGCCTGTGGAGGACTCCATACCAGAGCAGGTGGAAGCCCAAGGAAGGCTGTGACTACATGAGAAGTCCGGCATGCAACAGGCTCCTGGAAGGACCTGCAGACCCACAGAAAGAGGAGCCCACAATGGAGCAGGTTTGCTGGCAGGACTTGTAACCCTACAGGGACCCAGAGTCTGTTTCTGAGGGACTGCATCCCACAGAAGGGACTCATGCTGGAGCAGCTCCTGATGTAGAAAACAATAAAATCAGATGAAGAAATAAATACATTAAAATAAGACTCTATTTAAAGTATAAGAATTTATTAAGCTAATCTAAATGATGAAGCATGTGGTATTTTCTTTTATAATATCTGTCCTACAAGTTTTTGGTTGGCTACATCTTTTCCTAGATTTAGCAGGACAAAAAAACCCATTACTTACCCAATTTGTCATTTCAGCTCTTTTGCATTTATCAGTGCAAAGAATGGCAACAAAATTAATTGTCCCCTTTCTTCTTCCTTTATAAACAACTGTCTTACTTCCTCTTCCAATCTCCTCATACAGAATGAAGTTCTCCATACTTCAGGATGCTTTACAGGCAATGGACTGAGAATATGGTATTAGTCTCATAAGCAAAAAAACCTTTTAAAAAAGGAGAAGGGGAAGCATTCAAAGTTAATAGTCATTGATGCACAGTATTTCCCTCATAATGATCAAAAATAGGGATTACGTATGTCTTCCCAGACAGATCAGTGAAGAGATCAGTGCCTGTCCCTCTGCTTCCTCTCACACAGAAGCTGAGGACCATGATGAGGTCTGCCCTCAGTCTCTTCTCTAGGATGAACAAACCAAGTGACCTCAGCTGCTCCTCGTTTGGCTTCCCCTCAAGATCCTTCACCATCTTTGTAGCCTCATTTGGAAACTCTCAGCTCAATAGCTCTCTTATATTATGGTGCTCAAAACTGCACACAATATTCAAGGTGATGCTGCACCAGTGCAGAGCAGAGCAGGGCAATCACCTCCCTTGACCAGCTGGAGATGCTTTGCCTGATGTCCCCCAGGACATGCATGGCTCTTTTGGGTGCCAGGGCACACTGGTGACATACATCAACAAGGGTCTCTATTTCCCTCTCTCTCTTTTCTGATTCATGCAGAACATCACTCCACTCCTTATGTGCTTTTTCTGAACAGCGCAAGAAAAAAAATACTAAAACCCCCTTAATATCTTCCTTTTTAAACAAAGATTCCAGAACAGAAAGCCAGTAAAAGTGTATCTGGAAAAAGAAATGCCCAATCTATGGCCCAAGCCCAAAGTTTACATGACTACAGCACCTTCCTCACTCTTCTTCTTTCCCAAGAATGCTTCAAACCTGATGTGCACCTTGTTACTAGACTTAGATGGGTGGAAGACACCCTCATGTTGGTCATGTGAAAGGCATCATCATCCACTCAGGCTACAAACCACAGAAATGTATGCTAGGCTCAAAGACAAGTACAGAAATACATATCTGGTTATCTGATAAAAGCAAGTCCAATGACACACAAAGGCACATTGGGAGAGAGAAATCATGGTCATGGGAAAGGGAAGCCCCCATTGTCACTGCATGACTGGTGACACCTGCGAACAAGGTCTCCATCAGCTGCTCTGCAAGAGGTTTCAGGGGAAATAGAAGCATTCGCTCTTGCACCCCTGAATCTCAGCCATGGCTGAGCCATAGTTTCTGTACACAAACCAATGGAGCACAGTTATTAGGGAGCATAAGTGGTGCTTAAGATGATCCTTGTGGGTCCCTTCCAACTCAGAATATTCTGTGTATCTGTGTGAATAAAGGAATGTCCTGGGTTGGAAGGGATCTTGAAGACTGTCTTGTTCCAAGCCCCTGCCTTGGGCAGGGACACATCCCACTAGACCAGGCTGCTCAATGCCCAATCGAGCCCAAATGCCTCTCAACACTGCCAGAGATGGGGAACCCAAAACTTCTCCGACACCCGAGACAGACTTTAAACAGCTGGACTACATTCACCGGCTTCGACGTAAAGTACAATGAAATCAAATGAAGCGGGCACGGGAAGAGACAAGGTGAGGTGAGAAAGCCGCCGTGGAAGGCTCCACATCACCACCTGCAACGAGGCAGGTCTGAAACTCCACAGAATCACCCCAGGCAGCCGGCTCCAGGCGCCCAGGGAACTGCATCTGCCCTGAGCAGGAGGCAGGGGAGCCACAGCCGCTCCTGTGCGGCGGGGGATGGACCCGACGGGAAGGGGGCACAGGGGAGGCACAGGGGAGGCACAGCCGTACCTGCGCGGCAGGGGATGCACCCACCCGGCGGCAGCGGCACCATCGCCGCCATCAACCGAACCGACAGAGCCCCGCCCCCGGGCCGGCGTCTCCCGTGCCCCGGTGGCACTCTCCTGGCGGGAGGCTCGTCCCTGAGCGCCACAAAATACGCCCAGCGGGCGGGACACCGGCACAGCAGGCAGGGTGGCTCCAGGAACCGGGGGGGATTTGTCTCCCTTTATTCCAGCGGGAAGGCACCGACGGGTCCCGGCGGGGTCCGTCCCCGCTCCCCCCCCGCGCGCCGCCGGGATGGTCGCCACCCCGCGCCCGTATCCAGGAGACGGGGCCGGACGCCGGAAGCAGCGCGGGGCCGCCATTGGGCCAGGAGGGGCTGACGTCAGGGCGGGACCACCGGGCCGGGGCCGGGGGGGAGGGACCTGGCCCCGCTTCAAACGGAGGGGCTGGGGATCCTCTGCCGAACCTGCACAGGCAGAACAGTGTCGGCATCCCTGCTGTAATTAAGGGACACAAATGACAAAATTTAACCCTTAGAATAAGCATCTTCTATTTTTACCATTCAAAGGGATTTTCCCTTTATTTTTCATCACAGGGTGGTCCGGTTTTCTTTTTTGTTTGTTTCCTTTTTGTGTTTGTTTTTGTTTGTTTGTTTTGTTTACTTCCATCCCTGTAAGTGTTCAGGGCCAGGTTGGATGGGGCTCTGATCAACCTGATCTAGTGGAAGGTGTTCCTGCCCATGGCAGGGGCTTGGAACAAGGTGATACTTTAAGGTTCCTTCCAACCCAAACCATTCTGTGATTCTAACAGATTCTAACAGAACACTTAACAACATCTGGTCTGTCCTAGAGCAAGCTGTAAAGAATTCTGTTATGCCCATTGTTCCACCTTTATTTTGACCTCCTAACAGGTTTGAAGTCATTTCAACCAAATTTGATAGAATAAGTATGTAGAATGCTCTCAGGAAGTTTCTTGTAGGGTGTATGATAACTGATGGTCAGATTTTTTTATTCTCACTTTCAGAAAGCTTCCAGTATGAATTTAAACCCCTCTAATACCGAAAAGCAGGGGAAAAGCCACAAACCCTCCCTGCTGACAAAAATCTCAGCATGAGCTGGAAGTGTGCGCTCGCAGCCCAGAAAAGCCAGCCAAATCCGGAGCTGCATTAAAAGCAGCATTGCCAGCAGGTTGAGAAAGGTGATTCTGCCTCTGCTCTGCTCTTGTGAGACCCTACCTGGGACACTGCATTCAGTTCTGGTGTCCCCAACATAAGAGGGACATGGAACTGTTGGAGCAAATCCAGGGGAGGGTCACAAAGTTGACACAAGGAGTAGAAGACCTCCCCTATGAAGACAGGCTGAGAAAGCTGGGGCTCTATCCCATTTTGCAGCATAAGTTTTCACTAAGTGCAGAGTTGACCTGTCATTATCAATGAAGATACGACTTTGAAGCTGCACAAGCAAAATATTTTTTCCGTTTCTTTCCATGAGTGGTTGACTAGATATAAATAAACCAAATGCGTAAGGAGTTATGACTTGGTTTCTTTTAATAAGCACAAGAAAAGTATGCTTTGAAGAGGGATTTATTTAGGGTTCAGAAAAATGTGTGTTTTGTCTTTGGATGTGATAAGGGTAACTGACATAAAGAAGAAATAGAATATTAGCTCAATTGCACACGAGTCCTGGCAGCAGTTCAATGCCAGATCTTAGAAAAGTCGATTTTGTTATCCCTGTCCAAGAAGAAAAACTACTAAGCCACAACAACTATCAAATTACTGTCTTTGCTTCTGTATTTCTAGTGTTCTAACCTATGTAAGCTTTCTGTTAATACTCTGGGTTAGGAATTTCTTTAATGCAGATGGGTTAAATATCCTGTTTTGGGGGAGTAAGATTGTATGAACTTTAATAAGTCTGTTGACAGAGAGAGATGTACACTTAAAAAATGTTTAGCAAGAATTGAAACAGAGATTTATAGCTTTTCAAATGAAATGTCTCCATGATAAACAATTTTCAGAATAATTAAAGGCAGGCACAGGGATGTTAACTTATACCTCTTTGTTTTCCAACCCCTCTTGGTTGGGAACTGTGGCACTTTTTTATTGTTGATGCAAATTTCATGACATCTCTATATGTTTGTTACCATCTGGATGGACAATTTCAATATGCTCCACATGGGGAATTTTCCCTGCAATTTTGGTATAAGGATGGGGAAATTCTCTCTTCAAACATGTAATTTGCTTCAGACCAAGTGTCATCTTGCAGAAAAAATCTAAGTACAAATACAGATCAGGGCTGATTATAATACTCTTATCTTTGATCTTTTTCTTACTATGTCAGTCTGTTTCTCTTTATTCTGTTACCGAACATGACTTCAAGCATTGTGCTCAACTGCAGTGAACTTTTCTATGGGAATATTTTCAACATTCAAGAACGGAATGCAAAATATTCTCTCTGCTGTTTGTACCATTTCAATACTGTTAGCAATCTGGCCAGCAAACTGAGCCTTGCTATTTGCCTGGCTATTATATGGGACAGTCAGATGTAATCAAATTCTTGTTCTCAAATAAATTTATGATCTAATTTAAGGTAAACTGAGATCTCGTGACTGCAAGCACATAGTTCAGGCATGCTTAAACACTTCACTGCTCTACCTTCAATGGGTACTACGTAATCCTTTGACATTTTGCCTGGTTCCCAAGAGTCTGACTGGTAGCCTGTAACTCTAAGGTGTGTTTCCCTGTTTTGTAAGATCTGTTCTTCAGTCTGCTCTAATGCCTGTTGAAAATGCTATTCAGTTCTGTTTTATTTTGCCACATGTACTAGCTCTTCTCTCAGATATCATGATTACTCATGCTCTAGCCCATCTTGTTAGTACATGGTGTTTGTTTCTATTCCAGACTGACCCCATTCTCAAGAGAATTGCTATTTTCAGCATCCTGGGCATGATTCAGTTGCTTGAATATAATCTTTTTATGTTCCACTTGCTTTGAGAGTTCTGTCATTCCTGGGAAGTATATAGGGCCACTTTTCTGTTCTTTGACCTTTTTGGCAGAACAGTAGACATAAGCACATCTTTATATTGTGCTTTTCATTCTCGTATTCTTTTCCAACATCCTCTTGAAACTAGCACATACTTTCATTGTTTCAGTGAAACTTTGCTTTTCTTTATTTTCGCACTTCTGTTCTCTTGGTATAATTTAGTCACCTTAGTTTTCTGGTAAAAGACAGTGCTCCTTAAATCCATTAAATAAATTCAAATATTGTTGTTCTGGTATCATATATTGCTGATCTGTGGGAATAGCAATGACTTTTCAAATTCTTTGGTAGTTCTGAGATTCTTGACTGAAAATTTGTTTTCTCATTTAAAGAGTTGGCCTTTACGCCATGGAAATATTATTGCAAAACAATCTTTGCCAATGTGTTTCTTTCACTGGTGAGGCAAAAAACTACTAATGGTTTCTTTTACAAGGCCAGGGCTCCAAATCTCAGCTCACTGGATCAGCTTGTAAGGTCACCAATACTGCATGTATACCATACTTGTGTTGCCTCTTCCTCTATTATGATCTCAATGGTTTGCATATATCTAAGGTTGGAAAGAGATGTGGTAAGATAGTCTGCAAATTTTCATACTCCCTGGAGTTAATACCTTTAAAGGCTGGCACATTACAAGCTTTTATATGCCCAAAATCACTGGGTTTCCCTGGGAAACCAGCAACTGCTCTGTATATGATACTGCAGTCAGAACCAACTTCAGTTTTGTTTGTTTCTAATGAATTACCACACTTTCTGCCAGGCATTCCTCATATCACATTCCTGAGTATCATCAGCTCTGATCCTGATTTGTGAGCCTGGCTGGCAGAGCTGATACTCGTCTCCTGCGAGGTACACTACCAACAGCCTTCTTAACACCTGAGCCTACCTGCTGGCTTCCAAAATATGATGACTGTTATTTACGCAGGAAGGCTGAATAAGCCTTGTAAATATCTTCCTTTTTTTTCAGGGATTATCATACTGCTTATGTTATTTTGAGATTATGTAAATATTTTTATGTGTATTTCAATGCTCAAACTATTGCTTTTTCTGACGCAGTAGTGTGTAAAGCAGGTGCTGTACTGGTAGAATTACTTTCATCTGTTCTAGATATAACATGTCAGGAGAACGTCCATTTTTTTCAAATACACTCCTCAGTTTGGACTCAAGAGTCATGCTTTATTGTCACATTTGTTGTAGCAGCAAGCAGTGCTTTTTATGTTGCATATTCTGAAGATTCAGCCTGTATACTCAGGATATCTTTTGCATCCTGATTAGAATTCACAATGTCTTGAAGGTACTATCATCATTCCACGGTGTAATTTTAATTTGGCTTTGCTTGATTACGTGGGATTTTTTTCCTTTTCTTGCCAAATGCATGCCTGGCACATTAATCATTATCCCACTATCTTGCATTTAATTCCTCTTTGTTTGTGTATTTCAGTTCACTTCTAATGCTAATCTGAGCATTACAAACTACTTATTCCAGCTTGCATTTCATTAATGTCAAATATGTTCAAAACCTCATCCTCTGAGTCACTGTTTTCTTTATGTTTTTCTTTTCAAACTGTAAGCTCTGGAATAACGCTTCTTTTGCCATAATGATTATTTATGACCCACTCTGCAGGAATTTTTTAATGAGTTTTCTCCTTAAGATCTGTTTATCTTCATATTCTTTGTCTCCTCGGCTTGTGTGTATGCTTTACATGCTTTAGCTTTATTTTTAACTTTATTTTTATTTAGCCTCTCATTTTCCTTGTGTTCTTTCTCCAATCACATGAGCCTGCTTTCCTTAGGTCACAGTCAAAAATAACACTTCAGACCAATTCCATGAACTGGTACTGCTCCTAAAAGATGCAGCCCCTTTACAGGAAAGGAATTTCCAGCAGAGTTGCAGTTGGAGAAGGGGAAGGCATTGGTGCTGTCCTACTGAAGGAAGCACAGAGCTCTGAATAAGAAAAGCTTTTCTGCTGATTCAATTCTTCCAGCAAAGGCCAGCATTGCAACTTCTTGTAAAACAAAACAAAACAAACAAACAAGACCCCAAACAACCCAAACATAAACCCAGAAAAAAATCAATCCAAATTGCTCACATTTTTAATTTTCAAGTGCTCAGTCTTGCAAGAACCTGCTTGTTTTTGTATTCATGCGACAGCAATGACAGCATTACAAAAACACCATTTAAATGAGGAAAGATGTTGTTCAGGCAGCATTATGCAGACACTTAATAGATCCTTTTAAAGGACTTAACAGCATTACTTAGTCCATGTGAGAAATGAGGCCACTAACACCAGACACCAGCAGGGAGAACAAAAAGAGGAAGCACCACAATTTCTTCTTAAATTCACGACACAGCTATTCAGAAGGACAGCCACGGATTATATTCTACTGATCCTTTTTTCCACACAGAATATTTGGTAATGCCTATTGGAATTAATTTGTCCTCTGACATTAAATCATCTACCCCACAATTACAGCTGCAATTGGGATCTTCAGCTGGCAAACTAAACAGAGATTTCTGAAACTGGTTTCAACTGCTTTTATAGCAATATTGTATTCTTTAACTGCTATACAGTAACTATAAACAAGGTTCTAGGGGCAGGAAGTAAAATAGGTAACAGCATACACACTGAAAAGTACATTTGGAAAGTCCTGTATTTTCGCAGGGTGGAAATAAAAAGACTCTTCTAGAGATGTAATCCAAGAAGCAAAATTGAGAATGAATATGATTATATCATGTGATAATCAAGAAGAGACAAGAAATAGAGAAGATCATGAAAATGGGAAGACAGCAGAGAAATCTAGGAAACTTTTTGAAAGTATCTGGTTACTGCCTCAATTCCTAGCTTTGGAATTACTATGTGGAAGAATTGGCACTAAGAGTGCAATGGAGTACGGTTATGTGCACTGTGCCATCTCGTGACAAAAAACCCAGCAACACCAAACAACAGCTACCAGATCATATGAGCAGTACACAGACACACACCTTGGCATGCAAGGGGCTGGCAATCCCATAGCTCCATGTTCTCTCTTCTACATACTGTGTTTGTGTATGAACGGTGTGTGGCATTGCCATTTCTCCCACTGTGAAAGACTTAGGCTCACTCTAACAAGTCTCTCAGCAGTATATCTCAAATCCTTGTTCCTTACAGATGTGTCAGGTCAATTGGTTCTTCTCGGTAAGAACTCTACAATCATGCAGACTTGTTTCTCTCTATTGTTTGTGTGAATATTCACTTCTCTACTTCTTGGTTTTCACATAATTTCTTCCTTCTAATTTTTTTTTCAGCATTTGATTTTCTTCCTGGGCTGGGTTTCAAGGTGCCTCTCTTCTGTGTCTTCCTCTGTTTCTGCGGAAACCCCTTACCAGCCTATCTTTGCTATTTTTTTTTCTTTTCTCCTGCTTCTCATTTACAGTATGTAAAGCACAGAGCAAACACATTCCTCAAAACTACTTCTCCTTTACTGTACAGACCATTCCTCCTCACTGCTGTCTTGGGCTTATGTTACACATTCTAACAAACTCCCAGCTGCTCCTTTGAGGCACTGTCCTTTGCAACCTCAGTCTTGTTTCCTCTCTTGTGCAACCCCTGTCACTCACAGTTAGCTGTTTCAGGAATCAATCAGAAAACTACTCTTTTTTAAAGCCTCCTGATTTAGCTTGCTCCCTGGCTAGGGTCAAACATACATAAAACGAGCCACAAAGGGAGCAATAGTACTCAGCTGAGTTTGAGAAGTGGAAGGCACCAGCCTTTTTAATGATAGCAAGGTGTTAGATATCTTACAGCAACATGAAGTTTCTATTTTAGGGAGGATTTAGATGAAGCTACTGAGATGATTTAAGAATGCCATGTTACTTCAGGGATGATCCTGTTCTTCCCAGTCTAATGGTTTCAACTTGTCCTTTGTGCTTCACTCCTGATTATTCTGTGATCTTAGGGTGAATCAGTTCAGTTCACTAATTGTGCAGAAAACCAACAAGGAAAAAATACAGTTAGTTCTACGTGAGGTTAGTAAACTGAGTCACTCACTGAGGAATCCTGAGCAGGAGAGCCAGCCCCTGGGAAAAACAGGAGTGCCTGGCTCCTTCATCGGAGAAATGGGGAGAGCAGCCTGCTCCTTTTGGCAGCATCACAAAGTTTTTAGGTTGACTCACATGCCCCATCTAACTTAGTCACTAGCAGGGGATTTTCTCTGAAGACACGCCTTTTCGGCAGGCGGCTGCCGGGGAATCATTTGTTGTCCTTGCAACATTTCTCTTTCTGTCACCTAAAAACATGGCATCTCCATCTGAGATTCTCTTTGTTTCCATCTGTGAAGGGCTGTATCATTTCTTTTTATGGGTTATTCAGGGTCAAACCCTGAATCCATTTACACTTGCTGGACGTTATTCCATGCTTCCGGAATCCTGTCACCATCAGCACAACAGCAGCATTTTTTTAGTCTTACCAGCTGTGACCTTGAACAAAACTGTTTTTCCCTTGCCGGTAGACAAAAACAGTTGAGCCCTCCTCCAACAAATAGTTCTGTGAGCTGCAGATAGAAGCATGATTTCTTCTGTGGTGGTTTTCTTTCTGTTGTTGTTGGTTTGTTAGTTTTTAGTAATTACTGAATTGATGGCAGAATAGTTAAGGTTGGAAGGGACCTCCGGAGATCATCCGGTCCAATCCCCCTGCCAAGGCAGGGTCACCTCGAGCAGGTGACACAGGAATGTGTCCAGGTGCGTTTTGAATGCCTCTAGACACGTAGAATCCAGGACCTCTCTGGGCAGCCTGTCCAGTGCTCTGCCACCCTGAACACAAGGAACTTCTTCCTCATGATGAGATGAAACTTCTCGCGCTCCTTGCACTGGCCGTGCGCACCAGCACGAAAAGAGCGCAGAAGTACCTGAACTGGAGCTTTTCTCTGTAGGTGGGCCGTTATGTAGGAACAATTTTTTATTTGGGGGGGTTCTGCTGTTTAATACATCCCATAAAATCCACTTTAGTGCAGTGGTACGTCTCCCCACCTGGCGTGTGGGAGACCCGGGTTCGATTCCCGCCAGGGAGACAGTGTTAAGAGTTGGACTCGATGATCCTTGTGGGTCCCTTCCAACTCAGAATATTCTGTGATAGGCATTTCTGCCCTCTCCGCCTGCCCAGCAGGACCAGGAGCGCGGGGAGCAGTGCCGGGCAGTGCTGCCGCGGCCTCCCCGGGCCGATCCGCACAGCGACAAACCCCCCCGGCCACGGAGACCCCATTCCATTCCATTCCATTCCATTCCATTCCATTCCATTCCATTCCATTCCATTCCATTCCATTCCATTCCATTCCAGCCCGTCCCGCAGCAGGGGCCGGTTGCCGGGCGACGCTCGGCCCCTCCCGGCGGCGGGGCTGGGCCATGAGGTAATGGCCTCCGGGGGGCGGGAAAGGCAGCGCTGCGATCACCGCGCCAGCGGCCGCCGAGGTGGCCGGCGGAGGCATTCCCTGCCTCCCGCCCCTTCCTGCTGCCCGCCGCCCCCGAGGTGTCCGCNTGCGATGGGCGGGCAGCGGAACGGGTGGGTGAGCGAGGTGCGGCCGCTCCTCCTCCTCCTCCTCCTCGGGCCCCTCGACCTTCACAGCCGGCTGCGCCGCTCTCCGCTGCCTGCGCTCTTTTGTCCCTTCGGCCCCTTGAAGGAGAGAGGCGGGTGGGCGGTGAGCGCGTACCGAAAGTCCAGGATCGCTTCAGAATTGTGCCTCTGAGTTATTCCCAGGTAAACTGCTGCTGTTTGTCAGATGGAAGGAGCCCCGCGTGTAACGGGAGCTTTCCTAGTCGTCGCGGAGGGACCTGCGAGCACCGGCTTGGTTTCTTCAGCATTGGGCATTATGGATAGCTTTTGGCTCTATTCCACTGTTAAAATGACTAAAATATTGCGTTACGGTTTTAGCTCGTTTGAGCTCTTAGTGCCTGCCTTGGTTTGCAGCTGACGATTCTGAACCTTCGTCTTTACATGAGCTTGTTTTCAGGTGAAATTAGAGAATAGTAGGAAATAGGCGGTTCGATTCCCGCCAGGGAGGCAGTGGTGCCCTTTAAGAGTTGGACTCGATGATCCTTGTGGGTCCCTTCCAACTCGGAATATTCTGTGGTTCTGTGTGACATGTAAAGAAAAATGAAACATCTATTAAAGGGTGGGAGCGCAAGCTTCTTGTTCTCCCTCTCTCCGACTTTGGGAGAAGTCTCCATGTGGACACTTTTTTTTTCTGCCTTGCAATCTGTAACCTTATTTGAACCTTTCAGCCCGCTGAGATTAAATCGTGGGTGTAATGGTTTTTGCAATCAGGAAAGCAACAGTAAAAAAGAAACAAAAACAAACAGAAAAACCCCCAGTCAAGCTCAAACAAAACCAGGCAACAGTTATGATGACCAGTTTGCCGAGCGCGTGTGTGTTTTGCTGCTGTGCCTTGTACAATTGCATGTATTCTCTAAGTGTTGCCCTGGCTTCTGCCCGTGCTGGAACTGATCCGTGTTTAAACATTAGGGCTCTTTTGGAGTTAGCATAAGAAGCCTGGAGGAGGAAGTGTTGTCTCCAAGCACAGAGACCATATTTGCAAAGCTGTGCCTTCTCTGAGGCGCTGTAACCTGTTTCAGCTGAGCCAGAGCAACCTATGATGGCAATAAGAAAATTCTATAGAGCCGTGATTATAGCTTACTTCTGGTTTTAAATGAGTATCGTTATAAGGAAGGAAAACCATAATGGTAATATGCTAATGGCAGGCAAGAGTTTTCAGCTTTTGATGTGAGCTAGTGAGTGAAGACCAGATGGCTGTATGAATGGATAGAATGTATGGAACCTAAATTTCTTTTGAAGCAAAACAAAAGTTTCTGTCACTGGCATGAATGAACTCCCACTTGCCAGCAGATTTAACTGCATGTTGGGTGACAGCAGTGGAAAGAAGTAGTGTCTCTCTGGATCTGGTGCAAAAAAACCTTAATCAGACAATTTTGTGTTTGAACAAACAATTCATAGCAGGACTTGGTGCCTGTCCTGGAGCGTTGGGTAGCACACCAGTATGCTGAGGAAGCATTAATGTGACTAGGCACACACATTATTTATATATGTGCTGTTCCATGTTTGATGTGCGTGTGCATAAAATCTCAGGGAAATATCAAGTAGTTGCTGCAGCCTCTGAGGATCTGACTAGTTTAAACCAGAGTCCTGACTAATGGAGCAGTACCGGCATGTGATCTGCAAGCTTTGCCATGTATATTTATGGACATGAACTTGGCACCCTGTCAGGTTGTGGAACACAGGTGAGAGCTGGTGGGAGTAAGCGAACTTGCGTGTACCAGAGAGTGAGATCAGACTGGAAGGATTTGCCTGGAACTGTTGGGAACTCCTGTTGTTCCTCTCTGCTGCAGCTCACACTTGAGCTCCTTGCTGCTTCACACGTTCTGTCTGCTGTAACAGATTACCAGCTGCTTTTGTAGAAGTAATTTGATCCTAATCTTCCATGTGCTCTGAGGATTTTATTTGTACTCTAGCCAATCTACTCTGGGATAGAATAATGAGATTAGTATTGCAGAAATTAGTGCAGGTTAAATATTTTTGCTTTAAATGTGCGCTTGATCAATACTGTTGTTTCTTACTGTTGTCACTATAATGCTGAAAAAGAGAGGTGCTAAAAGTTCCCACTGTATCTGGTGTGGTAGGCTGTAAGTTGAATGCAAGGTACTTTTCTCTTTTTTCCCAGATAGCTCAGTAGAAGGAATTCTCTGAATGAGTGCTATTGAGGCAGCATCTGCAGTGTCAAAAGGCAAGATGCAGAACAAACATGTTTTTATTTCTAACAATTTCCTATGTTGCTTACATTTTTCCTTGGGAGAGGGGAGATAATTAAGGGGGGAGGTAGTGTATATTTGTTTAAAATCTACTTAGTTCTGAAATCTTTAACATTTTCTTGATTTCTGGAAAAGACGTGGTTTAATACTCCTGCTAGAAATCAGAAGTAGCATTTGTGAGACATGATTTGTTTTGAGTTATCTGAATGTAGTACTTTGTGAGTGACATTCAAGGCAAGGTTG
Source organism: Pitta sordida (assembly GCA_013390025.1). Lineage (NCBI taxonomy): Eukaryota > Metazoa > Chordata > Aves > Passeriformes > Pittidae > Pitta > Pitta sordida. Next base: position 144,587 of record WEKX01021795.1, read on the forward strand.
GTGGGTGGAGTGTTTCTTGTTATAGTTGGTCCTCTTCCACTTCACGGGCCCATATGGCAGCTTCACATCTTAGTGCCGTGATTTTTCAGCGATGAAGGAGGCCCCTTTTCACAACTGCGTATGTGCGACCTGACACGCATGAATATTCAATTAGGCAGCCATGAATATGCAAATCAACCCACACAGCCACGGCGTGGGTGGTTCCGCTGCTTGCTGCTTGCCCTGTCCCGGGCACGGCCNGTGGTTCCGCTGCTTGCCCTGTCCCGGGCACAGTTGCCACTGCTCTGCCGCTTCCCCACCCGGCATGGCAACTGCAGCAACTGATACACAACAACACAGTGCTGCCGTTTGAGGGTGCGGGACACATTTGCATATTAATGAGCTGCCAATCAACATGAAAAGCAGGCCTTGCGGGACCTGAATAAGACCACGGTCCTATGGTATAGGAGACCTGACTGTACCTTGCAGAAAATTGTGTCTTCCTTGTTAAATATTTTTAACAGATGTATTTCCCTGTGCCTCAGTAAAAATGAGCGCCTTCTCTAATATGTCTCTAGTAGTAGGCTGGGCACTTAAGTCAGTATATCTTTGAATAACCACATTTTAACTCTTACAAAACTGCTGTTTGATTTTGCACACTGCTTATGTCAGAATAATTCCATATTAATGCAGGGACAGACACACCAGCATAACTGGTCTGTAGCTATCGGAAGTCCTGATAGCTACCATATGGAATTAGGAGCTGTGGTTTAGTCTGTTGGTCAGAGAAATGATCTTGGTAGGTAGGCTGTTTTAGCTAGATCTGTTCTCATTTTGAACTATTCCTTTTCTCCAGATGTACCTGGCAGTTCTGTCTCTGTAGGAAGCTTAGTGTTGCCATCAAGATCAAGATTAAAGAATAGATACACTTAAATTGCCTGTGAAATGACCAAATGCTCACTGGCATCTTCTCAGGTGATGGTTATGTTGTTCCGTTTTTCTGCTGGAAATGAGGCTGTCTCTTGTGTGCTGCATAAAGACTCTAAAAAAGGAACAGATTCCTGTAGTGGCTGCACGCCAAGTGGCCTTCAGAGTTACCATGAAACCACAGTAAATAGGGGAAGTGCCTTCTAGTCACTAAATGAGGGTGGTTGCATGTCACTTGTAGGCAGCTCAGTGGATGTACGAAGTGTTGTAGTGCTGGAACAGTACAACTGGTTTGTGATCTGCAGTGCCTGTGCTGTGAAAATGTACTTCTCACGGCATATTTGTATCATTGAAACTCTGTGAGCAATACCTTTGCCACCTTGGAATGCTGCACCTGTATGGACGCCTCAGTTCTGTGGATTCAGTTGTGGGCTCAGTGCTACTTAGATAAAAATCTCGAGAACGAGCTTCCTGTTAACATAGGCCTTCCAAGATGCCAGTTGATGTCTGATTCAAAACCTTCCTGCTTACTCTGTGGTTTGACTGAGATAGCTGGGAGTTTACAAGCACTCTTATTTTACTATTGTAGTGAAAAATGTGATGTCTCCTAAATAAATCTCAGGAGTTCACTGCCACTATTCTTTGTTTAAAACTGTCCTTTATTTGAACTTTGATTCATTAGTATTTCTCTTTCTATTGGAGTGTATTGATTACAGCGCAAAAAGTCATGCTGTGTAGTCATCCTGCTTATGGTTGACCAGCTAAGAGGCTTATTGATAGCACAAACAGATTAGCTCAGGGATAATTCGTAGATTCAATTATGTTGGCAGATTTGCTTTAGTTAAATCGACGAGTGGCCATACTGGAATCAACTCTTTGCCTTATCTTGCAGCTCCTCTGGATGGGATTGTTTAACCGTGCAGCCCTTTAGATGCTGAAAACCCAAATCAAGTATTAAATATTTTATATATTGCTATGTTAAAGGCCCATTGTTTTTGCTTGCATTTATAGCAGAAGTTAAGAACATTGCAGCAGAGTACTAGAAAGAGGGAAGGAAATGTGAGAGGAGCTTGGTTGAAAAGCTCTTGCAAAGTTTCATTACTGTCTTCTTTTGACATTAGGCCATGTTGCTGCCCAGCAGAGCAATTTTTCCCCTGGCTATAGATTGCCTCTTCTATTCTCTCCCAAATTACGGTTCTGGGAATCAAGTCCTTGACTTGGACGAGAGCTCTATTCAAGGTTAATTTTCAATCAGATTGTGTCCTCTGTGCAGCTGAGCAGGTGTTAGCAGTGAGGCAAAGGAGGCAATAGATGAGACTTTGGCGTCAGGAGGGAAAGTCTTCAGTGAGCATAAGCTGATTTTGAAACTGCTGCACTCCAAGCTCTGGTGTTACCAACAGTGTTTGTGTGTTAGTAGATGAGATGCTAATGCTGAGGCTGACAATAGCCTGCTGCATGTTTGTGTGCTTGTGGCATGTTTTGAATCCCAGCACCTACATGGACAGAAGAGAGAAATACCAAGTCATTGCTGTTCTTAGGCTATACACAAACATTGTCCTTTATAGAAGCAGGTGAAAATATTAAGAAGAATAAATTTGAATATTTTCTGTTAGGTAACACTTGTTTCAGTCTGCATTTCTGAGTGTTCTTGCCTGAGCAAGATGCCTGCAAATTGTAGTCTTTATTCTGAATAATCCAATCCTCAAAACTTAATGTGTAAAACAGTATGATTTTAGTTTTACAACTGAAAATATTTATTTATATTCATAGTCTATATTATATATTGAGAAAGGTTTTCCCTTTTTAAAACTCATGCAAAATTAGCATAGCTTTTTTCCCTTGTTTGGTAACATCAGCAGGTAAATATTTTTCTTCATAGACCATAAGACCACAAAGAATAACTGGGCAATCTAGTTCGATTATCAAAACTATGTGCTTCTTCTGTATGTGCTTAAAATCACTCTGAGGACAAATAATTCAAATATTTTTCATTAAATGTTTCTTTTCCAGTAAAATATCTGTGTGAAAATAGCTCATGCTTTCTTTTTGTAGAGCCTTTAAGGAGATCAGTTAACACCAGGATGAAAATAACTGGTGTAGAGCAAAAATGCCAAAAACCAGAAATACAAAGGTATTAGTTATATTTCTGGGATTTTGGAATTTTGCAGGCAATGTGTGGTAAAAGACCAGAGGAGTCTTTATGGTTCTGTGTGAAGGTGGGAGCTCTGTAGAAGGTGTGCCACTCTGTGTTTGGTGGATCACAGCATGGTTGAGGTTGGAAGGGATTTCCAGAGGTCATCGGCTCCAGTCTCCCTGCTCAAGCAGGGTCATCCCAGAGCACATTGCACAGGTCTGTGTCCTGACAGCTTCTGAGTATTTCCAAAGGTGGAGACTCCACCATGTTCTCAGGCAGCCTGTGTCAGTGGCTGGTCACCCTCACAGACAAAAAGTGTTTCTGGATGTTCAGAGGGAACTGTCTGTGTTTCAGGCTGTACCCATCACCTCTGGCCCTGTCATGGGGAACCACAGGAGAAGCCTGGCTCTGTCCTCTGTGTACCCTCCCTGCAGGTGTCTGTACACATTGCTGAGCTCTCCCTGAGCCTTCTCATCTCCAGGCTGATCAATTCAGCTCTCTCAACCTCTCCTGGAAGGAGGAATGCACTGGTCTCCCGTCTTTGTTTTGGTGGCCTTGTACTGTAATCTCTTCAGTATGTCCGTCTTTCTCTTGTACAGGAGAGCCCAGAAGTGGGCACAATACCCAAGCTGTGGCCACACCAGTGCCAAGTAGAGGGGAGGGATCACCTCTCTCATCTGGTTTCCCATTATAGGAAAAAATGTATGAACCCTCTGCTCCACTACATAATAATTCCAGTACTTCAAACAAAACACGGAAAAACTGCTTATCATTAGTTTTCAGTGAAGTTGAAAATAATGCTGACTTGTCCCATCTTTTAATAGAAACCAAAGGTTAGGAAAATGTTTATACTGTGGAAACACTTTTAGTCTAGAGGGGAAGAATGCAGACTGTGGATAGATTGAATTGGTTACATGTGCCTCTGAAGAGCTTAGTTGACTACTGTAAATCGGAATCAATTGTGCATTTTTGTATGTTCTAAATTTTATCCTTTGCAAGGTAGGTGCTGGAAATATTGTATTGGACTCTGATTTCATCAGGACTCTGCATGAATTGTGGTCTGACAGCAGCCATAATTTGGTGTCCTACAAGATACTGAAAGGCAATTTTGTTTCAAGAGAGGGATATTTTTTTAAAATCTGTTCCATGTTTGCTGCTTGTGGGAAATGGAGTCTATTACACTTAGTCCTCTTTAATGTTTACATAAGTGGGACTTGTGTTAGTAACAACATTGCTGTCCCCAAAAGCCTGGTTTCACCCCCAGATCCTGCACATTTGCATGCTTTGCAACCGAGCACCAGCCACTCCTGCAGTAAGCAGAGACCTTATAGTTCAAATCCATGCAGACCTGTTGCCCCAGTGGTACCTGTAAATTCAGCAGAACTGAAAGACATTGGAACAGTGTTGGAATTTTTAGGCTGTTCTTTAAACCTGTCTTAAACAGAGTTTCTTTGTCTGCAGCCATGTCTGATCATACGAGCTATTTCTGAGGAGGTATTAAGCATTGCTGATGTAAAGTGATGAGGAGGGAATCGGTTTTTCTGGTAGCATGATTTCCTATGATCTTCTCCTGTAGTCACAAGTTGCACTGCTGTCAGAGAGGAATGGTACACTTCAGTTGTGTTTGGGTAATGCTGCAGAAATGATCACTTCCAGAAATTTATGGAGGGGGTGCTTATCAAGTGTTTACCAAAAAACATTACCTTCTCCGAGCCTTTGGTCCTGTAATGAGTTCTACAAACCTGCATTGTGTGAAGGTTATAGCAAGACCAGTCCTTTGTGATTGTATTTCCTGAGACAGTGTTGTCAAGTGGTAGATAAGCATGCTACAGCTTGACCCAGTGACTTGTGACTCACCTGAGAGCCACAAATTTCTAATACAAGGCAATCTCTACTGGAAGTGCTTTATGTGATTGTCTGAAATGTTTATAACCTTTTGTCGTGGTTTGACCCTGGCTGGATGCCAGAGACCCACCCCAACTTCTCCTGAAGGAGAGAAATTGGAGAATAAACCTGGTTACAGGCAAAAACAAGGCAAAACTATAAGTAAAGAACATAAAGGGTTTATTTTCTAACTAACAAGATCAGAACTGCAAGGGAAGCATCATTTAGAAGGCAACCTTTCTCCCCCCACCCCTCCTTCTCTTACAATAGATGTAATATTCCCTTTTCCACCAGGAGAAAAAGGGGGAACATAGGGTAGGGGTAAACCAGGCAAGTTGGTATTTCTGACCAGATCCAGGGTAGGAACCATCTCTCTGCCCTTCCATAAAGTTCTCTCTCTCTCTCTCTCGGGAAAGGTCTTTCATGACCCCTCCCAAGTATGTTATTCACAGAGACGCCTCTATCTCTGTAACCTTGAAGGCCATGGCAGCATGGAGAGCTCAGGCAAGAACTGAGCTGTTAACCCCCTCCCTGCCAGAGCAGCAGAAAACCTCCTAAACCATAACACCTTTGATTACTCTTAGATTTTTACTCCGTAACAGCTTTCTCAGACTGTATTTTTGCAAGACATCAAAAGCTGTTAGGATGAAAAGGCTGAGAAAAGTGTAATATTTAACCTAGCTGGCAGTGTACTTTGTCCCAAAGTCCAAAGTGGTCTCTACTCTCATGCTATTGGATGTATGTTATGCTATCATTTTTTTCTGCAGAGACATTGATTTCTCCATGACATTCACTTGTACTACTTTTATCTGCTAAATGTGATTTCATTTAGGAACTGTTGTACCTCAGGCAAATGTAACTTTCCTAAATGCTTTGCCATTTTACATTGCAAAAGCTGCAAAAGAATTCAATGTGAACTTCTAATGAACTGTAAGCACTCATGAGCCAAAAAAGTCAGTCTTCTCTTACTTTGCAATGGATGAAGAGGGGGGCAGCAAGATTGAAACATGATTTGACTGAGGTAGTTCAAGGGTTGGTGCCAGTACTAGAATTAAATCCTGTTCTTGTGAATCTCTGCTAAAAGCCTGTCAGTCTCTTGGATCAGAGGATTGGAACTTTCTGTAGCTATTTAGGACCTGATAGGGTAGAGTATGTGAAACAGGCAGCTGTTTCGGTAGATGTGTGCTACACCTGCACTTTTTGTTCCCCTGCATGACTAAGGTTGATACTGTACATTATCAGTCCTCTTACAAAAGCAAACCTTCATGTAGGCCAGAAGACTCTCCTTTCCCTGTGGACTGTATGACTTGCTCAACCAATTTAATTGCATTTTACAGAAGTTTTAAATACATATTTGGTAGATCAGCTGTGCAGGATAAGAAATGAGAGTCTAAGATTTCACAAGCTGAGAGAAGAACAGTTCCAAGACACACAGGCATCTCAGTTTGCTCTCTGATGAATGTTTGCGGTAGGTCAATTCTCAGTTTCTCAGGACTGACTTGCTGACATCCGCTTTCCAAGAGTAAACACTGCACCCATTTTGCACTATTTATGAACAGCAGGCACCTGCTGTATATTGACATAAAGGAAGAAAAATGGAAGGTTTTCTTGTTGATGTCATTCTGTACTATTTTACTGAATAGCAGGAAAGAGAGGAGGGAAATAAGATTTTTTACTTGAGGGAAAAAGTAGAGGATTCCTTGATTTGTTTATGAAGGTATTGCTGTCTTAAAAAAAAATAAATTCCACTCTTATGTGGAATGAGTAACTCATTAAATCTAGAAATGTTTGTATGTAAAAGCAAATATCATAACCAAGTGTAATTTGAAGGGGATAAACGTAGAATGAACAGTTTGTTAGCAGTATGTAACTAATGAAGAGCTTCTCAACCCTGTAGGAAAAGGCAAACTGATGTCACTGCACATTTAGTATGGATGTTAGATATGAGAATAGATTTCTTAAATTCAGCATCCATGATTTTATTATCATCTTATTTCATTCTTTGAGGGATATTTTGCATCTTACTCTCTTTCCCAAATTGTTGTTGATGAGACCTGATGACAATAAATGTACCTTAATGATATGACCTTAAACGATACAACGAAGCTGTGGATGCCTCACACCTGGAAGTGTTCAAGGTCAGGGTGGATGGGGCTTTGAGCAACCTGGTCTAGTGAAAAGTGTCCCAGCCCACAGCAGGAGGTTGGACTTTCAAAGGTTCCTTCCAGCCCCAAGATATTCTATGACTCTAAAAAATTTGGCTGTAAATGTGGGGGGCTTTGATCAAAAATTAGCATGGAATGCATTATGTTTATCTATATGAAGTAAGAATTACGTATTGGAATCAGTTACTTGTATTTACTGGAGTAAAACTTGTGCTTCCTTAAAAAGAAATGTCACATGACTTGTTAAGTAGTATTTAGACAGAGGTTTCCGTTTAGGTGGACAAAACTGTACTTCTCCGTGTCCTTATTGTACATTATAATTAATTTTTTTCCTTTTAAAAAAATCTTGAAATTAAAGCTGATCTTTCTTCACTTCTACAAGTAATGAATTATTATGGACTAAATGGATGACGTTATTTCCTGTGTTTGTTAATCTAGCACAGCTGCTCTTCCAGCAGGTATGAGTTCAGCAACAACTAAACTCTTCTTGGTTCTTCTGTTGCCAGTCAGCTTCTGAGCATCAGTTTCATATGGCTACTGGATTGTTCTGGGCCAAGAACCTCAGACGTGTAAGTGCAGAGGAGGCCTTTACTATTAAGTCTTGCCTTAGTGCTTGTGTAGGATCTGTAAATTCTGGCTCTGGGCACTTACCTAGTGGTGTCCCTCTGCCCTGTGGTTTCATCGTTAAGCACACACAGCAGTTAGTGGGAGTATTGATGTTAATGTTATCAAAATTGTGTGATTGTTAGTTGTGTGGGAGTTTGTTTTGTGTTTCTTTGGGGTCTTTTCTCGTTTGGTTTAGTTGGAGGGTTGTTTGTTTGTTTGTTTGCTTTTTGCTGTTAAATAAAAGCCACCAACATCATTTTAGTAATCTTGGCTAGCAGAATTGCACGGGGAGGATTGAATACCCTGTCCCGTGTCCGTTATCTGGTAAATTAGCCCTAATTACCTTGTCAAGAAGGCTGAGAGGAAATTCCTGAATGCACCTAGGAGCAAGCCTATTGTTTTGATCCTATGACCAGCAGGAATAACTCGAAGATAAAGACATGATATAATATTGTAGCAGGAGAAATGAGTAAGAGGAAATAGGAGGGGCTGCACAGTCAGGAAAATGACCAGTTCATAACATGACTTGTTATGGCAGATGTAATACTGTGTTCTTTTCTTTGTTCTGCAGACCTTTCTCTGGCAAAGGTAAGCAAGCAGTTGTTGGAATGTGGGAACTAAACATTTTTTGAGTGTTTTTTTTAAATTAGTGAACCCTTAAAGTGAACAGCTATAAAATACTTACTTTGAACCTACGATACCAGAAAATCATGGAAAAGGCTTCAGCCTGTTCTGGTTCTGATGTGAGTCCTACAACAGGTAATTAATTTCTCTTCTGAATGGGAACTGGTGGTTCCTGATTGCTCTGATGTCTAACTGGAAACTGTTTGTTTTGGATAGGATACATATAATACAGCTGTGTGCCAACTTTTAGCTGGCCATATGTGAGGGTAAGTAATAGACTTTGGGAGGGACTGTTTCAGAGACTGCATTGTCAGTTTTGCGATCTCAGAATATTAAGGCATTGCTTTTTCTTTAAAGGCACTGAAGATATTTGAAAAGATAATTTATGAATTCTGACATTTTGGTTAATAATTTTCTCCCTGGTTTTGGGTTTTTTTTTTTTTTTGCCGTACTTTCTCTGGCTTTGTTTTGTATGTCAGGTATTACGGAGTTTCCTTTATCTCTTCAGTTACTTTTTTTTTTTCCTTCAAGGTGTCAGTTAATGCTTTGTAAAGTTCGTGGTAGCAACAGGCTTTTGAAAGAAAAACTAGCAAGCAAGGTTAAGTGGAACTGGTGAAATAAATGTGAGTTCCCATTTAAGATTTAGCTCTTAATAACCCACTGAATCTAAATAATTATTTTATAGATTTGTTTTCTAAATATTTTTTCCCAAAAGATACCAAGAAGTTGCTGCAGTTGCCAAAAGAAGTTGTGCTACCTTACTATATTGCACATCTAATAAAAACTTCATAAAGTGCCTGTTAAAACTGACCTTAAAAAAGGGCATATCCACACAAGTGGATTCGGTGACATTTTGGAGAATATGAGTGTGCTGTCAACTTTTGTTTTAACACTTACTGGAAATGGGGATAATAAGTAGCACAAGTTTCAGACATAGTACATTACGATGTGGGTAATTATTCCATCCCGTGTGCTTCAAGGATTTGTTACTCTTTGCGCTAAGTTTAGCCAGGTCACTTTTGCTGGAGCCTATCACCTCTTTATATAATGTTAGGTGGAGTGAATCAAACTGTAACTCTGAAGGATGTCTAAAGTAGGGGACTGTGTCATTAACCAAGTTTTGTTGCGGTTTGGAAGGCCTCTAGTCTACCTTATAGCTCCATATGTCTTTGATGTTATTTATGAGCTTTGTGATTAGTTTATTTTGTTACAGCAGCTCCCCCATCCACCCTCAATCTTCTGCAGACTGTGTGCAGCAGTGCTGTCAGAGACATGTTTTCAGAAAGATGGGAATCAGGCCAAGCAGGAATTGGCGTTACCCCAGTACAGGTTGTGTCTATCAATGACCATACTTTGCAGTTATACAATGTTTGTATTGTGTTTGTCCTCTGACAGACTTGACTTATGGTCTAGCTTGTAGCTTCCTGAATAGAAAAATACAGGTTCTGTTAGGACAGCTGCTTAATAAAGGTACGTGTTGAAATACTCAGGAAAAGAAAACTCTTTTCTGGATAAATTAAAATCACTGAGAGGAAGGACATAGCATGCAGAAGGGCTGGAAAGCCTGCAGATTCCTGGTCTTTTCCTGATCAGTAGGTTAGCTCCTGATCTCATGAGTAGAGTAAGGCTCAGTATCTGTGAATTGTATGCAGGTAGGGTTGTATTGAATGAACTAGAGCAGATAACTTGGCTCAGTCTCCTTGAAGTGTGGGAGCACTAACCCGCTTATAAGGACTCCTGGTCTCTACCTGCTTTCTGGCGCCTGGGACTTAGAGCTACAGCATGTAACACCAGAGATGAAGGGAAAAGGAGTTTTGTCCTGTATCAAGTGAGGAAACAAAATCTGGGTGCAGCAATAGTTATGTGCCCTCTCCAAGCCAGCAGTTGCAGGCTGACTTACACTCTACAAGTTTGTGCCTCTGAGAGATTATGCTTGTTTTGTGAACACTGGCCTTTTCTGCCAAGTTTAAGGGCAGTGTCTTACATGTAGTTACTGTATCTGTTACACAAGCAACAACAGCACAGCAACAGTAGACTTCTTTAATGCATCTGATGTCAAATTTATTTTTAAAAAGCACTGTAATCCATTGCTGGTGCCTGCCCAGATATTTGCTATGGCCACTGTCAACACTTGTGACACAGCTGTTGCTGCCATTGGGCAGTTCACTCCCCAGTTGCAGTTTAAGGTGGGGATGAAGGGGGTTTGCCTTATTTGCAGTCAGAAATCTACAGCATGTCCACAAAAATACAGCTTTCTGTAGGTATTTGTGTAGTACAGGTTTTGGAATTAAGAATTCATGATCAAACTGATGTTGAGACCGTATCTCCTTTCCATAAAGGCTCTTCTGCTGCAGGATTTTGTTGCTCCTTTGATGCAGTTCTTGCTGATTAGATTTTGTTTGAAAAGGTGGGACAATTTGCCTAGTTGCTTAAAATAGACTTTTTTTCATAGTTAAGTCAAATAAAAGCATGGTTGTATTTTAATAACCTAATTATAAGACTTGATTTAAAAATGCTCCCTGAGATATACCTTGATTTTACACCTCTGAGAAGGAATGGGTCACACAGAGGGCTACTAGGAGAAGTAAGGCATGTACCTTCTGTATGACTGTAAGTGTGTTTGTCACAGCCAAATTGATTACTGTAACTGGGTCGGTCTAGTGTCTTTTTCTATCTCGGGCTTTGGTGCTTTCATACAAAACTAAAAAGTAACTTTCTCTGTATTTTCTTTTTCCCTTTGTCGTTCAGTGATGTGGTACAAATTAAGAACGATTGTCTGTTAAGTGTCTCTTAATTTAAAGTGGGCCAGCATTGTTGGACAGTGTGGGAATTTACAAAGTATTGCCTTTCTCTGCTTTTGGGTTTGTCTCCCTTCTCTCCCTCATGGGAAGTAAGAGTGCCTTTCATGGGTCCACCTCCACATGTTACATTAAATAGTAAACTGAACTCTTGCCCATTGACTGCTGGAAGTTACCTACTTTTTTTTAAAGCTAAAACAGTAAAATGGGCGGAGTGTGCACTGAAGTGTAATGAAAGACTCGGGCACCTCATGGCCACGCAGAACAAACACTGCTTTCATTATTCCCACCTTCAGAGTTGCACCCTTTGGGCATGGGAAATCAGGCATTTCCCTAAGACATCTGTGTGATAAATCCCCGTTAATGGCCAATGCTGACTCTGTGTGAGCTAAAACATGGTTTCATATCTTGAGTTCCGTGCTCTTCTGCCTTCCCTTTTTTCCTCTTTGAAATACAGGTTTTCTCCTCTATAAACCAGTGCTTTTGAACACATTTAAAAGAAAGCTGGTAGAAGCGTTTATTTGTAAGTAAACTGAATGGACAGGAGTGAAGATAGTCCATTAGTGCAGCTGGAGGAAAAAGCCCCAAACACCACTTCAGTGGTACAGTTAAGTGCAGTTAAGCTTTTTGTGTCTAACCCTGGATCATTGAGATGTGCAGTTATTTTCTTGAGGGGATTCATTTTATGGAGTAGGGAGTGCTTTGCTAAACTGGAATATAATGAAAGGAGCATGGAGAAATCCTACGGACACAGTGACTGTTAAACTGCCTAAAATGTAAGGATTTCCACTTACTTTCTGCGTTTGCTTCTTAGTGAAATTCACATTGAGTTAAGAATGAATGAACATGCCTAACCTTTGAGTGTTTCTGCACTTTGCCTGTATTGGGGGGCAGAGTCAGGAGTGATCACACGGATCTGCACTGAGACCATTAGGCTGGGAACACCAGCTGTGCTATTATTAGGGGGGTTAAGGTCTGTGCCAGATGTTCTTAGGCTCTCTTCCAGCCTCCACATATGGTGCAGCAGAATATACGGAAAAAGAAACATCTGACAAATTGTTTTTCCATGCAGCAAATATTTTTTCTTTTTTTTTTTCCCCTCATATAGCTGGACAAGATATTAATCCAGTTTGAATGTGTTCAAAACCAGTTTGAAGTACCAAGAACAAGAAGTGTATTAATAGGAGAATAAATACAGTTGTTTTGCTTTTGAAAAGGAGGTTTTGATGGGCTATCCGGGGCTCAAGTTCGGAAGTGCACATGTTTTGCCATTCAAGTATTTGTTTTCTATTTTCTTTAAACTGTTTAGACAGGCCCTTGTTGTATTACTTTTAGTGTATGTATATAATGCAAATATTTTGAATTTTGGTGATGACACACAAGACAAGATGTGATATATACAGAGCAAAGAGCTATTAATAATGAGATTAAAGTCTGTAAACAGAAGGACTGCTTATTATGTCATGGTGATAGCATGAAGAAAAGCATGTTTTCTTCTGTGACGACAAAAATAAAGTGTGTGTCTTGTTTTGAATGTGTAATTTGTGTGCTCTCTGGGAGTCAGTTACCCAGCTTAAATATCCTCAAAATACAAACCACAAGCTGCTTATTATTCTGGGAACTTCTGAGATGCTCTGCGTTGTGCAAAATGCAAAAATCTACAAGGAGGATGCAAGTCTGGCTAAGTGGCAGACCAAAAGTACATAAGGAGATGAAGGATGCAACTGTTCATAAATGGTAGCAAATATGTCTCATCTCATGTATTACCATTTTTTTAGTCATTTAAGTGTGTTGTTGCTAAGAAGAATAACAATGCTTAAACAATTCCCCATATAGCATCTTTTCCTTTCTGTCATTCAAGTGTGTGGTAGTTTTTGTGTTAAACTGTACATGAATTGCCCTGTGTTAAGCACAAAGGGAAGAAAATGCAACAATTGGTAAGTTTTTATTTTGATATCCACATCTTGGCTTCCTAACATTGAGGCTTCCAAGAGGCATACGTGAGTTTGCTGGAATTGTCTTGAGTAATGTTAAAATACAAATCTGACAGCTCTCATGCAGAGGTTTTTAGTATTATTAAAGAGAACAGTACTCAAATTAACCAGTCGAACATGCAGTTCTTATTGAGGCTCTCATGCCTTTTGCATGCATTTTTCTTGTACAGGTTCTTTTCTGGATATTACAGATGCAGACCGTACAGTTGATCAGAAAATATGAATACTTAGTCTTTGCATTGTTTTATCTAACATCAGGAAGATAGTCTTGGTGACCTAAAGGGTGGGTTTTTTGTTCCTGGGTCAGTGTGGGTGAGTCCTGTTTTATGGGTTCTACCTTGTCATTTGGGAGTACTGCTGTGTGGTTGTGCCCCAGGTAAGCTGGGCAGCGCTGGGACCCGCGTGGTGATAACTCGTGATACGTAACTCAGATTGGCAGCAGTGAGTAATCGATTGCTATTTGAGTAAGATTGTGACAGTCCACACAGTCACATAGCTACTATGAAAAGAACAATTTCTCCTGTGTTACTGAGATTACAGTGTGGGATCCAGAGGAAAGTTAAGAGGATTAGTCATGGCATGTTGGATTAAACCTGACTGCTTAATCAGAAGGATTTTTTTCCTGAAGATTACTTTGTTCGCAAAACTGAGAAAATTGGGATCTTCATGAGCTCCAGAGGCATGCTTTGATGCCTGGAGCAAGCAAAGTCCTTATGTGTTAACTTGACTGGTTAGAACATGTTTTTCCCAGGTAAGGAGTGAGCTGTCATGCCTGCATGAGGAGAGGAGCCGGGAGTAAATGCACTTGTGATACTGTACTTGGTTTCACAGGTGGCAGTCTAGAATCCAGTATTTATGTGGCTTCCTACAGTATCAGTAACTTTCTAACTGAAAAATAATTGCTTGGATTAAAGTGGCTGAGCTTTGCACAGCCTTGCACTGAGAGTGTTAAGCCCTGGTCAGCTTCCCCTTTCAACATCTGATTTTCTGTGCATGAGGTGGGAGCAGAGGAGTAGGAAGGCCTCTTATTAACATGTTTCAGAGATGTACTTTCCTCTCCCAAGGATGTGCTTGAGGAAGCATTTGTGCTTGTTAAATCTTAACTTCCAGGATTGTTGGCAGCTCCAGTGATGCCATCAGTGATGTTGGTTCATGTACCTCTTTTGGTAGAAAATGCTTCCGTGCAATGGGTTTGATTATGTTTTCATTTCCCTGTAACTCTAGAATGCTTTAGACATACAGGTTCTCATGTGGGTGTGTATCTCTGTTAGTAGCACCAAACTAATTCTCTCACTAAGCATATATTCTAAATCTCTGTGAGAGTTTTTAGGAGCTTACTAGCGAGTTTTAGCCTTAATGCATATAGTGTGCAAACTGCCATGTTAGGGAGATGTGTGTATTTGTTTTATGAAAGTTCATTTTGCTAATTTGCAGGTTGAGAGATTAGTGCACACTATTACATGTTGAGTGTATTGAAAAGGGGCTTTTGGTTAGTTTCTTGTTTGTTTGAATATCCCCTCTTTTCCCCTCCCAAGCTTGGCACTTCCTTTTATTGCTATCTTACAGTACTGAGCATGTTACTGCTCCAAGTCAGGAGCTGGAAGAGAAATTGTGTTCCAAATGAGTGAAGCTCTGAAGAAGCAGATCTCCCACTTTCTTTCCCTTGTCCTAATTTAAAATTAGTTCTGCTGGCCCAACAGGAAGGGGCTTACATTTCTTGCTCATTTTCCAACTGTCAGGCCGAGCATGTAGTCATGCTGAACAAAGCAGCAGCATTCCTGGATCCTTTTAATGATGTATTCAGAAGCCCAGTGCCTCCTGATTTAATGAGTACAGTGAATGTATTCACAACTAACAAGAGCGCGCTCATTAAACAGCAGTAAGTTAACTGTCCTATTCTCTTCTAGCAATCCAGTTCATAATTAAATGGTGCCATATCTGAATACAACACTGGGCTGTCAAATGGAGAGGTTAGATGTTTTGTGGATATGTGTGGTTACATAAGATTGTTGGAGTATAAGTAATTTAGCTTAGCTTGTCTCACTGATACAGATACTTTTCTTGGTGGGGACTTTGTGTTTACAAAAACCAACCAAGAAGTTTAAACTTAAGCAGTCAAAATGTTAATTTAAATTGTCTTTTAGTTGGTAACTTTCAGTTTGATATTCTACTGCACTGTACCGCGTATTTCTTTCGTGTAAATCTGAGGTAGTGCAGCTGTGCTAACTGGGTTTACTAGTCTGTAACTGAGGGCAGAATCGGATCTTTTCTGACTTGACTGCCAGATAAACTCAGCCTTGACAGTCCTGATGGCTAGGTGGTGACATTTGAAAAAGTAAAGATCAATTTAGTGTTTTGGATTGGCAAATGCAAGCTGAACAAAGGGTTAGGTTGCCTAGAGGCATACAGGAGATTGCTGGAATTGTCTTGAGTCATGTTAAAATACGTACAAGTAGGAGCTGAGTTCTTATGTTTTCTGCACGTTTATAAAAAAGCACGCTTATCTTAATTTTTTGTGGAATTGTGGGTGAAAGCATAAATATTGAATACTTACCTTCGAATTTAATCTGATGTCTATTCTGAAATGTTTTGGATTTAATAGTTGCAACCAGTATTTCATAACAGATTTGGAGGCAGAGGGAATTCAGGCGTAAGGGAGGGATAGCATATGCATGCTGTCTGCTTGTCTACTGGGAACCTCCTGACACTGTTTTGGGGGCTTTTAACATAATCAGGATGACACCAAGCCAGTTCTGATTTCAAACCAGCTGACTATCTATTCAGTTTGTGCTGTCTGCCTTTCTTTAAACTGATTTCAGAAAAAAGCCATACAGTCTCCAATACCTGTTTGCCATCTGGAACAGGAGGCTCCCGCATGGATAGAGGCAGATGTACTGAATGTTTGATGCAGCCTTCTGCAGCTGCTGCCTGTACCTGCCTCTGATCTCTGTGCCTCAGCCAGTCCCTGCAGGTCCCTGGCACAGCTGCCTGTGTAAGTCTATCAAATGCGTGCCGAACTCTCTAATTAATAATCCATTTAAGTTTCCTTCTTTCCTCTTTTTCCTAAGGGCTGTTTTCATTCTGATGCCCGGGATAAACCTCAGTGCTTGTCTTCTACTCTGTCCTTTCTTGTTGATGCTGAATGGTAAAGTTCCTTTTAAGTAAAGGAAAAGGTAAAGTTCCTGCTTTGTTCATGCCAGTTGTAAAACCTAGGCATAAATTGTTTGATGTAATTCAAAGGAAGCAAATTTGCACACTCCAGAGGAAGGAAGAACTTGTTCCTTCCATCTTTAGATATGAAGAATGATCCACAGTGGTTGATTCAAACTGGAAACCACTTGTTTACTTGACCCATCGTGTGGAGACACACTTGGAGCTACAGGTTTCTAGCATAGTGTAGGGATGTGTTGTGAGTGCACTGTGTGTAGAGGAGGAGGACAGGGGTGAGGAGGAGCCTCAGGGTTTCTTTGTTTAGTTTGTTTTAATCCTCAGTAAAACGTTCCCTGCTGGAAAAGATACCTGCTGCTATCTGGAACAGGTGGTTTCAGCTGGGTGACCTTTTGCAAAGCTTGTTGATGGAGCTGAGTGGTGCCATAGGGATAACATACAACACAGGCAGGGGGTGTTTTGTAACTGATCCTTTCTACCTCTGCACCCAGAAGTAGAATTTTTTTCTGTATATGTTGTTCAGGTTGGTAAAAGGCCTGTGTATGTGGGTTTTGGGGGTAGGGATGGTGGTTGTTTTGTTTCTTGTGGTGTAGGGTTGCCACGGCAGAAAAGGAGAATTTGGGGAACAAGCTGCTTCTGTTTTAGTCTTATTTCTGAGGTTGAGTTGCTTTTAATTTATTATAATACTAGACCACAAATGTGCATTATGTGAGGAAGAAAGTGTAAACAGGTGTTGTGGTACAGTGCTCAAGCCTATTTTTGCAAGATCTTAAATATCTCTCTATAAATTTTGAACTTTGGATTTGGCTTATACGTAGCTTTCTTCTAGTAGCCTCTTAACTTAGTTTATACTTTTAGTATTAAGACAGTCTACTACTCTGCCTATATGCTCAGAGAATAATCTGCTGTCTACTGACTATGCCTGGATATCTGAAAAGCTGAGAGACATTTCTTATGGACTGGTTCTGAGGAATAATTTATCCTGCCTACGTACTGTGTTTTCAGAGAAGCTGCAGGGGAAGGATTTCAGATAGAACACATGCTTGCTTGTGTGGGTATGAAAGGGCAGTGTAGGAGAAATGATCCACAGTTTTCTCTGTAAACTTCGTTGGCCCATCACTTCAGTTTGGTTCCCAAGCTCACCATGCCTGATATTGGTTACTACGAAGGACAAACCTTTATTAACTTGCATTAGTAAAACAACACTAGTTATTAGTACAGATCAGCAACTCCTTCCTCTAATCTCTCTTTAGATTAAAGACAATGGCCTTTTCATTCCTCACCACCAAGCTAAGATGGTAGTGAAAGTTATATTATGAACTAACAAAATAGTGTAGAAACAATGAGTTAAAAGGCGCTGAAGGTAAAGGAAGACATTTTTTGCTTTGCATGTAGGCTGCTTAAAGTGTTGTAAGGATGGGGTAGGTTGGGGTTTTTTTTGGTTGTTGTTTTTTTGTTTTTTTGTTGGGATGCTTTTTTCCCATAGCAAATGGACTATCAAATAATAGAATTACAGAATATTCTGAGTTGGAAGGGACCCATAAGGATCATAGAGTCCAACTCTTAAAGGGCACCACTGCCTCCCTGGTGGGAATCGAACACACAGTCTCCCATGTGAGAGGCGGGGGCACTCACCACTGTACTAAAGTGGATTAGCACTTTACTATAGTACTATTACATTTACTATTTAGTACTATAGTACTAAATAGGAGTAGCAGCCAGTAGACTTGAATTGCTTAACATACTAATGCAGTGTTATTACAAAGCAGGGGATACGCAGTGAGAGTAGAAGGATGATGTAGGTTATGCCATGCTGAATTTTTCCTACTATGGTGGCATGATGTTTTATGGGTAGGCAGGAGACTTGTAGTTTGAAGGTTGTATGGTGTCAGCAAGGTGACCTCATAAAAGTCTGTATATATATAGCAGCAAATAACTCTTTGCTTGTTGATTAAAAAAGTCCTTTGATTCTATGATTTTGCAAAATCTGTGGCAATGCTCGGGTGTCCAAAGCTGTCGTTTGTTGCTTTCCCTTTAGTTATCATTTCGTCTTTCCATCCTTCGGGACCAGAGCTGATTGCACTTCTGCAAGAATTTAATCTCACTGTGTGTGCTGCCAGTATCTTGAGTAAAATGTGCTTTGGGATTCCTACGTGCCTTCTGATTTATTTTTTTTAAAGGGGGGGGTGTGTGTGATTATTCAGTAATACACGTAGTTTACTCAGGTACTGCTCAGCACAGTGTCTTGACAGAAACTGCTTTTCCCATGGCAAAATGAGATGGATGTTTGTTGATTCCTTGATTTAACAACAAATCGATTATTTAAATTGGAATGGAGTAGGCACAAATGAGGAGGAAACGAAACAGTTCCTGTGTTATAGTGTTCAAGCCAATTTTTCAAGATTTTAAGTCTGTCTCCATAAATGCTGAACTTTGTCTGTATTTGACTTATGGTTTTCTTGTCGTAGCCATCTAACTTATTTTAAACTTTTCCCATTAAGACAGTCTACTCCTCTGCCCATTTTCTCAGAGAATAATCTGCTACTTTCTGACTATGCCTGGGTATCTCGAAGGTCCAAGGTGTATTTATCTGGCAGTTCACATCCAAAATTGCATACAAAGCAATGACTTCTGTTTTGGAATAAGCTTTGCTAAATAGTAAGGCACATCTAATACAGGATTTAGTTGCCAGTCAACTAGAGTTAAATCCTAATTTATCTCACTGGATATTTAACAGTGGCACAGTCTGGCAGAGGATAAATAATCTTACTGTCAGTTCATTCTTGATTATAGTGTCAGCAAATGTTCCTGCTGCTGAAGAAGCGTGGGCAAGACAGATGGAAGATGGTAATTAATTACATGGACTCATTGGGAAACCTGTAGGAAAAATATTGCTGGAAGATTTCTTAGTTCTCAGAAAAAATGAGTTTTGCAGCTTACAAAATGAATGGATACAAAAAAATCAATGTTCACAAGGTAAATGATCTGCTGTGATTTTATGGAAACATCTCTGAAAATCCCAACTTGTACACAAAGAGTCTTAACACGAAATCTTTCTCTCAGTTCTGCATGTTGCTGAAACAAAACACTTTTCAATTTCAGCATTTAAAAGTATTTTACTCCCTTCCTTGGCCACTGAAAGTACTGTATTTGCATATTGCTGGAACTGTTCATTCTGGATTGTCTTTCACTGATTGCTGAAGGCCACTGCTCTATTTCTTTCTTTGCCATTTTCTTTTTTGTAGTCTCGGAGAAGAATGGAAACTTTGGTTCTATATGAAATATTTTTGTTTATTACTTGAAATCTTGTTGCTTCACTGTCAGACTCAAATTTAATTCCTTCCCATGCAGATGTTTTCAGTTCAAGCATAAGATGAAGTGTAGAAGTGGACGTGGGAATAGAATTACATTTGCAAAAGTAAATCACCTCATCAAATGCACTGTTCCACCATATGGTGAATTTCAGTCTGCTGTAATCACAGCCTGATACTCGGAACAGTTCTGCACCTTGGTGTGTTAAAACTGTAGGAGTCAGGACTGGTGTGAAGAAAAGAGTGGCATGAAAAGGCACTGGGAATACCTGCAGCTCCACTGATAAAGTAAATAACAGTTAATGTGTCTTAAAGGCTGGATGTTATCCAGATATAGTTATACTCAGTCTTGAACTGAAGAAAAATCATAGGATCAGAATGGTTTGTGTTGGAAGGGACCTTTAATGGAATAACGAGATGATTGAATGCAAATCCAGCCCAAAACGTGCACAAATGTAAAAGATGCCTTTGGTTAGAGTTAGGTTAGCAGCAGCCAAAAGGGCAATGCAATAGGAAGCACTGTAAATAACCACTGAAACCAATAACCATTGAAAAGGTGTGAGCCTTTTGAATAATTACAGTTGAACTTGTTTTAAAATCTAGGTAGTTAGATGTAATTGGGGAGGTGATTTCTAATAAGCAAAATCAGATGAGAACTGCTGAAAATTGGATTATTCTTTCTTTCCTCTGAAGGAGCATCTTTTTTATAATAGGTCTTTCAGTGAGAGAGTTGCATTTCCTATCTTTCAAGATACAGAAGTTTATCCTTGGTGCAGATTTACCCCTGGAAGAAAATGTTTATGCATCCTTTGTTTTGACACAGAGTTGGATCAGGCCACAAAAAGACGTGCTACTGGGGGAAGAGGTGGCTGCAATGGCAAACTTGTCCTGAATGTGAGGGGACTGGAGAGGCTGGCTAAAAAGAAATACTGTGATCTGTCTTGGAGGAGAAGTTAAGAAAGGAAATTGCTTACACTTTTCTTGAGGAACGCTAAAATATTTCTAAAATCTGAAAACTCAGAAGTTTGTTGAGGAGACAGGTGGTGCTTTATATAAAAAGTGCTGTTAAAAGGGCAAAGTTCCTGACTGGCTTTACTTTGAAAGGTAATTTCAGCAAAATGGGGCTTAATTTGTGGGATTACTTGTGTGATTGCCAGGTAAGCTCCCAGCTCGGTTCTCTCAGCAGTGTTTGAAGGCTTGCAGCAGGAAACCTTAGTCTTTTGAGATGTATGCATTTTTGAAGTACTGCTTTATTTTGCTCTATAGATAAATCTTACTACTTATGTGAAGACTCTGGAAACATATTGCAGTGTTTTCATGATGGTATACACTTCCCTGTTCATACTTTCTGTGTGATGTTTAAAAGTAAAAGGTTTGCTAGCATCTGTTCTATCTGGAGGAAGTTTGTGTACAGTTCTCTGTACTGGTTTGTGCTTGACTTAAAAATTTTGGATATCTTTAAGAATGTAGATATTGTAAAATGCACTCAAAAAATCACATTTTTAGTGCAACAGACTGAAAAGAGGAGTAGCCTAACCCTCTTTGATTCCGTTTGGTAGTTTGTGTAGCTGCTCTGCCAAGAGAGGGCGAGGAAATTTGTGTGTGAGCCAAAGTTACAATTGCGTTCAAATGACCTTACAGCATCAAGAGCTGTTCATGTGGGGGAAACACAAATAGGAGCAACACTTAAAGCAAGCCTGCTGGCCAAATGGTGAAATTCTGCAGGGGAAAAGAAGACACAAGAAAGGGAGAATGCTATGCAGAGGATCAAGACCCAAAGGAGTTGAAAACCAGGTACAGCAGTGGCTGCTATGAGGCTGTAATCCCCCAGAGCTGTTTGTGTGAAAGCATAGTCTGGCTGTAGTCTGTAGGTAGTGTGTGTGCAGAGGCACTGCTATAGCCATGTTTTAAATTAACTTGGACAAAAGAAAGGAACATGGCAAATGCTGCTTTCGTACTTTTCATTTTGCCTTACTCAGCAGTTTAGTTGAATGCTGTTTTTCGACTACTGCACTGCCCGACACTGCTCAGTGTCTTTCTCCAATAGTGCTGAGCTGCTGTTGTGTTCTCAGATGCAGGCTCGGTCTGGTGAGGCAGGGGAATAGACTTGTGCTTTGAAAGAAAAAAGTAGGGTATTGACAGTGTGCTGTGCTTGAGTGGGTCAAGGATCACTGTGTTTACTGCATTGACTTTGTTCTCCCTCCCTGCCTCCATGTCTAAACTGTCATATTATTTAAAGTGCTGCAACCGTAAGAACTTTTTGAGAATAAACCAGAAGGAATCTGAGATCAGCTAATATTTTTAAGGTTACAGATGAAATTGATTGGAGCATCATGTATCTTAAGTTGTGATATTATTGCCAAACAAATGTGGTTGGAGCTTCTGGTTGTGTTTTGAGTTTGCTTTTCTTGCCTGTATTTAAATTTAAAGCTAGAACTTTAAAACAGAAAAAAATAAGCAAATTATGTAATTAAAAATTAGTGCATTAATAAGCAATATGAACTATTTTCATATTTAGAACTTTTTTTTTAAAGAATAAATTATATTTTTACATCTAATAGCTCTAAAATACTAGATTTCTGTTGGAGAGTTACATTCTTATGTTCCAGTTGGCTGGAATGCAGGAAAGGTGTTTAGATTTCCTTTCCTAATTTGATCTTCATTGCTCTAATCAAATAGGGTACAACTTTTTATAATGTACTCATTGTTTTCACTGCTGCACAGCTTGGCTGTGTCTGAACCCTGTTAAAAGAATGAGCATGCTTAGTGAATTTGTAAGAAATACTTGCAGCTCCTTCTAATCAAGTTGAAACAAGAAATCAAATGTAACTTTAGTTTTTATGTGCTCTTTGTTACAAAACCTGTTTCAACTTGGAGCTAAAGAAGTTTATGGAGCCTTTCTGTCCTTGGGAGCTTTTTAGCTTTGGAACAATGCCCATAATAATTGATCCTTGCTCTGTGATTGACTGGCTTGAAGGAAGCTGACACTTCTTAATGAAAAGCTTTGCATTTTAAAACTCAGTAAAAATGCTTTGGATGTGCTCTATCTCCAAATTATGGGAGTGTAATTGTAGTTGGGCAGAGATGGAGTTATATTAGGCAGAAAGAATACCTTTATTGTTAGTGCTTTTTACTCTCCTTCTGTCCCCACTATTTCAGGTAGGATTACATTGTAACCAAAGTGCAGGTAAATTCTTGTAGAACTGAAGGTGTTTGGACTGATTTATAATACATTTATGAACCTTCCTAATTGGGACTTCAGTTGAAATTATCCCGAGACAACTTGTTTCAAATATGAAGTTAAAGAGGTGGATATGTGGCCTTTTAAAGCAGTACAGCTTGCCTTCAATCATCATGGGGCTGCACAGGAATTACTGGGGACACCTGAGGATTAGAAGTGATAGGAGTGTATTTCACTTGTGTTTCCATGTTCTTAGATTTTCAAATATTGAAACTATTTTCTCATCAACTGTGATACTTCTATCTTTGATCCCACCTCACTCTGAAATCCTTTCTCTCTAAAAAAGATGAAATGTGTTTCGTGATGACATGTGACTTCACACGTACAAGGTTTCAAGGTCAAAAATGTAGCTGAAAAACTTTCTGTGGAGGAGATGCAGAAAGAAAAGCTGTCTAGATAGGCTCTTAAAATCATGTGAACTTTAAGCCACTCGAGCTTAATTTAGTGGAAGACTGGCCAGAGAGGCTTAATATAGATAGCTCAGATATCATGTGGAAGCTCTAATATAGGCATGTATTGATATAAGAGACCTTGACCTTATTCTTATTTGCACTTGGACAGATTGTTTGCTTCCCTCTCCTAACCCCACTCTTTATTCTCAGGATATGCAGTAAATTGGCAGCTGTTACAGCGCAACTTCACCAACCTGTACCAGGAGAGTGAAAGAAAATCGAATTTTCAATATCAGTACTTATTCTACTTTATTGAGTTTTCAGTGGAATCTTTAGTAAACTTCTTTGGTGCTGCTCCTTGTAGCTTTGATGGGGAAGGTAAAACAAGTAGTGGCCCTGGTTAAGATATCCTGCTTGCTGAGAGGCATTGGTGACTTTTGAACGTGGCTTTTCCTTTTCTTCCCATGACAGAAATTCTTGAAGTGGTGACAGACAACAAATATGGTAGGGTAGGCCTCTCAAAGTTGAGAGGAAAGCAGGTTAGTTCATTTAAATGCATCACCTTTGCTGTACCCTCCTTCCAATGTAAAACAAAACGGAAGAAAACAAACTTAAGTGTTTATCTTGAAATAGCAAAGTCTGTAATCAGGCAGATTTTTCACTTTTCCTCTTAAAGAAAGATGCAAGTTCACTGAGATGTCTACTTTGTTTTTTTTTTCAAGTTAAGCCTTAATTTTCTTGTGTGTTTCCCAATAGTGTAGCTTCAGATTTTAACTACTGCCTCAACAGCACCGTATTTTTTAATGCTGTTCAGAAAACTTCTTGTTTCTTGCCTGGTCATTAACTAAACATCTGTAGGAAAGTCACAGTTGTAACTGATGTGACTTGCCCTCTGGTGAAAATGTCATGGGAAAAACAAATGGACAAGTGGATTCCCTGTATGTTTATGGTAGCCATGGAAAGTTCCACTTTGCTGAAACTTCCATCAGGCTTCAGAAAAAAACCCACCCAAACTCTAAATCTTGGCTTCAAAAAAAAACCCCAAACATGTTTTCAAGTATCAATTCAACTTTTAACAGAAATTTATTTGGGATAAAATCATACTGTTGTTCGAGAAGCAGCTGGGAATTTTAACTGTCAAGAAAAAATGCTTCTGAGGTATTTGTTCAAGGTCTGGAATAGGTGATGTTTTGAATTAAAAAATTACAAATACAGGTGCTGTGAGTGAAGATGATTTTTTTAAGATGAACAAGCAACTGGATGCTTTTGGTGTTAAACCCGCTTTCTGTTTCATGAAACATTTTCAAAATTATTCTGCTTCTCAAGGCTTTTTAAGACTGGCCTTTAATTCTGTAGTTCAAGAGTTTGGGTAACAATGATGTAATATACATTCTTCTGTGGTGATCCTAACATACACTGAAGCAACAGAACTCACAATACAGTTATCCATACGAAAGTGACGTGGGCACTCAATCTCAACTTTGAGATTGGCTGTAAAGTGTCACCTGGGGAAAAAGAATGTTTTCTGTCTGTGGTGGGCATGGATGGGTATGCAGTAGAGGCTTCCCTAACTCTGCAAGCTATTCTTTAGTCTGCCTTTTCAGCCTCTTGTGTCATCAGACTGAGCTGTGGGACTGTTACTAAGCTCACAGAAATGTTTTCCGCTGATAATGTACATGTCTTGTAGTTGAGAAGCTATTTTTGGCAGTCTGGTTAGACTCCTAGAGTCACCGAGGGGCAGAGCCCTGGCTGCGAGCTGTAAAAGGGAGCTGCCAATGGTTTGGAATGGGAGGGGGAAAAATGGTGCATTTAATGCCCAGCCATGTTTTTCTGGTTTTGACTGTTATTATTTCCTGATAACTTGTAAATAAAGGGCATGTTTCTCAGGTTTGTTAGCTTGTGTTTGGCTAGAAATAATGTCTGGTTTTTTGAGGGAAAATCAGTAGAAGCATGGGTAGAAGCTTCCATTCTCACTGAGATATTCAAGGACTGCCTGGATCTCAACAGACACTTCTTAACTGTAGTGAGCCTGGGAAGTGATGCTCTTCACTGTGCATTAGTGGAAAGGCTAAGAGATGGCTTGGATGAAGTGGGAGTTACATTCATTTATGCATTGCATTTGTTTGTATGCCAGTCTTTGCACAGCAACCAGGGAAAGCTGATGCAGACAACAGTGCCACTGAAAAAGGAAATTGTTATACAGTGAGCCCCCGTGTACTCACGACCCGCTATTTGTGAGCTTCAGTATTTGCGGGTGATTTTCCCGCGAGCTGTGCAACCTCGGCGTGTGTGCAGATCCTACCACAACCTCAGTCTGATCGGCCCCCAGCTTTGCCCCCTCCCCGCCCGCACAGCCAGCCCCGTCCCCGCTCCTCCTCACCCCGCTCGCACAGCTCGCGGTGCACCCCCGGTCCCTGTCCTGGCTGCTTGCTGTGGCGTCCCGCGCTGGCGCTGTGCCCTGCCCGATCCCATCCCCATCCCGGCTGCTTGCCACGGCGTCCCAGGCCACCGCTCCCCCCGACCCCGCCCCAGTCCAGTCCTTGGTGGAGCACATCCAGATATCTGAAACAAGCCCTGTTCTCAGGCACATCCTCCAGACCTTATTAGGGGAGGGGGCGTGGCTATGGGCATGGCGTACGTGACTACGTAGTGGGTTCGCTATCTTTGCAGATTTCACAACTCACGGTAGGCCCGCGAGTAACGGGGGTTCACTGTAATAATAATATAAAATATTCTGAGTTGGAAGGGACCCACAAGGATCATTGAGTCCAACTCTTAAATGGCACCACTGCCTCACTGGCAGGAATCGAACCCCCAGTCTCCCGCATGAGAGACGGTGACATTCACCACTGCGCTTAAGTGGATTTCTAAATTGTGGAACCTTTAATTTGACCACAATACTCAGATACAAGCGGCTCTTTACTATTTAAAATTTATATAAAAAGTCCTGTGAGCTTCAATTTGATCTATTTTTTTCATAGAACTATTGTGCAAAAAACCTTCCGAGACAGAAAAATAACAAAGTACAAGAGGGCCCACCAGTTAACATGCTTATGTGCTGCCTTATGAACTCAGGGCAGGAAAAGTGTTGTTTTTGTGGGTGTCATACACAGAATCACAGAATATTATGAGTTGGAAGGGACCCACAAGGATCATCTAGTCCAACTCACCATCTAACACCCGTAAAGAGACCGAGAGCACATCACAGAGCATAACACCAACCTAGATCCCTCACAGTCTAGCAGGCCACTCCGAGCCGGAGGGGGCCCAACGTCATCCAGCCCTACACCTCCCGGCTAGACCATGTCAGAATAGCTTGTGAGACTTCTCGAAGTACATTACTGTGCTTCTTGTCTTTCTCCCAGCCTTTTCTCATTTTTAACACGTG
This sequence comes from Pitta sordida, assembly GCA_013390025.1. NCBI lineage: Eukaryota > Metazoa > Chordata > Aves > Passeriformes > Pittidae > Pitta > Pitta sordida. The sequence goes on from WEKX01021795.1 coordinate 171,198, forward strand.
TTTTGTTTTAGTTTAGCTAAAATCTAAGGTCATCCCCCGTCTTTCAGTCTCCAGGAGCATGGCTGAGTGAATGCGTTTCTCTTCACTTGCATGTTTATCTTTGCAAAAAAGCCTGTGGGTGGAGAATTTAAAATGGGACTCAGAGCAGTTTGAGACTTCTCTAAATGACATACCTGGGAATACTGCCACATAGCAGACACATTTCAGTGATGTGTATTTCATTGCTCTGAGACACCAAAGATAAAGGAAGGTTGGCTGTGTCAGTTCGTAGTGACAGTGTTCATAAAGTAATGCTTCATGGAATAGAAGTTTTGCAGGTGTGTTGAAGTGAAAGATCATCTTTCTTTCTTATGACTATTTACTGTTAGGTTTTAAATGTTTCACCATACTCTTAATATTGGAGTAGTGTAATTTATCTGGGTATTATTATTATGGATATCCTTTTCATGATTGAAAATAACTTTCAAAATACAGTCATACCTC
>WEKX01021796.1:10371-23147 GCA_013390025.1 Pitta sordida
TCAAGCATTTCAAGAATAGCACTGGAAATGAAGCATGTATTGAAGAAACTGGCATTCATTTCATATAACAACAAAATAGTCTGATACTCCAAAGATTTCTCAATGTGTCTTGAGAAAATCATGGGTTTTGAAAACAAGCCTCTTATCAACAGTCTGCAAGAAAAAATAATAAAAAATATGCATTCCTAAAGACATACACTGGTCATTCTCAGAAGGGTCACAAATCTAACACATACAAAATCACTAAATGCTGAATGATCTACAGATCAAGAAAAGGACAACACTTTGTCTTTAGTACATATGAAATCATTTGATTCTAAGAATTGAGAGAAAGGTTTGTTTTCTTAGTTATGCAAAGATTCAAAGACTGATGACAGTAGTTGATTTTTTTAAATGATCCACAAGTGATACACAAAGATTTCTTCCTGAGCAATCACTTAAGAAGAAAATCCAATTTTAAAAAATAAGCTAAATAAAACTCTTGCCAAAATTATTAAAACTAATCCTAAAAGGAATGGAATTTTTTAATGGGTAACTAGTGCCAATTACCAAACAGTATTACAGCATATTGTAATACCACTACTTAGGAGGACTTAGGCGAGTGGAATCCAAATTTGCATAATGCCTATATTTTGGTAATAGTAAATTTTAAATTATTCAATGTTTCTAAGTTAAGACTTGTGTATTCATTTATTTAAATGAACTTGCCTTAAAAGATTTCCATAAATTTGCCTTACCTCTTTGTGTCTGCCTACACAGACATACCTTCTTTATACAAACACACCTGTATATTTAGGCACCACAGGGAAACAAGGATTTCCATAATTTGTTCATGGTAAAAATGTAACTCCTCTTTGTTTAAACTTACTCCACTTCTAAAAGAATCCTTATTTCTCCTTTCATTGTAATGTTTAGTCATTCCTTTCAATTTACACTGTAGGCCTCTGTGATACTATCCTCCTGGTCATGCATTTAAACAAGTTCAAGACTGCATGCATTTCAAATCTGTTCCTGTAATTCCTAGTAATTCCTGTCCTACGTTCCTGGAGCACTTCTCCTGATCTTTGATGGTATTATTACACCTTTTCTGAAAGGCATTAGGGTTGGAGAAAGTAGGATGACATACATTAAAGAGTTAGTTTATAGCATGGATTCCGCAGGCAATATGAACTAAATATTGTTTTATCATTAAAAAGTACCATAGCAACAGGATTCCTTACCTGGACAAGATGAATTAGGGTGGTTAAAATGGCACATCGTAGCATATTGTGCTCCTCACTGTGCTTCCAAAGGAGTGGTAAATACTGAACCAAACATCCTACATATGGTTGTATCTGAAGTTCAGAACACGAATTAGTTTCTTACTGTGTAAATATGTCTATTCATTTATCCCAAGCATAGCTGCCGAAAAATATAAGAGCTGCTTTTGTCACAGTAAGAATACTTCTTTCTAAAACACCATATTCTATACTCTGTGACAGAAGTACCTTTGGACTACAGAGAAGTTTGAAAAGAACACATCACTTACAGTGACATTTGTGCATGGCAATTGGGCTTAAGCAGTCAACAGAACACAAAGAATACTCAAAATTTAATAACTAGTGATATTTTCATAGTAATATATGCCTCACTGAGACACGATTCTTAAACAATGGCATTCTTTAAGACCAGAAACTGCCCCAGTAAAACAAAAAAACCCTGAATAACCTCTGCAGTCACCCATCCTTTGGGCAGGATTTAAACTATATGACTTCAAGTGATCAGTCCTAACCTACATTTTTCCTATTATGCTCTTCACTACTAAAAGATTAATCTATTTGTCTTCTCAAGTATTTAATTATGAATTGACCTGGACAGATTCAAGAGCTCTTCCTCAACTCCTTTTTAATGTTGCTCCTTTAGCTGATCTGAGATGCAGGGAAATCTGTTGTCATGCTGACTTTTACTACGAGGGACAATTACACAAGCTTCATTTGGCTCTCAGAGAGGATTACTTGTAGGAAGAGGAGATAAACTCAAAAACATGCATTATCTCTGTCCCTAATACAATAATACTGAAAAAACCCTCTCATCACAACAAAACCTGAGACAAACGCAGTCAACTACTGATTCTTTAATTCTGCAAAACCATCTTCAATTTCTTTATGAATAAGCTAAAGAACACACTGAAGTATTATGTGAATTGGAAATTTTTCATGTAGTTAAGCAGAGTGGTGTATAGGCAGCTGCAACCCGTACCACCACCAATGGGAAATTACAAATTTAACCTCACAGTCCTTAGGAGTGTAAAGCATTTTGTCCCCCAAAATGTCTCTTTTAACATGTATAATTGAATAAAATACTAGTTCAGATATATGATGAGACAATTAGAACAAATAACAAATAAAAATAGAAAATTGCAAGAAATGCCATAAGATAAGCCATGAAAATCCTTTTGTACTCTAAAAAATCAGTCAAATGAAGTAACTGAATAAGAATATTTTACACAAAAGATAAAAGAGAACTGAAAAGAGGACCAAGTAACACAAACAATACAGGCATCTATGACAACAATAATGAGTCCATTAATCAATGACTTTTTTCTTCTGTCTTCTTTGACACCAAGTCCTCTGCGTTTTTAGAACAAAGTTAATACTGAAGTATATAATAAAAAATACCTGCATATTAACTCTTTCAATCACACAAGACAGAACATGAAGAACATGCATTTTCGTGTCACATTGTGTTACTTCCTGAAGCAGCTGAAAGAGCAGTGTAAACATGGATTCCAGATACTAAAATAAAAATAAAGAACTACAGATTAGACCATCAAAAATACAATTAGCGACATGAATTGGTTATTTTCCTGTATGTTTACAACTCTAAGATGACCTTAAACTTCGAAAAACACTCAGAAAGTGTCAAAATGTTGCACTTCTATTTGGAAAATAGCACTGCAGTCCATCACTGCCTTAGCAAACTAAAAGAATTCAGGTGTGGTTTTACATAACGGTTCATATGTGATCAGTTTGAGCATATACCATTTTTATGTTTTGTTAAGTGTAAACAGGATTGCAGAGGTAAAGCAGGCTGCCTCTCCAGAATGAGCACTCTGTTAGGATCAAAGTAAAGGCGTGGTCTTCCAGCTTTTGGGCAAGTAGACGAAATTTAAATATTGGACTAAACCTCGCACCGCTGCTCCCTTCCCCTGACCCCGGCGCTCATGCCCAGGCACTCCAGCCCCGCGGATGCCCTGTGCTGGCAGCCCGCGCCAGCAGCCCCAGTGTGGTGTACTAGCCCCGTGGTCGCGCCACACAGACACCACGGCACCACCCCTCGGCAGAGCAGAGGTACTGCGCGTGCGTCGGCCAGGTAAACTCGCAAATTGTTGAACCAAAACTGCGAGAAAATTGCCTCACAAATGGGCAGGGTCATAATGGAGGGATTGTAATGCACTGGGGATTCACTGTATTTATGTTTTCATTGTTTACTTAATGACAACAGCAATGGCCAGAGTAGAGAACACAAATACAGTTGGGTCTCCTATACCATGGAACCGCGGCCATATTCGGGTTGTGTGAAGCCCTACTTCTGCGTTGAATGGCAGCTCATTAATATGCTAATTTCCCCCGCACCCTCATGTGGCCCCCGGCGCTGTTTCGACATTGTGTCGCTGTGTATCGGTTGCCACGGTGGCCATGCTGGCAGGGGAAAAGTGGCGGGGCTGCCGCCGTCCCGAGGCCAGGGAAAGCAGCGGTGCCACTGCCGCTGTCCGACGGCCGGGAGGAATTGGCAATGCCAGTGCCACCGCCATCCCGGGGCCAGGAGAAAGTGGAAGTGCTGCTGCCGCCACCATCCCAGGGCCAGGAGGAAGCAGCGGTGCCACCACCGCCACCACCGTCCCGGGGCAAAGCAGCAGGGCTGCCGTCACAGCTCTGCAGGCTGTTTTGCGTATTCATGGCTGCCTAATTGAATATTCATGCGTGCTAGGTCGTGCATGCACAGTTGTGAAAAGGGGCCCCCTTAATCGCTGAAAAATCATGCTGCTAAGATGTGAAGCCACAATATGGGGGACGCAAAGTGCAAGAGGGCCAACTGTACATGAGAAGAAGAAAAGTCAGTTTTTAAGGCACTACTTTAATCACACACTTGTATTTAGTATTTTCAAGAAACAGTAGGTTGGAAAGTACTGTGTGCAAGAGGCATACAAGAAAGCCACACTGTCTGTGGAGACATATTTGTTAGATACAGTATTTATATTTTCTTAGGAAGAAGAAACTTACTACCTGGCAACACATAGTCAGTACCATACTAAACACACTGCTATGAAATTTTAGTAAATGTAATACTAAACCGCTCCAAACACTATGTCTTTATACTGCACATTAGCAACCTTCACAGCAGCAGTAAGAGTATATATTTTGGTCTATGAAGACTGAGAAAATAATACATACATATCAACATCCCCCTCCCCCACCTGCAACTACTAAATAATGTAGTTTAAAATGAAACTAGAAAATTTTTTTCCTGGCTTTTCTCTGTGGATTTATCTACTCTTCAGAACATATAAATGCTCTTACCGGTAAGAACTGATCAGTTCTGAACTCAAAGTCATCTACAGGTAAATAACCATTAAGGAAAAAATAGTACATATTGATTGCAGATGGATCATGACTCAAATATGCAAGTATTTAATGGATACACAAAAATTGTAAGTGAAGAATTTTGTAATAAGTTTAAAATTGCTTATATTTCAGTAACTCTGAATTAAGAACTAATTAAACATCCCTGCAAATAAAAGGATATTTAACTTCAGCGTAGCAGCTGTCTCAATACGGACCTGAAATAAAAAAGTAAAGAAACAAAATGCAGAATTCCATTAAACATTTTAATTATCAACATAATACCTGACAATATCAAATCAGTTGATGTTTTGGCAGTTGAATCACTCCCCGTGGTCCGTCGTCCTCTAAGAAATGTAGTTATTTCAACTTATTTTCATTAGCTTTCATTTTAGTATCCTTTATGTTTTGTTTGGCATTGATAAATTGGTACAAATTGGAGAAATTACTCAGATAAAACCCTCATGAAGGACAAGGAAGATATCTTGTTTTATTTTATCTGGCCTGTAATAAAAATTCTTGTAACAGAGGAGGAGCTTTAACTTGGAATTGTCTCATAGCTTGCTGTCAACCAAGAAGCACAAAATCAAATAAACTCAACAAGATTGTTTTTCCTGGTAGATGTTCAGATGCTTAAAAATGCATTAAGTGAAAACACTTGACACAGAAACACATTTTGCTCTGTTAAAGCTATCTGGAATTACAGAAATAACCAGTGTGACTACCAACTAAATTACTGACTGACATCTACCTACCAAACTATCTAAGATAGTTTGTGGGCTGCTAGCTTTGTTTGCTTAAAAATAAAAACAAAATAAACGATAGCAAAACCATCTTCTCAACTCGGTCTCACCTCTGGTAAACTGGATGTGTAGCTTAAAGCAACAGATTTGTACTCAAACACCTTAGCAGACAATGTCATTTACCATATCCTGCTAGAAGGTAACTTTAATGCTTAAATAACCTAGAATCACAGACTCATTGAAATGGACTTCTAAGATCATCTGCTCCAGCCACCAAACTAGCACCATCATCACTAAATCATGTCACTAACTGCTATATTCACACATTACTTGAACACTTCCAGGCACGATGACTCCACCTGTTGCAATGCTTGACAGTGTTTTCAGTGAAGAAATTCTTCCTGGTGTCCAACCTAAACCTCCCCTGGTGCAGCTTGAGACTGTGTCCACTCATCCTATCACTGATTGCCTGGAAGAAGAGACCAACCTCCACCTGGCTACAACCTCCTTTCAGGTAGTTGTAGATAACATTGAGGTCTCCCTTGAGCCTCCTTTTTCTCCAGGCTTAACAACACCAGCTCCTACTGTCACTCGTCACATGGCTTGCTCTCCAGACCCTCCCCCAGCTCTGCTGGCCTTCTCTGGACACACTCCAACTCCTCAAAGTCTCTCTCGTGGTGAGGGCCCCCAAACTGAATACAGCACTTGAGGTGTGGCCTCATCAGTGTCAACAACAGAGCGAAAATCACTGCCCTGGTCCTACTGTTGACACTATTTTTGATACCCGTCAGGATGTCATTTGCCTTCTTGACCACCTGGGCATGTGCAGGCTCATGTTCAACCACTGTTGACCAGCATTGCCAGGTTCTCTTCCACTGGGCAGCTTCCCAGCCATTCTTGCACAGTCTGTAATGCTGCCTGGGATTGCCGTGATTGTTGTGATCCAAGTGCAGGACCCAGTGCTCACCATTTCTGAATCTCAGACCATTGATCCAGCCTGCCCAGATCCTTCTGCAGAGCCTTCCTGCCATGAAGGAGATCAACACTCCTGCCCAACTGGGTATTACCTGTGAACTTGCTGAGGGTGCACTCAATCAATTTGTATACTGCAGGGATTAGTTACATAATAACTCTGTTTACCTACATAAAGTGTCCATTTGTTTATAAATGACTATAACACATTTCACAACTTTCTTTTTACAAAAACCAGGTTCTTGCTCTTGCAATTCATTTTCCCATCAAAGTCATCTCTTATTGAACATCCTCAGAGGTCGTTTCATGTTTTTACCATTAGTGTTCAACTTCAAGGTATGATATTATGAAATTCACACAGTATTTATGTTTCACCTGTGTTTACACAATAAATGTGTAATCCAAAACATTAGTTATTTACACTTACCACTAAGTCAGGGTCTTGAAGCAAGTTACGAATTGCTTCATATAAAACAGGTCTCAAGTCCGATTTGAATTTTACAGAAATCCACTGTCCAATCAGCCATATTACTCGTCGTCGTATTGGTTTATATCTTCAAAAGCAGGAGGAAAAAAAACTGCATTCATTAACTCATTATACTTGATATTACATATATATGTATATATAAAATCAAGTATATATATATATATATGTATACTTGATGACAATATATACTTTGATGAAACTATTACTACCCAAATCAAGAAAAACATTTAGTTCGACAAGACCAACTTTACAAGAATCACAGAATCACAGAATATTCCAAGCTGGAAGGGACCTACAAGGATCATCTAGTCCAACGCCCAAGCAAACACTCAGACAGGGATCAAACCCCCAACCCCAGAGCCATAGGCACCACACTCTGTTCACTCAAGCCTCCCATTACCTAGACCATGTCACTGAGTTCCTTATCCAGTCTTTTCTTAAACACCTCCAGGGATGGTGACTCCACCACCTCCCTGGGCAGACCATTCCACTGAGGGATCACTCCCTCTGTGAAAAAGATCTTCCTGACATCCAGTCTAAACCTCCCCTGACATAGCTTAAGGTCACAACACAGGAAACACCAGCTTAGTCTGAAAAAGTTAATTTTCATCCTAAATGACTGAATTTTGAATGTCTCATTAGAGATACAGTTTATTCTGCACATAGCACACCATCCAAAAAACCTTAAAATGTTATTACTGCCACTGTGGCATCTACTGTTTTCACTGTATTTTCCAGCAATTCCACTGAAATTCTTTTTATGCTCCAATATTTTAGGCCAGATACAACTTAAAAATGCGAACTCAAGGACTGCATTACAGCAACTGTTACATAAACTGTCCATTTATGTCATCAGTATAAAACTATTCTCAGAACTGGCATTACCTAATTTTGCACTACTGCCACAAAAGGACACAAATCAAACAGCTTTAGGGTTAATGGGAAGAACGAATCAGAACGACGATACTTCAGAAAAGCATTCTACAGAGCTGCTATTCTTCACTGACCATGTAACTCATATTTATACGTTTAACTTGTGAATGTATAAAGTTAGAAAAGACGAACCCTCTCCAGAGAATTTTAACTAATAAATTATTGTTACAGTAAATGTATTTTTATTTGGCGAAATTCTGTCTTGTAAGCCATCAAAACACAATTTACAATGAAGTTATTCAGGCTTCTTTATATTTAATAAATGTGTTTCATTAAACATTCCCATAACTATGAGATTATATACAAGTAACATCTTCAGAGAACCTGAAAGTTGTGGAAGTAGCACGTACACAGCAGCTCCATTAGAATGGAACACAGAACTAAGAAGGAATCAACAGTCCAGAGCTGCTTGATATTTACTGAGTAGTATTCAAGCATGAATAGCCCATGCTGAAGCATGACTTTACAGGACTTTGCCTTACTAACACATCCTTCTGTTTGTTCAAGAAGCTGGAATGATACAACTTCTACTCTTAGAATGGCTGTGTCTGATACTTAACCTTAGCAACTAAGCAAAAATCCGAATATTAAGGAAAGTAATTTTCTTGAGACTGGAGCTGGATACTTTTCAAATCACTATCCCACAAAGAAAATGCTTAAATGACATAAGTATGTAACTTTCTACTGACAGCAAGGATTTTCAGCTCTGGTGAGATCTGTTGTTCAATCCATAAATTCCACATGCATCTCTATATTCTCATTCTCTCTCTCTCTCCGGTAGAGAAAAGACAGCATGCTTTTCAGGGTCTTTGGAGTTAGTGTATGTTTGGCTTGTTTGGTTTTAGTTTTTTTGGTTTAATTTGCCTTTTTGTGGTTTATTTGGCTTTGATCTTTTTAATTACTTAAGTTTCTAGAAATTCTTCTGCTCATTTTTGATGGCCTAAAAATGAGAAGAAAAAACTCTTGTCCGATTAGAATAAAGTGAAAAACCTGGTCTTTAACTGAAATTTNGCAGAAATATAAAGAATGTAAGAAATCTTCAGGCATCATTACATTCACTACTTTTGGGAAAAGCTCACTTCTTAGAACATTAGCTTGTACAAAAAGAGCGCACACTGACTAAGCACAGGTCCACCACTCACATGGGAAAAGTGACCATATTCCAAAATGAGGCAGCTTCTGTTGCAATAATCATAGAACAATATCTTTAAGCAGTCTGAACAGTGTCAGATATTCAAGACAGAAGTATTTTGCTTGATCCTAAATTACTGTGTCAGATCAATACTTTCAGCAGGAAATGTTTTACAAATTAATTATTGCCAAAAAAATTGTATTCAGTAAACTACTTTCACATAATGGAAAAGTTTCTCCTTACCCAGTACAAAACTAAGCATCATGGCAAGTGAAAAATCTGGCAGTGCAATATTACTAATAATCCGTAATAATAACTTTTTATTTGCCCCATATTTTTTCTATTGATATAGTCATGGTAGATAGTTTTACTATCAATATGTAATGAAACATTCAAAGAAAACAAAACACCATGCACTCCACCAAACAAGGTTTTGAAATTCCGGACAACTTCTACTGCAAGCTTCTGTCTCTACAGGGCTAACATAAGACTATACATACAAACTTAAGCAATTTATTATTTTTTAAGTTATTGTCATGAAAAGAAGTAGTATATTCATATTTGTACATGTAACAAGAACTTACAACCCAACAATAATGTTCGGGAAGATGAATTACAAATGTACAAGAAAAACATGGTAATGGTCTTCAAAGGACATTAGGGTCACTGAGTCCGCTGAGAGAACACGGTGTACTTCTTCAAAGTCAAAGGGTGATTTGATCTTGTTCTGATAAGAACTAGCATGCACAGAAGTGGTGACTGTCCTTCCCCTGGGGAAGGAGTGACAGTTTGAAGAATAGTGAGGAACTCGTATGTTCCAGACAGTTTTAAAGAGGGGCAGTTCAGCCTGTACCAAGACCTTTCAAAATACCCTGTGATCTTTCAAAATACCCTGTGATATCTGCTAAACAAACAAACAAACAAACAAACAAAAAAAAGGACTCATGTGAAGGCCACTCAAGTAAAGGGGACCTTGGTGAGAAGGAAAAACCACAGCTGGACTGTATAAAAACTCTGTTGTAGAATCAGTCTATAATAATTCACACTTTACAACATAACCCAAATCCTCACCTTCTCTCTTTATTGCTGGCAGAATTAACTGAAGAGAACTACAGAGGGCTTATATTAAAACTAACAAAGTAGAATAAATCACTATTTTGACTAAACTACAGTTTTACAGAGATTATTTCCACGTGAGTTTGGTGCCTGAAGAACTCTGGTGTTCCCAGAGCCACAAATATCTTTCTTTGAAAGAGTAAATGTGGTTGTCCTGAGACAGCTTAGTGAAGTCAAATACATGCATGAGGACAGATTTAATGTACTTTTACAGAATCCTGGAAGTATGCACCACACAGTAATTGTTAAGAACACTGCCACTTCAGTGACTGTATCAGTTATCTGTATGTATTTCATACCTCTGCTAATTTAGTAGATAAACACTGAAAATTTTTCAACTCTGCAATCATCAGACATTACATATCATCAGATTTGTATTAACAGTTTGTATTTAAATGATAAAGGCATAACAAATCAAGATTTTTACCTGTCATGAGAAACTTGTAGTTCCGCTAATAGCTGATTTTTAAACCACTGATCAAAATCCACACTATCAAATAGTTCATAAGCAGCCAGTCCAACTGCATTATACACTGGGGAAAAACAAGAGTTATGCTTATTGTTTGCTTAAACATTCATTTTTCCCTACTAAATAATCAGAATAATTAAAGATTCAAACCACATTTTTGGTAACCTCAACATAAAAAAGAAGGCAAAACTAAAGTCTATCTTTCTTTAGAGAGCTCTATCAGACCACAGCAAGGAGAAGTCTAGAGGAAATTTAAGGAAAACAGAGCTATTACAGAAGAAGGCTCATACTCTTGAAATTAAGTAGAAGCTGAAAGAACAATGAGGATCTTATTCTAACATCAAGGATGGTCCCAAAAGAAAGAGTTCTTTTCTTTTCCCATGAAATCTCTTTACTTTTAAAATGGATAGGGTATCTTCGTGGAAGAACTGAAGGTCATTTACTTGCAGAGCAGAAAGGACAGGACTGTAATGGAGATTGTCAAAAGTGCCAAAAGGCACCATATTTTTAAATAGGCATTTTTAAAAGTGTAGACTGACATAAACTGGAAGAAAAACCACGATATAGATGCCACTTTCCAAATGTCTTTAAAAAAAATCTTCAAAATTCTTCATGCAATTTTTAAGAAGTCAAACACATCAACAAAAGTGGCTCTGTTACACCAAAAGTAAGGTAAAAAATTTACCAGCATCTTTAATCAGAATAGCATTGGTATCTTCTATGTTGGTGGATCCTACAAGCCAAGTTAAAATAAAAAAAAAAAAGTCACTTAAACAAGGAATGCAAGCAACTGCCATATATGCTTTATATAAGTAAGCCATCAATTAAGATTGTTTTGCAGCTTTTGGTTTCATTTACAAGCTAAATTATTTGAGTTTCAATACTTTCTTCAATGAATATACTAGAATCAGATCTCTGCTTTCACATCCTGTATTTGACTTACTTTTTCAGAGATGGACATTTCTAATAGCAACACACATGTAAGTCAGAAGCACTGATTTTATTACAGTAAACCCATGGCTATCACAGATCCATGGGTCCAGGACTAGCCCGAAAAGGCTACAATTCGCGAAGACAGCTAACTCACGAATATGCAATCAAGGCCCGCCCATCATGCTACCCCTATCACCACGGCTGGGCCGCACAGCTCCTGGCTCCCTTCCCTCACCACTGCAGGATGGATGGGATGGGATGGGATGGGATGGGATGGGATGGGATGGGATGGGACAGGACCAGGATGGAACACCACAGCTATTAAACTGACATTTTTCTCTTTCCCCTCGCCCTCTTTTTTTCTCCTCAGCCTTGGCATGTGCAAGGAATCAACTTCCTCAGGCCATCCCAGAGTTTCCCCACTTCACACACCCGCAGTGCTCAGCNACCCACAGTCCCTGGGAATGAGGCGGGGGGTCAGGGAGGTGTCCTGTCCTGAGGGGCTGCAGGCAACCGGCTTCCCCCAGCACTGGTTGGGGAAGGGGCTGAGCCCCTGCCTCCCCCNGAACACCACAGCTATTAAACTGACATTTTTCTCTTTCCCCTCGCCCTCTTTTTTTCTCCTCAGCCTTGGCATGTGCAAGGAATCAACTTCCTCAGGCCATCCCAGAGTTTCCCCACTTCACACACCCGCAGTGCTCAGCCCCCTTCCATGGTCGTTGGCTTCCCAGCCCTGGCCACGTGGGGTAAGATGAAGTTGGGAAGTTGTGTTCCAGGCACAGCCTTCCCTNCGAACTGGGGCAGAGATTGAGCCAAACAAAGCATGGCCTGAGTGGGAGCCAAGGGTGAAGTAGCCTGGGGTTTTTTTGAGAGTTCCCATGCAAGGCAGGTCCCAAGCCCAGCTTACCCCAATCCCAAGCAGCTGCTGCCACTCGGGAGAGTGTTTCTCCCATGGGGCACACCCACATAAACTTGTACCGTGCCTATNTAGGGTCATGACTAAGAACAAGAAGAACTTGAGCCACCTGCCCCGAGGCACACTGGCCCAGCACCACCCAGGCACATCAGCACTGCCCCCCTGGGCCACCAGAGCTGGAGGCCAAACTGGGCAGCNTGACGAACCTGGCTTACTCTTCTGGGCTGGTGTCAGACACCAGGGACAGACAGCGCTGTCAGTGCAGGGGGACTCTGCAGTCCCAGCCTCCAAGGTGGCACAGAGAGAGCACAGGCACCGCCCCGGTGTGCAGGAGGCAGAAGCTGCCCTTCCCTTTGCTGTCCTGGCAACAAAGGGTGCTGCCGGGGGATCTGCAGGGGTTGGGGGGATGGGGGGCAGGTGCCTCCCACTCCTGCTGTCATGCACAGACATATACAGTGCAGGCCCCCTCTTGCG
>WEKX01021797.1:0-35572 GCA_013390025.1 Pitta sordida
CCTATTTTTAACATCATTCACCCCCGCAGAGCTATAACTGCGTTCTGTTTAAGCAGGAAAGAGCCACAGCTACATATTGACTCACTTTTTCTTCTCATATGTGCTGTGCCTCCTGCAGGCACACTATTTAGAAACTGAGCTCCAGATCTTTAATCAGGTGTTCTGAAGCTATATCCTTTCCCTTCCCTTCCGTCAAGCCACCTCGTTTCCAGCCTTTCACAGTCTGGACATAGTTTGATTCCAATTCAGGAATCTGTAAAAGGCTGCCTGTCTCTTGCATATGTGGAGATGAAATGAGAGTTCAACAGGGAGCTCAGGGATCAAACATTTCTGAAAGCCAACACTTGCAGAGGTGAGAGACAAAGACGCTTCTGTCAGGGCTGCACAGGATGCTAGCTGGAGTAGAGGAAGGGGAATGCTTGCCAGCACCCATCTTCTTCCATCCATGTGCTAGGAGCTGGGAAAGGTCCTTGTCTTCTCAATATCATCAGAAGTCAGAATGTGTTTGCATGCACTGCAAGAAATGCAAATATTGGACCAGAATTAAAAATTATAGCAAATAAACTGAATGTGATTTAATCATGAGAGCAACAGCAAAACGCTATGTCCTTTTAAGGACTGCAACAAGAGGAAAGTGTAAGAGAGGAGACAATGCCCATCTCTGTGACACACGGTGTTATTCTTGGGGTTGTCCTGTGCAGGGCCAGGAGCTGGACTTGATGTAGGTCCTTTCCAACTCAGGATATTGCAGGATATTCACCACTAGGTGCTATTGCTTAAGGAAGGAGGACAAAAGGGGAGAATGTGAACAATCCATATTCCAGTGCTTCATTAGAACAGGTTGCTTAGGAATGCTGTCTTTATTTTGTCAGCAGAGATTTTTATTTTTAAAGAAAAGCTAACTAACTCTCTGTTAGTTTTGATCTGCTTTATTTTGTCCTGTAGGACAGAGGAGCAATAATGACTTTTAATGGTTCTTTGAATTTATCTGGAACTTAGATGTGATTTTATTCTCCCTCTGTTGGGAAACTCTCCAGATTTAAAATATTTTGGCACTCTTCTGTCAGTGGTATTCCTGTGGGTTGTGTTCTGTCTACATGGACATGTGGATCAGGTAGAGAAGTTCACTTGCACTCTTTGAGGGATATAATACCCCATTTTCCCCTCTACCACAACAGCAGAAAATTATGTAATCCTTGTCCTGCCTAGAAGTGATAATTATGTAAAGAGAACCATGACAGTATATAGTAGCATAATGGATTTTAGCAGAAGTACAGTTGTATTGCTCCAAGCCACTGAACTTGTACTTTTTCAAAATCATTATGCACGTGGTACAAGGAGAACCTTCTTCACCTTAAGCCATCTGTGAATCTGGCAGAATATTACAGGAAACTCATTTGTACAACCACTTGGGAATGTATTCTTCCTATTTAAAAAAAGCCATTTTTATACCATATCTTACAGTAGAAGATACTGGATTTCAAGCAGACTACTGCAGAGATATGTAATCCACTTTTTTCCATTTTACTTCTTGCTTCTTGTTGTTCTGCCAAAGTGCAGACCTCAAAATAGCAATATACCAACAAGATGGTGGTGTTCACAATATTTTCAACTTCAGGAAAGATTTTAACAAAACATTTTGTCTTGAAGTGCGTGGTGAATGTGACCATAACTGGCAGTCGTTGGAAGTGATATGAGAAAAGAGAGGTTTATTTTCCCCCAGCAGTTCTCTTACGGAATGGTAACGTACACACTGTATTGATCCCTGACAGTGGGAAGGTAGAATCATCACTCTTTCATCTGCTTAGAGGTAATTGCATATATAATAAATTAGGATCTTTTAGCAGAAACAAGACCTCTGCATAAGGATATTGAAGAGGTATATACCAGAAAAAGTCATTTTGAGTTAGTGAATTAGTGTGCTGGTTTGGGCTGTGATAGACTTAAATTTGTTCACAGTAGCTGCTGTGGGTCTGTGGTTTGGATTTGTGCTGAAAACAGTCTTGATAACACAGGGATGTTTTTATTGTCACTGAGCAGCACTTGCACAGAGTCAAGGCCTTTCCTGCTCCTCACCCCACATCTTCATCGAGGAGGTTGGGGGTGCATAGGGAGTTGGGAGGGGACACAATGGGACAGCTGATCCCAGCTGACCAAAGGGATATTCCATACCATATGGTGTCATGTTCCATATGCAGTGCTAGGGGAAGAAAAAGGAAGGGGCAGATGATCTGTTTTGACATTTGTCTTCCCAACTCACTGTTTTGTGGGATAACCCCTAAACCATAACAGGGTGGCTGAACACCAGCCTGCCCATGGGAAGGAATGAATAAATTCCTTGTTTTACTTTCATTTTGTGTGTGGCTTTTGCTTTCCCTGTGAAATTGTCTTTATCTCAGCCCTTTTCTCACTTTCACCCCTCTGAATCTCTTCCCAATCTCGCTGGTGGGGAGTGAGCAAATGGCTGTGTAGGGCTTGGTTGCTGGCTGGGATTAAACCACAACAGAAGAGTAATTAACATCACATGAGAACTAGGGACTAGTAGATAAAATGATCTAGCAGTGAGTTTATAATTAGAGGGGATAAAATGATGGAAGACAAAACTAAACTCTGAAAGTTATTGTTGAGGTGCTTTGGATACAGCAAGTGTGTGTCAGGGGAAGATTCATAGGGGAAGGGGTCCATCAAGGGCTGCTAAACACAGTGATGTAGATTTAAAGTCCAGGCTCAGAGATTTTTATACTGTAGGAGGGAGACAATAAAAATCTTTTCTTACTGTGTTGTTACATTCTTTTCCTGCTGGGCTTGATACACCTTTGGCTTGTCCTGGCATAGTACTGCCATTCTTCTCTTAGTGAATGTAGCTTTGCAAATTCATGCAAAGCTCAAAAACATGTCTGCCATTATACGTTCCCTTAAATCATGCACTGTCTACATGGAGTTTTGTACAAAATAATACAGAGACTTGAGTATATTGCAGAATAGTCACTTCCCCAGTATCTCTTCCTGAGTACTATGTAATTAAAAGTAGACTCTTATGGCAGAACAAAGAATTGGAAATAGATGTCCGCTCAAGTTAACAAAGGTTATCGTTGTACTGGGGATTACCAGTTTTAATAATCTTCACAATTTTTTCTTACAGTCAGACCCGAAGCTTCTTCACTGTCTTTCATTGAGGGTGAAGCATTCTTTGTTTAAATATTTGAATCTGTGACACAGAGGTAGCCCTTAGCTCTATGCAAATGTTTGAAATATGTGCAGTATTTTGAAGAAGACTTAGTACCTTTCCAATATACAGTCATCATCAGTTAGTTAAAACAGAAGCAACTATCAAATAACTACTCCAGAGATGATGTTAGCAGTCTCCAGCAGTTTCTCTCTGAGTTGATGCTGAACCCAGTAGATGAGCAGGTGCCATCTCAATCTGCTGATGCAGAATTAATGGAAACTCTTGCAGTCTCACTTTCTCAGCTACATCCTCTTGTGCAGTACATGAGGCGTTACATGTGATAGTGGATTCTGTGCATCAGCCCTTTCACCTCTGCAGATGGTATTTGACATCTGAGGGTACTGCTGGGTGGCTGCAGATGGTGGGAGGGCCAGGGGAAGTGGAGGGAGGAAACTGCTGTTCCACCTGCCCTCTCTACACACGTTCCTTCCTCCAGAGCAGCCGTGGGCATCTTTACTTGACTCCCTCCTCACTTCCCCCCTGAGGGAACTTGAATAGATAGAGGCCTTTTAGCTTTTATTTTTTGATAAAAAGTAGGGATGGTGAGAGGGAGTATAGGGAAGCAGCTGGAGATGAATATGGCAGAAGAAAACAGGAAGGTATATATTTGTTTTACTTATACTGAAAATGTTAATGCTTTAATTTGTTAATGACAGGATGTTATGAAGTCTTTAAACCATAGGTTTGCTGAGATTTCACTGAGAGTGGGATATTTAAATCCTGTAATCCTGTGAGGAAAGAAAAGCTTTGGGGTTTTTTGGTTTGGTTTTTTTTAGCCAGAAAGATGTGCAATCTGAGGAACCGATTGCTTGTTCCCTTTCAGCATTTCGTAGCTCTCTGCACTTCAAAGGTAAAAAGCAAAAACAATTTAATCCAGTAGAATCTAAGGAACAATCACATTTCAAACATCTACCATAAATTTGTATCGGTTCTTTCTTCCCTTCCCCCAGATCACAACAGGGTAGATGAGCAAAATGCCACAGGTGCCCCACACTTCTTTCACTTGTCAAAAATTCTTGTGACTCATTTCACACGCTGGCTACATTGCTGTTAAAAGGTGTGTGCAGTCTTCTAATTTATGGTTGACAAGTCTGTATTATCTTTGTAATCCCAATTGTTGTGCAATAGCAGTGCCTCGTATAGGTCCAACTGGGTACTTCCTGATAATAAGAAACATATCTTAAGGAATGAAAGCTTATTATATTTGTTTGCAGGTGTTAAATGAAAAGCATTATAGAAACATGTACGTGTAACCCTCTGTTAAACCACAGTATCATAATAATGGATGCATAGTGATAAAGAAGCCTACACACTTCACAACTCAGAAATTAATTTCTTAGACTTCTGTCATTCAAGGAAATCACATTCCAATCACTACAGCGATGCGAGTTTTCATACTTACAGTAATCTCCTGTATTGACAGTATATCACAGAATCACAGAATGGTTGGAAGGGACCCACAAGGATCATCTAGTCCAGCTCACCATCTAATGCCCGTACTCAGTTCCCTGAAGAATAAGGCTAGTTTTCTTACCCAGTTAACTCTCACTTTGAAGTCTGGATTGGGGTAGGGATGGAAAAGTTTCTGCAAAGGTTGAAGTACTGAGCCTTAAAGTATTTTTTATTCTCCCAGTATAATGATGGCAAATCTACCCTCTCTAATTTCAATCTTTCTTTAGTAAGTCCCTAAAGCAGAAGTCCACAGTTTCACCTTGCTGTACTTGACTCTTTCAGTGCCTTTCCCTTCTGGATCTTGTGTAACTGCCATTCATTCTACATGACATCCTGTTTCAAGCTTTTTATTAATCTTACAGAAGTGAAACTGTTAGCAAGGTCTTTCAATCATGAAAGTATATTCCTTTGGCATACATAACAGCCTCTTGTAAAGTTGCTTAATGAATTGTATCCACTGTTTGAAGAGGGAAGACACACACATTTGGGCAGTCCCTGCAATACTGAAAAGTTGGGAATATTCCCTTTTGAAGAGGGAGGTCCTATTCAGACCTGGTGATCGTTGTGCCTTTTTCCCATGTGAGAGGGTTCTATAGCTCCTTCCTGGCTCTTCTTAAGGTGCTGAGTCCTCACCTTCTACTGCTGCAGTCAGCCTGGCTTTGCCGTGCTGTGGTGGCCCTGGTGCAGCAGTGGTGTGAAACTGTCTGCAGTGGGGTGTCCACACTGCCTGTGCCAGGGAGGGCAGATCAAAGAGATGATACAGCCTTTGTGATGATTTGCTTTGTCTCTTCTGGACCACTCCATTATACTCTAACTTCTCTACAAAATATTCCAGTTTTGTAACTTTGCTCCAGCAGCACCCCAGCATTCACTGAGGGGCACTGTCTTGGATGCAATAAAGAAACAGATGATATAGTCTCATAAATTATCACCTCTAAATAGTGGGTTGAACGTTTTGTGAAAGTGTAATAACACCACAGGCTAACCGTGTGTTTAAAAATTCCCCATTTTCCCTTTCCAAAATGGAAATTTTCATTATCTTCATCACTGGCATTCCATATTGCCTCTCTCATCTGTTTTCACAATGGTCTCTAAGTGTCCATAATTAAGGGTTGCTGCTGTGGATTGCAGTAGGGTTCAAGCAGAAGTATGACGATGTGCACCACTCATAGTGGTGCTTTGATTCACAGAAAGTCTCACAGGAGCACTGCATTTGCCTTTCTGCCTCTGTGGAGGCTGTGCCTAACTTGGTACTGTAAATTCAATGCAGGGGAAAAAAGGAGAACCTTAAACAGAAAAATCACCAAAATAACTTTAGTAATAAATCAAATTTAGAGCAGTCCACTTTATTAGCTGGTCAAAATGTACCTGCTATCACTCTTTCAAATTTTATGACTTTCAGGAGTCAGAGACGCACAGATAATTATTCAGGGAGAGGTCAATCCCTCTCTGCTGTGATGCTCTCTGAAACCTTAGGCTTACCAATTCAAATAATACTTTTTGTCAAACTTCACTTAAATGCAAACTAGAGTAAGTCCGTATGGACAGCATGGGTTGTGTTCTTTGCTTGGTGTTTCAGTGGTTTCACTGAATAGCACATTGGATATGCGAACCCAAAAGAAGCTCCAGCATCACAGAGAAATGGGTTCTTAGTTGCGTAAGAAAATGCTTTTATAACTTCCAGTTCAAGCAATACTGCCAAACTGAATGAATTAACTCACTTGTAGTAAGATGCTGAAGACACTACCTTGCCAGCTTCTGAGAGCAACTTTGTTTTACTGGCTGTAACTAAGGTTGTCATAGAAAATATGTACACTAGCTGTTATGTGTAGCTAAAATGGGAATTGAAAATTGAGAGACCTGTGAAAGATTCATGGAACTACTTCATATTTAAATAAGCAGCAAAAAATATTTAGGGAACTCCATGACTATTTTCAGATTAGATACAATGATGGTAGTGTCTGCAGAATGCTGCTGGAGATCATTGTCCTTCACACCTGAGAACACTTTTGGACCACTGAAAGAGTATAAACAAGCTCACAACGTGAACATGATTATGCTTTATGAAAGAACTGAAAGTATAGGAAAGAGCCAGTCTCATAATACTGCTTTTGTGGTATTAAATTACCTGATCAGATCCCAAAGTACTGCACCTGATATTCTTTTTTCCCTCTCATGCTGACCATAAAGCATTGGGATAATTGTGTGGGCTGCAGAGTTGTGTAAAGATACTAATTCCCTACTACTCTTTGCAGGGGGTCAAGTATTAGTGTGTCTATTTCTCACCATGGAGGCTCCCAGAAGAGTTAGTGTAGCTTTTAAGGACAGTATATATTACTTGCAGTCAGATTCAGAATCCTGGCATTCAGCCTGAAGTGGTTTTATGGGGAGTAAAAATTTAGTGCACTTAACTGCATAAAAGGGTATGCTTGCTGACCACCCCCCTTCTGCTTTAGTGTAGTCAAAATCAGTTTGCAAAATGCTGCTTGGGGCTAGTTTGAATGAATGATGTGATCTCCAATGCTTGTATTACTGAGCCTGTAGGATTCTGATGGTAACCTATGCTATATCCTTCACAGGCATTGTCTGTAACAGGAGATACGAAAGCTCAGTGTCTCAGAACTGGCTGCTGAAACAGTAAAATGGCACCAGCAGCAAGTGTAAGATGAACCACCCTGGGGGTCTGTGACAATTGCCTGGTTTCAGGATGGCTGGTGCTCTAGAAAGCTTCCCAGTCCCACAGGCTTGGGGGACATCTTTCAGTGTCCATCTCCACCGAAGCCCCTTGAGATGATCTGTTGCTTCAGGCTGTGGAGATGTCAGCAGATGTTTCTTCTCATGGCAATGTAACAGTGAACCCTGGGCTTATGTTTCAAATTACCCTGAGCAGTAGGGCAGAAACTGATGAGAGCTCAATTCTAGCCCTTAGGCTTTGTAGAACACTCTAAAATGTCACCTTGTGTAGGCACAAGTCTACCAAAATAAAATTATTCTGAGAGTGAGACGTTTTTAGATGGGAGACAAAAGAAGAAATAACAGCGGGCAGGAAAAGTGTGAAATAAGGACGAGGGAGATTGGACTAAGGGAGTGACTGACCTGAGAATGTACACAGTTCAGCTGAGATTTTCATAAGATCAGTAAGTTCCCAGCAAAGACATTTCAGACCTTGTTGCTATCCTGATGACAAGACAAATGTTACCTTCCTCTTTTTTTTTCCTTAAGGCTCCCCTCCCCCTCCTTGCCCAGAAGAACAAGGATTGTTTATAATCTTATCCAGAATAGTGTAAGGAAGATTTGCTTGCTCTAGGTTAGCGCATCATTGATAGTAAGTTGTAGAACTTAACTGGCAGATCTGACTATTGCAGCAGTCCCAGTGCTTCTGATGGTTAAAATTTAAAGGCTGACATACTGTTCCAGCTGTAGTCAACACTTGCAAAATGAATGGACCTCACATGCCTGACACTGTGCACTCACACACAATTGTTGGAATTAAGAGCAAAGAAGATATTAAATGTTCACAGTCAAGAGAAGAGCAACAGGCTTCCAGTAACAATCTGTCTGTAATGGTGATTTTTAAAGTCAGATAAGCACGTAGCCCCTGAAGGAGCTGAATCACTCTGAAGTGTGGTTGTCTATCTCAAAAATTATTCAAATGACATTATGGAGATTCTCATTGAAAGTCATGATGATTTCCAGAACTAGATTTCCTGCTCTGTACAGAGAAGGGCGAAAGAAATGACGCTACCAAATCTGAAAAGACAGTCTGGAATCTGAATGAAGGAATGAATGTGGGCTTGGTCTGTCTTCTTTTGCCTAGTGGATGGCCAAAGTTACAGGCTTGCTTGCATCAATTTGTTGCCAGCGTTGTCAGTTATATCCTTGGTGATTCCTGTTCTTGTGCATGGTAATCTTTTGACCCAGTAAAAGCTGTTGGACTGGGCTGGTACACGCGATAAAGGGAAACAGAGCATCTTTCCTTGTGTTGGTTCTTCACAGCCCGTGACAAGAAAAAACCAAAGGGTTAGAAATTATGCCTCCATACAAAAATGGGAAAGAAGAGATCTTTGTACAGTGGCATTTCTTAATGATACCCTTCAGGATTTTGGAAACCTTCAAAAGCAGTTTTGTGTTTTCCCATCACATAACCCATTTTGTGCAATTGAGAATTAAAATATATAGGTAAGTACATTTTCACACCTATGAAATGAAGTCAAGAAAGCCTGGAAAACATCTCTGGGTCATACACATGTGCATGTGTTCCTGCTACTCAGCTCCCTCCCATAAAGGCTGTGCTGTTACATACGGCAAGGGGGGGACAGCAAACGGATGTTCTCCTTGCTGACCCCGTAGGCAAGCACAAGTGTAGCTGACATGAGAGCAGGAAAAGAGCTGGGTTTCCTAAGGGGATATTAGCATAATGGTATCTTGCTTTGATCAGAAAGGTGTAGTAGGCTTTCCTGGCCCTGGGAGCATTGAGTAGCAGATGTTGATACAGATACTAAGTGTATACACTGTGTGCCATCTGGAACATGGGATTTAGGAAAGGGGACACTGAGCTGGTGGTGTGTGTTGCTGAAGTCCTGGGGCAGGTAAAGTTTATGCTGGCTCATGATCTGGCCAGGTTCATTATGGTAGAGGGATGTCTAGGATTTCATTTTCTATGCTACTTTCACCATACCCGTCTCCTTTTCCCCTTAAAAGTCTGTTAAAACAAAGCCCATTTTAAAAGAAATGAATGTAGAAAATGTGAAACATAAGGATCTTTTACAAAGCATCTTTTACAGTGCTGGGGCCATAAAACAGGGCAGTGGAAGATAAGCCATTATGTATGTTGAGGAAGTCTAAGAATAAAGATTATAGGCCAACAGTCTACCTTTCTTTACAAGGCCTTGATTTACATCCCTGAAATCTCAAATTTAGCTATTACAATGAAGTCCTGTTGCACACAGAGCTGCCTTTTTATCACCACTTAAAATCTAATTAATCCGTATTGAAGCACAAAGATTTCTGTTGTGTTTTAGGGTGAGGGGTCATAGAGCCCTCTTTGTTCATCCTCAGGCTTGTAATTATCAGGCATTGGGATATAATTTTACCAAGCAAATTGGAAGGTAACAGATCAAATCCTTATCGGAAAGCCTAACTCATGGTTTAGTGAAGCCCTTCGTCCTTTATGTGAAACTTGATATTCATGAAGAACAAAAAAGTGTTTCAGAGCTTGCAAAGGGTTAATAGGAAGGGCTTATATTTGGGGCAGCAGAGAACTAAATCCATCATAGCTTCCACCATCACTCAAGGTAGCAGTTGGTACAGAACTGCTGGGGAGACCTTCCACTTTAATCTTTCAGGACTCTGCTCTTATTATGGCCTTAGTCTATCAACCAATGATGCAGTTAAGTGGCATACTGTTCTCTCTGTTGGGATGGGTCCTGTCCTGTCTCACCACCTATTTACCCCAGTGGAAAAATCTTAACTTGGAACTGAATGAACTGGAGATCTGGACCATGGGACTCTGGCAAGCTTGTGTTGGCCAGGAAGAAGGGGGAATGCAATGCAAGGACTTCGATTCTTTCCTAGCTTTGCCTCCAGAGCTCAGGATTTCTAGGATTTTAATGTTTTTGTCCAATGGATCGGGGCTTTTGGGCCTCTTGCTCTCAGGATTTGGGTTGGACTGTTTGAAAATCGGTGAAAGACAACAGGAACAAAAGAAGCGGTTGTTGCTGTTTGGAGGAATGCTCTTCTGGATATCGGGGATTACAGCTATTGTCCCAGTCTCCTGGGTTGCCCATTCCACAGTCCAGGAATTTTGGGATGAAAATATACCAGACATTGTGCCCAGGTGGGATTTTGGGGAAGCATTGTTTGTTGGCTGGCTTGCTGGATTTTGTCTTATATTAGGAGGATCCCTACTGAACTGCACAACCTGTTCCACTGAAGTCCATCCATCCTCGGTGCGTTATGCAGTAGCAGAACAGCAGGATCAATGTCAGTGTTTGGAAACTGAAACAAGGCCTTAAAATGGAAGGTTTTAAGCAGTACAGAAATACTGTCTTTTCCAAATCCTAGTGCAAGCCACAAGCTTGTTCCAGTAGTAATTCAAAGGACTCTTTGTTACCTATATGATTTCCTAAATCTGTCTGTTTCCTTCATAAACTGGTATTGGAAGGTTGTGTGTTTTCTCATACGGGGAACTGCTTAAAAATGTGTTCCACAGCACAATGCTGAAGTTTTCATAGACTACACAAAAGAGGTGCTTTTGCTTTCTCAACTGCACTGTAAAATCCTGAAAATGAAGATGCATGTTCTCTTACAGCTTGTTTTTTAAGCAAAATGTGCTTCCAATTTCTGTAACCAGTGAAATGAGCCTCAAAGCTTGACTCACTGTTGCGGTTTTCCACTTGCCTAATGCAGCGACATACAAACAAGAGATTCTATCCTGAACAGTCTAAATAGCTGTATTGCATCAAAGGGGCTTTCTGTGTATTTGGAAATATGTAGTAAGTTTCTGAAATCATAACAAGCTTTGCAGGTATCTTTTAGTGCATGGGTTGTGAGGGTGTGGGTGCCTCATACCCAGCAAGTTGTGTTTTCCTAATCTACCACATTAAACTGCCCATACAAGTTATTCTGAGCATTTCTGGCACCTGTGTACTTTATGCATCAGAAATAGGCTGAGTAATGCTACTTTAAAAAATAAGTTACACTCTCTTCTTGAGAGTCTTGAGGTATTATGCATCCTCTCCAAGGCTCCTTAAGCTCCATTCAGTTATGTTTGGAACATGTTGCTGTGTAATTTTTGACTTAAAACATACGCCATTTAACTTGCTACAGAGCAGACAGCGTCACTTTCTCTAAGTGAAAGTGCATCAATATAGTATTAAAATTCAATCTGAAAACAAACTGTGAGATACCAAAACTAGCACAACTGCTGCAATGCTCTAGCAGACTGATGGAAAACCAAGTATATCTTTTCTTAAAAAAAAAAAAAAAAGAAACCCCAAAACTAATGAAAGGTGAGCCTAGCTATGGCCACACGTTTCTGCTACTGGTTTACCACATCACTTCCCCCCAGCACTGCACATGGAGCCAGGCAGCAGAAAGCAGGAGCAGAACAGTGTCTGCAAAAGCCAGCAGTGTGGCACTTCTGTGACTGTGCAAAATGACTGGCACACAGACACAGGCTACAGTTAGCTGGATTTCTGTTGTCTGTGCTAAGATGGATTTTAACCAGTACCTGTTACCATTTACCAGGCTGGAAAGATCTCTGCCTAGACTTAAACGTATTGGAGCTTTGGACCGTGGGACTCTGGCAAACCTGCATAGTTCAAGGTGTTGGAGGAACAGAGTGTAAAGATGTTTATACTTTCCTAGCTTTGCTTCTAGAATTCAAGATTTCCAGGACTTTAGTATCTACATCAAATGGAATAGGACTTCTGAGCCTTGTGATCTCCAGTTTTGGTTTGGACTGCCTAAAGATAAGAGGATACATAGCAGAAGGTAAACGAACAGCTGTTACTTCTTGGAGGAATAATCCTGTGGATGTTTGCAGTCCCTGTTTCTTCGGTTGCCTACACTATAATTTTGGAGGTTGGGGCCAGATTGGGAACTCGGATACACTATTCCATGGCTGATTTGGTGAATTTTTTAAATAACTCTAGGAGGATCTCAACTTCTGTCCACAATCTGCTTATCATCTGGCTGTCAATTACCAGAGCAGCATGCAACGGCAGATATACAAGATACCCATCAACATCTGGAAATGGGAAATGGAAGACTTGAAAAAGGCCAGATATCAGGTTTTCTCATTTCTTGCATTACAGTAAGAAAGATCTGCTGAAGAGACAGGTCACTGTTTACAAGATTGGGGGAGGGATTCTTGCTTACTAAGTAGTTCCTACCACTGTATTTCTCCCAAATGCAGATTTTGGTTTTGTAGTACGGCTTGGAGTTTTTTTAAGAGTATAAAATTTTTAATCTCTAGGTCTGCATAGAAACTTGGCCATATTTTAAATCACAGAATTCCTACTGAGGCTGCTTTAAAACAATGTATTTTTTAGAAAAATAGGTAGTATTAGTTTAAGTCCGAAACAGTTTGTAGTGCCAGTTCAACATGCACTACAAAAACCTAACGCAGTACAGCCTTGAATGACGTTTGCTAGGCCTGCATCAATTACAGTAAACTAAATGTTCTCAAACACAATGCCATGTAATACAAGATTCTGTCATGTCTCTGTGAGAGAAAATACAACCACCTCTATCCCCCCGCCCCCTCTCTCAGGAAAGCCATTATTTCTGAATAATCATGTGATGTTGTCCAGTAGAATCGATTATATTCACTGCTCTTGCAATTTTTACTTGATGAACTAACTTCAAGTAGTTGAATCAGTTTCTGTATAACTTACCCTAAGAGATGTGAACTTTCTATAAATTGCCATGATTTTATATTGAAAAGGCTGTCGCAGCCCTCTGTTTCTGCAAAGTTCATATAAAGAGATAGAACAGCAATAAAATAATTAAATAAAACACTGGTCTGTGAAAGAGCTTTGTTAAAAAAAATGTATTTTCCAATCACTGAAACACATGAAAAGTGCAGAGACAAGTTAATCTATGTGATGTGTTTGCATACTCTCACAGACAAAATTAGAACAGAAACACATTCAGAATATAACCTGATTAAATATTTAGTTCAGTCCTGAGCGTTTTATATTTAATACAGTATAAACACAGCGATAGTAAAAAAGAAAAATAATTTTAAAATTGATTTGTGTTCTATAACAATTTCTGCTAAAGTTTGCTCATTTGGCTAAATATTCTTGTACCACTAATATTTAATTTTGATACATACGCAACTGCAGTGACATTGGTACCTTGCAACAGAACTAATTACATTCGTTATACTCTGCTGTGCAGAGTAAATTCCTCTTCAAGAGTAATATTTATAACCTTAGACTGATGGGAGCACATTTGTTTGTGGTATTTTAGCTTATTTGATTGAGTATTTCAAGTGTGAATAAGCTGAATTAGTAAAAAACCCCCAAAACTCCAAACCCAGAATTGTTAAAAGTTGTCTATAAATATGTACAACTTAACCAATCTGGAAAATTAAAAGCATGAATATGTAAGTCTCTCATTTTCAAATGAGTTTTGCAAGCTGAAATCAGCAATACTTAAGTTTTGACCTCACCTCATGCTTGCATATCAGACAATAATACTTTTTTAAAAAATTACTCAACATGTGAGGAAAACCAGCCAATCTGTCAAGAATTTAGACAGCTCTGAGTATTTGTCCAAATTTGTAGCCTCCTTAATGTCAAATATTTTTATGGCCAGAACTGAACTATATTAAACAGAACATAAATAAGACTGTAAATAAATAGAAAAATCATAAAGTACACATCTAAATACCATGCTACAAACAACTTACATAATAATCAAATTAAGATGAAACTGTCAACCTTCATTTCACCTCTACATTAAATAATTCCAGATTTTTTTTTTAAATTGACCTTTCAAACATGAATGTTATCTCAAACTCAAGACACAAAAAACAAATGGGGCATTCACAAAGGATGTTCAATCAGTCATCTTGCCCAAAATAGCAGGTTTGGCGATACTTTTCAGTGAACTAATGTATTTGTGCACAAGAAAACCCTAGGGTGTTACACAGACCTCTCATCACAGAATTGTCACTTTGAATTTAAGACAGCTGCTACCATATTGTCGTTATATTTGTTTCCATTTTCTCACCAAGTAATCATAGCATTTCTGAAAGATGAAGTCCGTGCAATATGCCTTGTTGCTTGGGGAAGAAAACTGTAGCCAATGAATGAAATATATCTGAATGCAACATATTAAGTAGAAAATGAAAAATTCTGTTGTCTGCCATGTCCACCTACTCACACAGTACCCACAGAAAATAGGAACTCAACTGTTTTATCAAGACAGGACTGCCTGAACATCTACCTCCAACTAATGTTCAGGACTTCCAACAGAAGGCATCCAAGTTGCCTTCCAATGAAGCAGCCTGCTAGGAAGAAGCATGTAAGACAAATCTGAAATAAGCCTTTCACATCTACTCATTAAACCTGTGTCCCCTCAACTACATACAGGATCAATTGTGTATTTTAAAAAATGTAATTTCTTGTACCAAAATATGTGCAGACTTATAGTCTGGAGCTTTTCTTTTTCAGAAAGGGTTTACCTTATCGGCAGGACTTCTGATAACTTAGTTAGCGTGTGACAGATTCCTCTCCTGGTACAAATACTTTAATGAAACATCTTCCTGTTTGTAAAGCTAACACACACCCTTATGTATTCTGCGTTGGCAATCAGACAGCCCCCTAGGACAAACGATTAACAGAGAGAAACTCTCAATTTTAACTGTACAGTGGATACAACTACATATTTCGATTTCAGTGTTGGTATTATGAATTTTATTCATCTCATTCAGAAAGCAGCTCTCCCTTTTGGTAGTCTCACAAAAAGATTTTAGGGTTACTTGTCTGCCTTGCCTTTCTCACTCTCCTGCAGATGCAAGAAACCTTTTAGTGCAGGTTAAAGTACTGTACATTCACAAAACTAAACTCTGTCTCTTCCTATGAAGTACTAAAAAACAAAAACAGAACAAGCTTGTTTTCAGAAACAAAATTCCAATGTGGGTGATGAATCCAATTAGCAGCTGTTGTGATGCAGCCTGGATGTTTTGGAAAGGAGCTTACACTTGTGGCTAACTTTAACTACAAAAGACACATTTGTACAAAAATATTGTATGGCAAACCAGCCATTTTCACAGTCTGCTCACAAGAAAATAGTGGAAAGAAAAACAAACATCCGTTGAACATAATTTTTCTCAACACAGTGCAGTTCAACAGGATACTTCATTTGTACTGCCTTTGTTCCTTTGTTCCATCTTTACAAAATAAAACCACACATGATAGATACAAACTGTACAAAATCAGCATCAGTATACCAAAATTAATCTACTTTGGTTTTCTGGTTGTTGTGTTTTTGCCATTTTTTAAGATTACAATAATTCACTATATCTTACAAATAAACATACCAATAGTGAATGTAAAATAGATCTTTGAAGGCATGCCACTGAAACTAAAAAGCTCATCTGAAAAGAGATGAAGAAATGGAAAAACACTTCAGTGAAAAAGCATAATTATACATCATCAGCTGGAAGGGCTGGTATACTGATCTTTGCTCTTGTAAAGTATGCAATCTTCTCCCTGAAATTAGAAAAGAAAACGTGGCATTATTTTACCATTTATGGCATGAATCCAATCTCATCTGCTGTTGAGTTGCTAATGTAACAGCACAGTTCTTTAAAATAAAGGTTTGGAAAATACACAGTAAATTTATTTACAACAAATGCATCACATTCATGTGACAATTTCCTTCTTAACACAGATTCATGTAAAAAGCAGCTCAAATTTTGAAAGAGAAAGAATATCAATATTTAAACAATAACTGAAATGGTAAGACTCAAATACTGAACCAGTCACTGAATTTCCTATCATGGTATTTTTAGTGGGCGAAAGAAAAGGCAAAATAAATCATTTTATTGTGACATGGGAAAGTGGTGGAGGGGCACAGAGGGAACTAGCTGTGACTGGGTAAGACTCAGAGAAGCAGAATTGTCAACCCATTCTCCAGTTACTTCCCCTGTGCTGTTACCATTTCTGTCTCCTATGAACAGAGAAATTACTGAAGCGTAACAAGTTTACACAGGCTTGCCTAGCAGCAGGCTAGAAAGCAGAAGGTAAGTACTATTAGGAGCTTAAAAATTAAAGCTCAGAAGAGTCATTCTTCTTGAGAGCTTCAAAAATTTCATTAATCTGAGGCCACAACACTGTAATAAATCCAATGAGGAGGGTGCGTAAAATTCAGCCTCAGGAGGTATTTGTACAGACGACTAAACCATGTTTTCCTCTGGCAAATCTTGAGTCCCCATGAAAAACAGTAGCTCAGAGCAAAATCAGCTACCTAAACTGGATTCCTCCTCCTACTTGTGTGGTGACTAGAAGATAAAGGACAATGGAGCCTTTCGATACCCTTCTTGCAGGGGAATGATGTCTTGTTCCTGTAGATTTAGGCAGCAGTCTGTCGGTGAAGACTGTTAAATGACCAGCAGTGACCAAAACTCTTTCCCAAGACTTGCACCTAAGCTGAAAACTGCTTGAAGATGCTCTGAGCTTCACACTAAAGATAAATAACTCAGCTGTTCTTTGGTAAGGAGCCCTTTTCCTTCCTCTCTTGCTTTGATTCTGCATCACTCCCAGCTGTGGTTTGCAATACATGCCATCTCACAGGCCCTTACTTGCTTCTAGATTTCTCCAACTGCTCACAAAAGATGGTTGAAAAAGAAAAAGTACCTCACATTTATTAGCAGTTGCCTTAAATTTCCTATAAAGGAATCCAAAATTCAAACTTGAAAAACATGTATTACTGACAAAACAGATCAAATCAACTTGTCAAGAACAGTCCATTAATTGCTTCAAGTACTTGGTTGCTGTTCCCATAACCAAAAGGAGAAGGTAAACAAAAAGGAGGAGGGATTCAAGATCTTTCTTTAATAGTAAGGCACAAGTACTGGTTAATCAGTTTCCTGATGAGATGTATGCTGTTTTACTTCTCCTTGAGGGGGGAATTCACTTCAGGCACCTGCCATTGCTGGAAGAGACCTCATGATTTAAAGCCCACTGTCAACCTACTGTGGGTGACATAAGCCACAGCAATTGTCACACGCACACCTGCCTACAGCACGTCACAGAGAGGTCTGACACTCCATTTGGCTTCATCACCACCACAGCTCAGCTGACATACTGCCACCTCTGACACGAGCAACTTACTGAGGCCTGGTCCTCTGAAACTTCAACTTACAGCCATGTTAGAAATGAGTGATGCTTCTGGCAACTCAAAAGTGTGTGGACTTTTGACTAATTCCACAGGGCATGTCTGATTATATGTAGAAATAATTCATGTTACACTTCACTACATTAAAATGAGCATGAAAAGCAGAACAGGCCATACCTGAATGACTGCACCTGCAGTGACACTTTCTGGCTCTGCTCCCGTAGCCGGCACACATCCTTAGAAGCTTTCTTCATCAATTTCTCAGCACTTAAACCTTGTTTCTGCTCTTCTTTTGATTGCTCAGCCTGTAACAAGAAAAACAACTGTATTTTGCTGATAATGAACAACTACTCATTTCAAAGAAATGAGAGGTTTGTCTGTGTCAAGCAAAATACTTCACAGCGTTAGGTTTGCTGTGGGACTCGATGACATTAAAGGTTTTTTCCAACCTAAATGAATCTATGATAATCTCTATATAAAGGGTCAGCAAGACAAAAGACTGACATCACAAGCCTGAGGCCTAAGCCATGGGCACAAAATAAGTTAACAGTTTTTTTCCCTGAAAAATATGAATGGAGCAAAGCCCATGCCATCACAGGTGGCTACTAGCTTCTACAAATTTTGAAGAGATATTTCTTAAGGTTATAGCTCGACAATACGTAAATTCGGATGAACACGTATTGTCTACCCGTGTATCTTTTTAGAACTGGGAGCCACTGATTCTCTTTCCATGTAAAATACTTACTTCCTAATGAAAGCTCTCATGAAAGTTACCTAGACCTATTCTAGGATGATAGGCAAATAGGGAAGATGTGCTTTCAAGGTGTGTTGACCTTGTTAGCAAGGAACACGAACTTCTGTGCTTTTATTCGTGACATGCAGAATAGGTTCCCTTTGAGACGAATTTTTTTCATTTGCATTGTAGACGTGTAAAGGCCAAGGCAAGTGAACAGAACATCAGTGGTAACAACAGATCAAAGGTCTTTCGTGAACACTGTTGAGCAGCTACATACCCCCTGGGTAAGTTACTGTATTTTTGTACCCCAGCATTCCTGGCTCTACCAAACACTGTTGTGTTTACCAAACACTGCTACATCAACAGGACAATCACAGCTGTGCCATCCACCACGTTGCCAACAAGAGTGCCATTAATAGTTGTGCTTTGGTTTTTAAAGAGCTTCATCAGGAGGTTCTGAACACTCAGTGATTTGAACAGCAGCTCTTTTTAGGTCACCTGAACTTCTTAGACAAATGACCCTTGTCATATGCAGGCCAGTCCCATAACCCACTATCACCCTTACACGTGTGGGGTGCGTGGCATGGGCAGTGCCCCCTTGAGTGTGCACTTAGTTTTCATTTCTAGACTGCAGCCACTGTCGGACAAATGTTATTCAGTGTAGTTTCAATTTTGTCATCCATAAAAATTCAATAGAAGCAGTTCATAATCTTAAACAACTACAGTCATACCTTGCGTATTCACGAGGCCTGGGGAGATGAGTGTGGCTTATTTGCATATTCGTGACACACCCATGCTCGCGGATTAGGCGATTTGCGGGACCCGAGGAGACCCGTAATGCGTGAATACGGAGGTATTACTGTATAAAGTTTTTAACATTAGGCACTTGAAAATGCTGTTCTGTTACCTCAAATTAAAACACACATGCAAGCCAGGAATAGAGGTTTTCAAAGGTGGTTTGTAACTTAGGAGTTCACATCTCCAGTTCTAAATTCAACCCAGTCGACTCCTAAACAACCAAACCACTAATTCAGAAGTGCAAGTCCATACTATCAGTTTCATACTGGGTAGTTATAGGAAACCTGTTCACAGTAGGACAGTGGTACCCTGTCTGTTGAAATGCACTCTGGTGTTTTATATGAAAGTGCTTTACATGAAAGAGCACCGCCCTTTCAAAAACTTGTTCAAAATCCAGTCAGCTCGTACTGATGTTAACTTCTTCAGTCCCCAATTCCAAAATAGCTATGATTTTAAAATGGAATTAACCTATAAATACTGTTTTCTTTATTAGCTAGTGAGCATAAATTTGCAATCTACGAGTGGTAATATCTTAATTAATTTTACGTATGTCACTAGCCATATGTTTTATGAACTCTCCTAGTTAATATTTATCATCAAAGCACTAAACACAGTATTTCAAAATTTTCTAGTTTTATCCTTTCCCTGACTACACATGACAGTCTTGTGACTTGCATTTCAGGTTAACAGCATAGATTACTTCTTTGTTTTCATACTCTCTATTACAATGTACAGTAAACCCTCAGTCCTTCATGGATCAAGTTTTGTGGCTTCAGTACTTTGCATTTTTTTCCCCCTGCGAAGACGCCTCTATTCTTTGTGGCATTTCCCGGTCTGCATATGCCCAAAGTGTCCCTGCTGCCCCATGGGGCAGGATTGACCTGCGCCAGGGGGCAGGACTGCAATACCCCACAGGGTGGGGCATTGGCACTGGCAGGTGCCACTCACTCGTAAAACGGCATGTAAGAGTGTTGTAAAGAATCATAAAATTCTAGGGGAGCTTTATACAAACTGTGTCAAGCTGGCACCAGGGCTGCAAGGGAATGGGGGATCAGGGGCTGCTCATCTCGCAGCTGTGGGCTCGACTGATGCCGGGAAAGACCCCGGTCCCTGCAGCAGCATGGCTCTGCTCGGTCCTGGTTGCAGGGAATAGCACAGGCCGCCTGTGAGAGGGGTTGAGCGGGGCCTGGGAGCCTGGACTGCCTGTGAGAGGGACCAGGAGCTTGTACCATCTGCAAGAGGAGCCCAGGCCACCTGCGGCTGGGTGGGGAACAGTGGGCCAGGAGCAGCTCGGGCCGCCTGTGCGAGGGCTGGGAATGGCAGGCCAGCAGCGGCTTGGGCTGCCTGCAGAAGGGCGGGGAACAGCCCTGCGGTGCATCGACAGCCTGCTGCCACCGCATGGGGGTTTGGCAAAGCCCCACGGTGGGTTGGAAGCGGCTGCGGCGGCAGCTGCAGGGAACCCTGCCCTAGATTCCCTGGGACTCCCTGGGTGGGGAGGGGGTGGAAGAGACCCCTTTCACTCCCCTGTCCAGTCACATGGCATGGGGAGGTGCTGGGAATGCTCCCTCAGTGCTTTGGGGCTGAAAGGAGTGGGGTGACAGGTGCGGCTTATTTGCATATTCATGAGCACATAATTTGCATGCCTTTGTGGAATAAGGCCTTTGCAGGTCTTGAGAAGACCCAAACCCCAGTGAAATTCAAGGGTTTACTGTACTCCTTTTTCATGTTTTGAATCCATTTATATTTTCAGGATGCTCTCAGAGAAATTTGTATTTCAGCCCAGTGTCTCTAGGAGTATGCATATGAGAAAGTATGTACATGACTGTGTTTGTATTTACATCGTATTTCTCGAGTGACCTGTATAAAACACAGAAAAGTACACTAATAAAATGGCCATATATTCAGTAAGTTCCCGAAATCTGGCACTTACCTACCAAAAATAAGTGCCAGTTTGGTATCTTTCTGTCTGGCCTTAGTTTAAGCCTAAGACGACAAAGAAACAGCATCAAAATTAAAGCTGAAACACCATTTCCTGTCTTGTTCTTCTGGACCTTTTTTATAGAAGAAACTGAATCTAGAGAAAAATTGTAATGGTGCTAAACACCAAAACACTGGAACAAGGATATAGTGAATGACATAATTACAGATGACCTCTAAACAGAGCACTTTTTCTCTGAAAAGAAATAAAGAAGATACAGAAATCTTTTTTGGATATAAACAAAGAAGTAGTACTTCAGAGGACAGAAAACTGTGTGAAAACTTACTT
The DNA here is from genome assembly GCA_013390025.1 of Pitta sordida. Classification (NCBI taxonomy): domain Eukaryota; kingdom Metazoa; phylum Chordata; class Aves; order Passeriformes; family Pittidae; genus Pitta; species Pitta sordida. Next base: position 21,337 of record WEKX01021797.1, read on the forward strand.
GTATGAGGAGTTAAGACTCCAACTTCAGAATACTACATGATTTCTCATAAAAATCCAATCTAAACAAGAGAAAATGCTTCTGGTGCACAGAATTACCTACTGTTTTCTGATCTGCAGGTATTAGTGGGCTTTACATACTTGCCGTACTTAGGAAGGTGTGGTAGAAGGGGAGAGAAGGTATGGAGTCTGTGTATTTGGCTTCAAGCAGAGTAACTGAGTGCTAGCAAGCAACCACTGATTTTCAACATCCTGACATCTGCGATTTCATTTTTCACTTGAGACTCTCAATTTCTCTGGTGTTTCCAGCTGCTGCATTAGTCTGTGCCATTATAATGCCTGCAGGATCTAAGAAATAATCTATGACAATGTTCTCAAGGCTGCTGTGTTTTGCTAACCCAAGAGGAAACACTGACAGTGGAGTAGTGTTCTCAGGGTTGTTTTGCTCCACAGAGAAAGGCTGCAATGATTTTAAGGGTAGAAATATTTCTAGAAACTTTGAAAGCACTCTTCAAAGAGGTGGAATGATTGTGATCATTGTTCTGACTTCTACCTTGAAAAGGAGGATTTAAATGCTGTGCTATTGCCTGCATTTAGATTAGGAATGCATATTATTACAGTCATACCTCGCATATTCATGCCTACTGATTCGCATCTTCACAGATTCGAGGAATATTTCTCAGTGAATGTTAACTGGCTATTCGTGGAGCACACCCGCACGGGCCGGGGGGGCAGCACCTCTCGCTCACTGAGGACAGCCACAGTTCTCTCCCTTGTGAGTGTTGCGGAGGTTACATGGCGGGGAAGGTTTATAACATGCGGTGTATACTCCTGCGGTGCGGCCTGTGCCAGGAGCAGGGCATCCCACCACCTCTCCCCCGAGGTGTTCTGGTGTGAGGTGCTCTCAAGCGTTTTTCTGTGCCAGCACCTGTCCAGGGAGTGCCTGCAGAGTGTGAGGGGGGACTGCCGAGCCCCTGCCCTGCTGGAGCCCCAGGGAGAGCTTCCCCATTGCAGCCACAGTGCAATCATGTGTGGCAGCAGTGGCAGCGAAAGCGGCAGTGTGGGCAAAGGGAAGCCCAGGGATTCTCTGGGGGGTCTCCCCCATCGGAGAGGGCTCAGAAACTCTTCCCTTTGCTCCCCTGTGATGTGAGAGGCTGTGGAAAGCGCTCTCCAGTGCTCTGGGGCAGTGGAGGGTGGGGAGATGAGCATGGTCTATGTGCATATTCATGCTCGCAGATTGGGTGATTTGCGGGACCCCCAGGAGACCTGTAACCAGTGACTACTCAGGTAAGACTGTACCCTTATTCCTCACCACAGCGTGTATAATGCTGATGATCACTGACACCAGAGATAAAAAATGTGACAAACCTATCTGCTGCCTTGAAAGAGACGGCTGAAATAAACCACAAATCCAAAGGATTCATAATATTAAATGTTGCAGAGGCATACTATGTTCACGTGGGAATAGTTTTGGAGTGAGAGTAGTTTTAAATTAAACAATCAGATATTATAATTTCTTTTTTGCATCCAGCATTAGATAGAAACTGTGAATTTCTAAACAGATTTAGCTATACAGTTGGCCCTCTTGCACTTCGTGCCCCCCATATTGCGGCTTCAGATCTTAGTGGCATGGTTTTTTAGCGATGAAGGAGGCCCATTTTCACAACTGTGCATGCACGACCGGTGGCAGCGGTGCGGCTGCCTCTGCTGATCCACCGGTGGTGGCGGCTCCGCTTCACCACGGCCACCGATACACAGCAACACAGTGCCAGGGATTGTCTGAGGGTATGGGGCAAATTTGCATATTAATGAGCTGCCATTCAATGCGGAAGTAGGGCTTCACAGAGCCCGATTAAGACTGTGGGTCCGCGATATAGGAGACCTGACTGTACTTCTTTGCTATAAGGTCTTGAACTGTAAGTATCATTATAGTTAATGGCTTTTGATAGATTTTTCTTCCACGAATGTATTAAATTGATAAAATCATAATTTTTGAACATATACAGACTTGCAGCACTCAACGTTCTGTTGAAAATATTTTTACAGTTTCTGAATGTTGTGCTATGTTTGCTTGCATTTAACCTGCCACCTCTTCAATTCTCCACTTCTTGTAGAATAAAAGACAATGACTAATTGCTCTCTTCTACCTCACTCAGGATTGTATAGATTTCAGCTGTAGCTACTCAGCCACTCCTAACCGGGAAGCTGTTTCCTCCTTTGACCATCCTTGTTATTTCTAATTTGTTAATCTGTAATTTTTCACTTTGAGAAGGGGAACAAGAAACAAACAATAGTGTTGAGATTATAAACCAATAGTTTTGTTCTGTTCCAAGTTCTTTTCCTAGTAATTCCTGTCTTACTTGCTTTTTGACATCTGCTGATTGCCGTGATGTTTTTGCTGATGTTTTTGTTTCTTATATCCAGAGTATCTCATTCCTAACACCTAGTATTAGGGTATTAGGTAATCAGTTGGCAAGCCTCATCAAGAGGGCTTTAAACTAGGATCGAAGGGGGAAGGGGGTGGCACCAAAGCCTCTCAGAAGAGCACAATAGATGGTGTACCTGCTAGGAAGATGAATTTACCAACCCAGCTGAGGTGTGTATATTTTAATGCACGAAGTGTGGGTAATAAGAAGGATGAGTTGGAAGCTTTGGTACACCTGGAAAGATATGACATAATTGCCATCACTGAAACGTGGTGGGATGTGTCATATAATGGGGGTGTTGAATTGGAGTGGTATACACTATTTAGGAGAGATAGACAAGGTAGAAGGGGTGGTCGGGTGGCCCTGTATGTAACCAAAGCATTGGATGTCAGGGAACTTGAGATCAAGGATGACACAGTTGAGAGCCTATGGGTCCAGATCTCAGGGTTAGCTAACAAGATCGACACTGTGATTGGAGTGTGTTACAGACCACCCAATCAGGATAAAGATGTTGATCAAATCTTCTGCAAACAGTTGGTAGATATTACAAGATCACCCTCCCTAATTCTACTAGGGCACTTTAATCTCCCAGATATTTGCTGGGAACTCAACACAGCAGAGAGGAGGCAGTCCAGAAGGTTTGTTGAGTGTATAGAGGACTGCTTCTTGTCACAATTGGTTGGTGAGCCTACCAGGGGTGAGGCTTTTCTTGATCTGCTGTTTACTGATAAGGAGGACCTGGTGGGAGATGTGGTAGTTGGAGACTGTCTGGGAGGCAGTGATCATGAAATGATTAAGTTTTCAATAAATAGTGGAATGAAGAGGGGGGCAAACAAAAAATCCAAATTGGATGGGTCCATGTTATAGGAGACCCGACTGTAACTTTTAAGTAAATGCTATTTTGCTACAACAACCACAACTACGTATTACGCCAAATAATAGGTCTGCTACTCTGAACTACTAAAGTATTTAGAGTGTACTAGAAAAATATTACCTCACATTCTAGGTTTAAATGTTGTAGTATTGACCAATAAAAAAACCGTTTACATTATGTGAGCTTCTTTACATTATGTGAGCTTCAAATGTGAGCTTCTGTAAAAATCTTTTAACATGATTGATCATATTCTTTAAACATTTAGAGCAAAGTTAGGGGCATATGCCTATTTACTCACACATATCTGAATCTGTTCATACCTGTTTTTCAGCTTGTTTCAAGAGTTTCTGGAAACGTTCATCCTCTAGCACACACAGGGGAAGATCTGCCTCTCCTCTGCATTTCATTTCCTCAAGTTTTTGCTTAAGGTCCCGCAAGGCCTGAAGCTCATCATTCAGGCGACTCTGTCTTGTGCGTGACGCCTGGAGGTCCAGCTCCAAGTCAAGGGAAGTGCGTATGGGGCACTCTTGCGTGACTCTTCGCATGATGGGCTGGCAAAGAGGCTGAATCATTTGGGAGGCAGAACAATAAAAGTTAACATATAGAGAGGCTACTGCAGGGTTTGACATAACACAGTCAGAAAAGCCCAAATGGTACTTTTTGTTTTTCTTTAGCAGTCCTTTTTTAAAAGTCCAAAAATTCACATATCCTGGACTATTTCTTCAGTCACTAGCTAAAACTAAATGCAAAAGTTTCTCCAAACAGGTGTACAATTTCCAGGTTAAAAACAAAAAAAACATTCTGTCAGGAGATCCAACACTACATAGATTTCCCTAAAGATTTCAATTACATTATTATTTTTATAAAAATTTGCTTTTTCAAGGCTTAATCAAACACATAATGTTACAAACCCTGTAAAAATGCGTTTCTTCAGCATCTTTCACATTATTTATTGCCTCTTCACAGTGATTTTTCACATGAGTAAGCCAGGCAGGAGAAGCCATCCCAGGCTACTCAGTATTTCTTTTTTATGTGAAATGTAATCCCACAACCTTGTAACATGCCTTCCACAGGACTATTTTTCTAGTTCCAATTCAGATTAAAATAAAACTCTCTCAATGTATGCAAGAATTAATTTTATGCAAGAGAAATAGAATCTTACTCTCTTGTCCTTAGCTACTTGAACACTCTTGGAGAAGAGGAAATCCCCTTTAAAAGGGCATCTAAATCTTTAAAGTTTCCACCAAAATTAGCTCAAGATGGATGTTGCTGGTGTGGACTTTTGTGCAGTACAAGCCACCCTGTGTCACTTTGTAATACTCAAGTTCTTTAACTTGGATTCCTTTGGCAGTAACTCAAGTTCAACAGTAAGCTCAAGTTCAACAAGAAATGCCATGATGTTGAGCACCAGTGTGTGGCTGCTGGCTTCAGCCACAACTGAAACAACACAGGCTTTGTTGGGAGGAGGATGTGGGACTGAAACCACTGTGTTGAGATTTCAATGTGAAATTACAGGACTACACGTGGTACATACTTGCATCGCTTTTGCTAAAATACCTGCAACAAAGCATATCCCTTAAGTCATTTGGTATTCCTTCTCCCCCCAGACTTTGTTCTAAACCACATTCAGGTAACATAGCACATACCCGTTTAACTCTTAGGCTCCGCCGTTCTGTAGCATTTCTCACAAAGAGAGCCTTTTTGGCTAGCGTTGAGCTGTCACTGTCACTTCGATTCAACTGCCAAAACATACATAAACAGAAATATAAAGCATCTTCATGTATAAATACATCTATATGGATATAACCAGATAAGAGAACCTCAGTGTTGAGATACATGTTGGTCATATTCTTAGAACAAAGGAAAAAAAACCCTGCAATGAGCACTTAGTCAAAAATTCTAATCCTACACCAGACAACTATAGATCTTACTGAATGAACAGATAGTAAGTAAACTCTTTAGGAATGTAATGAAGGTAACTACGGTTATCACAAGTACTAACAAATCATTGTCTGGCTGCAGATTCAAACTATGGAATTTACTTGCCCAGGGTAGGCTTTTTAACAAATTTACTACAGGGATGGTAAATTACTGTAGACATGCCCCTGTGCAGTATTTCTGTATTATTATTATTATTTGTAATACAGGTGTGCCCACAGCTTCCTTCAGAAGCACTTCCTGCTTCTCAAAATTATGCACCACAGCTCGGCAGTAGCTTCTTGTTAACTTCAGCATTAGTTCGATATCCATCGGTGCAGTGATTGTTAGAGGCATCAGCATCTAACAGGTGGCAACCTACAGGGAAAACAGCAGCATCTCTCTGCAGGATACGTATTTCACCTCTTCAGAAAAGGACAGACAAAAAGAATCATTCTGCTAACATTTCAGTAAGTGATGCTGGAGTCCTAAAGTGTACTTACACAGGGCTGGCTGGGAGCTGAGGGTGAAATACAACCTCTTGCAGTATGAATACACCTCTCAAAGAGACAAATCTGTCTTTTCACTGTAAGCCACTACTGGGAGCTCATCCCCGGATACAGAGAGGTGGCTATCATCACTGATGTTCTTCAATCACTTTTCAAGGGACATTTTTCACAGGCACCAACAAACTTCGGTTCTGTACTTTAGGCCTCAAAGATCTCTGTGTTTTCTGTAACATCATGTGACGGTAGGTGCTCTCTTAAAGCCAGCCCATCTCTTCTGAATAGAGAGCAGCTGGCAGCTCACCAGCCCATATCCAATAGGTGCTTTCCTCTTGTACAGTACCACAAAGCAAGCAAGATTGGATATGCTTGTAGTACAAGCTGGGGACTGGGACTGGGGAGATCCACACCGTACACCTGTCTCTGTGAACTTGGACGCAGGTTCACTACCCACCCTGGAGCCCCAAGGGGCAAGTATTTCTGAAGCTGCAAAAGATTCATCTGTACAAACATGTTTTATTCCCAGGGTACTTTGTTCCAGACAATACCATACACAATGAGGAAAAAAATAGTTTATTCAAGGTAAGGGTGTTTTGGATTCTGGCTTCAGGAAGCAGGTATGTAGCAATGCTCAAAGACACAAAAGCCCAACATTTTTGCAGATGCAAAAACTGCAGGAGTTTACACTAATTAAACTACTGGAGCAACAAGTTTTTCTTCCTATATAGGCAGTAATCTAAGGCTATATTTTTTTTCAATGCTACTAATTTCCATTTAGGAATTAAGCTCCAGTACAGGAAATAAGATGAAGGGTAGATTCTGAATTCAGACAATAATCTATCCAAGTTACGTAAAGAGCGTTAGAAAGCAATCTGCTGTATTTCATTCTGGAGGGTATATGGAATAGTTATTTAAGTATGTAGGTATTGACCATAGATTTATTTTTTTTAGAGTCACAGAGAAGTGATCAACTTTAATGTTTCCAAATGATTAAGACGACTGCCTGTAACTGAACTAGATAATTGAAGCATAAATATTATTAAAAAAAAAGCCATACTTGTATGAGTAACCTGTAGAAACATAAAAATAAACTGTCTTTTCTAGTGTATCTGTAATTAAAAACTATAGAGCTGGTAATTCATGCTTAAATCTTTAAAGACATCAGTTTTACAGTTAGTTTAGCAGCAATAAGGCTCCTTTTTCCACACTACTATAGATCTAAAGAGACTGGGAAGTAGCTGCCAAAGCCATGCTTAACACCCAGCCTTGTGGGAGCCCTTGCGTATCTTTCAAAGAGGCAATTACTGCAAGATTTGGACTGCATAGGTTTAAAAGCAGCTGAGTACTGCATCCAGTTCTGGTCTCCCCAGTTTAAGAAGGATGTTGAGNCAAAGCAAAATTTAAAATTGATGACTGAGCTCTTTCCATACCGTTACCCTTAAATGGCTGCATTATTAAAATATGGTAATGCAATGACATTTTACAGTGAAGCCTATTCCATTTTTTTAACAAAACATTTTGCTGTGAGAGTGTTGTAGTTGCTGCTGTGCAGGCAAACACACTTCTGCAGGCAACCAGCACAGGCATCTGTGATACTTCTCTCAAATAGGATGTATTTTTGCCTTAGTAGAGGTGTTTGGCAAGAGTATGCTACTCTGCTGAAAGTCAATTCTACTATGCATCAGGTCAGACAAGGCAAGAAAGACTCTAGAGAAAGCACAGGCTCTGCTTCTTGCAGGGAATATTGGTACATGACTCACTGTCACTAATGCTTCATTCCCAAGAAGTTAAATGACTCTTTAGTTAATAGCTCTTCATTCCAAGTGTTTTTCCTCTTACCCTACAGATGTATTGGTTCCGCTCGCCTGGAGAGAAGGTTTGTGAGCGCACTATCATGCTGTTCCTGACAAAGGGACGCTGTCTTGAGCTCCAGCTGGCTCTGTCCTTGGGTCGGACTGGTGTGTTCTCATTAACCGATTCCTCTGTATTAGTCTCTTTATCAACCTATGAAAAGAAATTTAGTTTAGAAGACCTACTATATCCAGGTACATGTCACCACATAGTTTTTGTGCCTTTGTATTTGACAAGAATTTTGTTACGTTGCAGTGGAAAAAGGCCAGAAGGATTTTGCATTTACAGAGAAGCTTTGCTAAAAAACACGAAATTCCCAAAGGGTGTAACAGTGTGTGGAGAGGTTTTGAAGGTACACTTTGTAGCCAGTAAAACCAAAGCTTTAGCAGGTAACATCTTCGCTGCCTGGCAGATGGTCTGATGCAACAAACATTTTACTTTGCCATTTGCAGACATTATTATTGCGCATTTATATTTATTTTGTCATGCATTTGCAGAAGATCAAGGTTCTGCCATGCTGGAGATGGTACCTGTGCACACTGAAAGGGGGCAGCTGGGAAAGTTATATTGCCCAGATTCGTCCAGACATACTGCCATACATCCTCAAACCTCAGCAGCAGAGCTTCACCAGCCTTGTGAACCCAGGGAAAAGACACTGCTGGCTGCTGTCCCTCAGCATGGCCTGCTGCCTACTACAGTTGGCCCATGTGTGCCACAGGGAGTCTCAGGTTCCCGAGGGTGGCACAGCCTGTGCTCTCTTACACACTGCAATCATCTTGACCACTGGGCTACACCAAGCTGTGCAGCAGCTGGAACACCCAGTGTCACTGATGTGCACTGGGGCTTTATCTTCAACTTGGGTAATTCAATGAAGTTCATGGTTTTCAAAGTGCAGGTAATAAATACAATCACAAAATCACAGAATCACTAAGGTTGGAAAAGACCATAGAGGTCATCAAGTCCAACCTGTCACCTATTACCTAACCTAGCCAAACCTGTTATCTAACCATGCAATGACCTAAACAGCACAACTGAAACCCCAAGAGGATCTGGCACACAAAGATCTATACTGTGGCTGGCTCTGCAGTGGGGTCTCCTGTCTTTCACGCATTGTTCAGGTCCACCCAGCCCAGGCTTCGCACAGTACTTGTGTGTGTGCCAACCTTCACATGCTGTCCTTGATGTCTCCCCTTGCTGAGTTAAGGCTTTGATCTATATTTGTTTGCTACCCAGCAGACTGTTAGTCCTTTTAATACCATGGCCTTAGCTCATTTGGCATCTTGCCACGTTAATTGGAAGTTAATTACATTTTCTACCAAGTCCACTGAGGTGTAGAACTATTTCATTGTGACAAAGCTGAAGGAACAAGATGTTACTCTTTGCCTTTTTACCTTCGTTATTTTATGGAACTTGTGGGTTTAACACATGCAACAGTGTTGCCTGAGATGCAGAAAGGTTATCAAAATCTTATTTCTGAGTGCCAGAAATATATATCCCACATCAGGGATATAAAAATTTACTAGAAGTGCTTTCAAGAAACTGGAATATAACTTAAAAGCAACACTTATGAAGAACATGGAATCTGAATTTGTTTTGTGCAGTGTGGGAGTAGTTCAATAATACACAGTTCAAGACACATTTTTTAGTTTTCTGCTCATTCATCTTCCATCCTTTAGTCTGCTAAGCCGATTTTGTACTTCATACCCTAAAACAGAGGGAAGAAATAAGGAAATCCCCACATTGATTTAAAGATCTAGTCCCCTGTTCTGTGTTTCCTCCTGTTTATCAGATGAATCATAAAAAGAAAAGGAAACAATGAAACAGATGTGCAGAAGTATTTTAAAAATATGCACAAGCTGGAGCTACTGAATTGAACTTATATTTTGAATATTCTCCCTATGAAACAAAAAAGTGAAGATAGAGTTTTGGCTAATTGTTCTAGACTTAGAAGTTCTGCTTAGCATGTCTGTTAAACATCCTGTTCATAGTTCAGAAGTGACCATACCAATTTCATTACAAGTACATGCTGACAAGTGTTATAGCAAAGGCCACAACAAATTGTACAGTGAAACCTCTCTGTATCGCGACTTCTCCTTCACGACCTCGCCTATTTGCGAAGCAATTTATTTGCAGTCCAGCTTCCGGGATCTGCGATATATGTCAGCCCACACATGCTCAGTGCCTCTGCTTTGCCAAGGGGCGGTGCTGGCTCTCCCTGTGAAGAGGNATGCTCAGATACAGCAGACTTCTGTGTTAACCACTCAGAAAGAGATCTTCAGATACAGTAAGATATTGAAGGAATATAAATTTTAAGATATTCACCAGTGTTAGTGTTACAGCAGCTTGCTGGCTTTCATGGGCCTCATCAGTGCTCTCACTGTCCTTGCCTTCATTTGTTTGTGGTGCATTCACAAGTAACCTCACGCCATCTGTACAGTTGCCTTCTATTGCCAGCTTAATGCCATCTTCCTCTTCAGCCACAATTTCATCAGAGGTTTCTGCAAGCATCTCTAGCCTGTATGAACAGAAATAGCCCAGGCTTATTCTCAAACTGAAAAAGTTCACCAGAGAAAGATATGAGAAGGCCTAGACCTGCACCCATATATAAAGTACGCATTTTCCTGACAGGGGAAACAACTGCTGTCCTCCATTAACTTCATGTGAAGGTATATTTCATTGCAGCCGCCAGTAAAACACGGCAAGTGCTACTACAGTTCACCCTCAAGATCATTATGACAGCACTGCACTACATTTGACTGTAATGTTGATAACATTCAAGGACTTCCGTTATAATAAATTCATAAAACAAATGAGTGAGTCTCCCCTTTCCCCCATAATAAAGCATGTATTTACTTCTACACTGCATCTACGAAATTGCACAATAACAGAACTCGAGTGGCAATTTAGCAAGAAATCTTTTTCTTGGGAAAGCTCGCAGTTACTTCACAAACAAGACCATCAATGGTAACATACCCACACTGACTCTGTCAAACAGAAGTTCTCTCTTCAAATCCGATTAGTTGCTTATTACACTTAATGCAACTATAATATTTGTTATGAGACATTTTGCTACACCTCCAGCAGCTTAAACTGCCCAAGTGGTTTTGCAGGAAGATGTACATGGAATGGAGGAGCATTGGCAATAGGAGTTAACAGAGCAGCCAAGACACTGTAAACCTAAAACAATGTGAATGAATTGACTACACAAGAGAACAAGACTTTACTCCAATTCCAGTGGTGGTGAGGCACTGGAACAGCTTGTCCAGAGAAGTTGTGGATGTTCAAGGAAATGTTCCAAGGCCAAGCTGGATGTGGTGTTGAGCAACCTGGTTTAGTGGAAGGTATCCCTGCTCACAGCAGGGGGGGTTAGACTGGATAATCTTTAAAGGTCCCTTCCAACTCATTCTATGAGTTTATGAACTCCAAAAGTACGTCCCTATAGTTTGCCTAAGACTAGGAAAAGGAGCTGAAGAATGAACAATAAGGAAGGAAAAGTGGCTTTACCAGTCTTCCTCAGAGCCCCTTTGCTCCTGTTCCTCCTCCTCATCTTCAGCCAGCTCTTGTTCTACTGCTTCCAGCTCAGCAGATGTCCTCTCCAGCAGAGCTGACACTGCATCCTGCTCAAAAGAAAAAGATGAAACCAGAAGTGAGTGATATAAACTGGTAAATGACAACTGTTGCATGAGCTGTATTGCCCTGCTGTTCCCTGAAGTAAGGAGAAAGAATGAACCAGATCACCAGTATAAGGGGTTCAACTTGTCAGTGTATAGCACATTAAAAGGCTCTTTTAATACAGAGTAAATCTCAACAAAATGTAGATTGTTTCTAAAATGATACTGCAATCAAATAAGTTCTTCCCTGTCAAACTTGAAATATCCTGAGGTGAAAAAAGGGTGCTCTTCAAACTTACATGTTTAATGTGGTTCTCTTAAGAAGGTATTAAACCAGAAAAGCTTATTTAGCCAGTAGAATTAGTATGTGTTTTGCATAGACAGCACTTTCAGTGCAATGACTTTAAGATACAAATAGGTAATAAATAGCAATTTTTAACATGGGCCTATGAAAACAAACGGTAAACTTAAGGAAGTTCTTCAATAACATTCTTTCTAAAAAGAACCACAGCTGAAATGTTTCAAATTGGAGGATAATTTTATATCCCACTAAAAAGCCCTATCCTTACTCACTAACAATCCTGACACCCCATATAGAACTACTCCTCACACGAAAAGTCACTCTAGATAAAAATGGCTGCAAACCAGGACCTTGGAGCTTCAGGGAAGGACAATTCACACATTCTAACAATCACAATGCAACAGCACAGTTGGGGTATCTGGCTTCTTTTCTTGCTAGTGCAGTAATAGCTGACCCATTGCTCACCAAGTCCAGTGAGTCCAGTGACTGCTTGCTTAACAGAAACATGCATTTATCATTTTGTTCCTCGGGGTTTTTGCCAGGAATTTGCTTGCAAGGCAACAGTTTGTACCAAAGAGTACAAGTCTCATCAGAAAATGATAAATCAGCCAGGCTGATCTGAGTCCCAGCCTGCAAAAAATAAGAAAGGTGAAGAAAACTGCTTAACTTTGTTCTCTTTTCTACAAAACAGATCAAAATGAATTCTACAGTACTTACTATGTGTAAAATAGGTTGCACAAATTTGACATGAATCCTATTTCCCTTTTTAACTGCACAATATTCCATTTCCCTCCACTTCTAGTTAAAATAAACAAATAGAACTTCATGGAAAAGTCCTGTATACTGTCCATTCTGCCATCCATTATTTCAGTCTGCAGAATTTCTCCCCACATGGACAACCCCCTCCCTGCCCTGTAACACTGTAATGCACACTCCTGCTTTCTACTGCATTCAATAATGAAAACCTGTGCCACCTCCTGGGGCAGCAAGTGTCACACAATTTTTCAGTTGTCCCACTACAGAAGTTATAAATGGCAAATAATGGATGACCTTGTTTGCTCTAGTCAGTGAAGGAGGAGATGAAAACACAGTAAAAGATTAAGAAACCCTTTCATTTGGACAAGCACTGACATCCACTGAGTTGGTACTCTAGGAAAACTTCTGAAGTACTGAAGTGTTTGGGCTGTGCCTTGGAGATTAAAATCCTCTGTTCTCTGGCAAAGCAAATTATCTCCACAGCCACTGGGCTGCATATATAGCTCTTGCCAAGACTCTGGCCATGTTGTCCAGGGCTTTCTGCTGAGGATGCTACTCCCAGCTCTTTCATTTGATCTTGTGATTAACCCTTGTCTTCCGTGGGGTTTTTTTTGTTGGTGGTGGTTTTTCCTTCATCTTTGTATCCTGCATTCTGTTGCATTTTTGTTCTGCTCTCCTTCATTTCTTGAGGGAAAAGCTCTTATGTACTGAAAAAGGCCAACAGATTCCCCAGGAATTAACTTCTACATTTCTGAAAGTGAGAGGCTGTTCCCAGCAGTCAGAGCTAATGAACTCCAGCAAATTCCAGCATCTTTTCAGCGTGTTGTAACTAAAAATTCTCACTATGCTACTAAAATCACTCTCATGGTGAAAAACTAAGCTGAGCTGTACCAGACCATGTAAAAGCAATTTGAAAGTAAATGAAGCATCACTGATTAGGTAATGACCACGATTAACAACAAAATTGATTACATGACAGTTTCCAGTGGGCTGGATCTATGAATGTCATGCCTTTTTATTATTTGACAGGTCATTAAAAACCAAAAAGTTGTTCATCATATAATTTAAAACAACATGCAAAAGCCTAATGTAGTTTGTTCTTTGTGACAAGTTGTGACAATGAAGGTTTGCCCTTTTTTTTCTAACATGGCTCTTTTTCAGCTTTTACTTTAAATCTAGTGTTAAGGTAATGTTGCATTGAAGGTAATGGAAGTTTAATGCAAAAAAATGGCAAAGATGGAATATCAATCTGCAATTAAAGGGTTAAGGTAATGCAGTTGCTAGAATTATCAAAAACATGTGCCAGAACTTCCATCCAGGATTAGATTCTGCATCAGGAATTTCAGAGAAAAGCAGTATTTTAAGTACTATAGCAACAACTAAGGTATGCTTCAGAGTTTGTCTCCAAGTACTGTGGAATTTTAGCAGCCTTGACTATCAAAATAAGAGGGGACACTATAAACAAATGCATGCCAAAAAAAGCCAAATGCATGCCAAAAAAAGCTTGCATACCAAGCATTCTTCCCGATGACTTCTACTGACAGCACAAACATCTAGTCTCAGAGTCTTCTGCAGCAGCATTACTTGGGCAATGGCCACTCGGAATATCTCGTTGAATAAAATGGTTTCCATGGCAGGATGGACTTTGGTGCGGAACAGACAGCTGATGTCAGGTGAGTATGGAAGTACCGCTACTCTAACATACCTGTTGGCAACAAAACAAAATCTTTAACTGAATTTAAACTGGCACATGCTGGTGATGCATGATAGAAGTTGACCCCATCAACTAAAGGACTGCACAGCAAGAAAATGGAACAGCAGCAAATCAGAGGTGGAATGGAAAAGTGGTGACAATGATGAATGAGAAACTCTTCTTACTCCTTGCAGAAACTTTTCCTACAAAGGAATTTCTGTACCTGATAAGGTCATAGAAAGAGGGGCAGCTGTTTCTCTCTCTATCCAAATTTGTCTAGTATAGTACTGTAAATACCGAAGAT
>WEKX01021797.1:37454-49941 GCA_013390025.1 Pitta sordida
AAAAACATTTAGAAAATATGCAGGAATAGAAGATAAAGTGTTTGTCAAAAGTATGTTTAAAAGGTGGTTCATTGGATCTTTCTTTTATTAATTGTTTGCTGATTTATTGGCAGCAGGCCAGAATGAGCAGTAAACGAAGAAGTAAAAGAGAAATTACTTGCTCCCTAGCTTTGTTTTACAGGAGGGGTTACTTTCCTGTAAATTAAAAAAGTTAAAGGGTCAACCAGTGCCTCAGATTTTGCTGTGACAAGTCTACAACTTCCCAACTGATGAAAACGTGATCCTGACACAGGAACTCTTTGACTACGCTCTACCTATGACACAGTGTGAGATAGGGGTACCAGTAACACCTCATGGCAAATCCATTCCTCCATGTGTAAAGGACTAGAATCTCAGTGGTAACATATTCAGGAGTTTCTGTTCATTTTCAGACACATAATTTCCACTGTTTTAGACTTTTTGTGTTGGTTCAGTATGACACAAGAACTAATTCTCACTAGCCTCCAAGCTCCAGTTATTAGGGATTAGGTATCTCAGTGTGAGTTGTGCATGTCCACTTGCAGTTTATTAAATTACCCTTACCTTTAAAAGCTCATTTTAAAGACACATACTACTTTAGATATTATTTTACATCAAAATTCCACTTTAATGTAAGAAGACAACATTCTGAGCTATCAAAATAATGTTTTTAGTAACTACAGAATAGCTGCTTTGCATTCACAGAGCTACAGAATGTTTAGAAGCACTAGATAAAACCATTTAAAAATCCTTTTTATTTTATTATAAATGTACTAATTTCTTCATAACTTCTTTTTCTTGTAGCATTGCTGGAATATGTAAAAGCTAAATACTACTACAGTGTGAGGAGTTTTATGTATATTTCAGTGCTGTTAAGCATGGGGAATTTTTACAATTTATTGCTATACTCTCATATTTCAACACTACTATTCAGCAATTGTTTGACTTACACCTTAGAGCCAGGAGGGATAGAAAATGCGGGAAGATTTCTCAGTCGTACTACGATTACCACAAAACTTGAATTGTCGTGGTCATATCTGTTAAAGAAAGGACAAGATGAGGGAAGTTTACTACTCACTTTTATGTATGAACAGAAATATTCCCTTTGCTGGTCACTTACCTGAGTCCTATTTGTACCTGAGCAGCCTCTAGAGTTATTGCATCATCTTCACTATACACAATGTCCTCAATTTCATTTGTTCTAGGAAAATCAGGAAAACAGGCAAATTGAGGAAAATGATAATTAGCTTCCAGCAATAATTAAGGCACACATATAGGGAATACAAACACATACTCCTAAACAGGCTGATTTCATGACATTTTCAGAACCTACACCACAGCAATGCCTGTTCTGGGGACAGTCACTGCCAGAACCATTTGACAGTTGCAGTGATGATTCAGAAAGGCCATAAGCTGATTACTGAGGCAGGTCAGACTAACGGTCAAGAGAAAAATTCTAGAGGTTTTTTTTCCTATACATATTTAGTACTTGTTTATCTCACTAAATATAAAATCAGAAATTAAAATTTGCAAAATATCTCAGACCACATGTAAACTAGATAGGAAATACTCCTTTGGAGACTACTGAACTTTGGAAGTCTTTAAAATACAAAGTTTCCTGTGCAAATAAGAGGCATCTTTCATCTGAGCCTGTTTTCAGAAGCATTCAAACAACCAAAGGGACACAAGTCTTGCAGCTGAAGAACAAACCTAGTGCTGATAATAACAAAGAATCCATGTGGCAAAATAATTCCAGTCATTTTCTGGGAGGTTTGTGTGAGGATGTGGTATTAATGCGTTTCATTGATTTTTAAAACCAGACTGCTGGGATCAATAAACAAGATCAAGATAGAAAATATCAAGATAGGAAATGTGGAGAATGACAGAGACATCTCACAAGACATGACAGCATTTAGAGGTTTTCTTTTTACTACACATTTCCTGACTGATGGCTAATTTGATAGAGCGAACATATTTCCTCCCCTGCCTTAAATTACTCAACACAAAGGACTAGTCTATTCACCAGAAGTCACTGCATTGTAACTTCAGGAGCACTGACAAATTGTAAGTCATTCCATACACAGTGCTCATAAAGACACTTATACTAAACAGCAACTCGCACAGAGACACTCATTACTTCTCCACTACTTCTTACTCAGTAATAATTAAAGAGTATCCACACCCGAAGCTGTCATGGAACAGCCAGTATGTAAAGCTTAACTTCCACAAATGGCAATAGTTTCCTTTTGTACACAGGTTTAGGGGATGCAATTGTCTTCTTTCCCCTTTTCCTAAGCAGTGACGGGAATTTGTTGTGTTTTTCATCTATCCCGCCCCTCGCAGTCACTGGAGAAGACACCTAATGACTTGCTCCCCAGAACATCCACAGTTTTTAGCCCAATATCTGCTCATTTCTTACACTGGACTTGCAACTGCAGCAGACAGTTAAGTTTTGATCACAGCAGCTCAGAATCAAAATGAAATGGAATGACAGTAGTGGTTATTGAACCACAATACATAGTCCCGGCCACTTAGTCAAGGAAATGTTGAGGTTTTAATAGCTGGGAGTTTATTTCAGCCTAAGAAGTTGCATTATATCTAACTGAAGACATGGAGCAAACTAATACTAGGATTCAGAGTTCAGGGTGAAATAGAGGTCCATGACGTGAGGTGAGATTGAATAGGCTTTCCAATACTTCAGGAGAAAGCCCTTTTGTATTTGAGCATTTTTATTTGGTCTCATCTACTTTTTATTACATTTTAATTTGTGGAAGACTTGACAAGTAATTTTATCAGATGTCAATAAACGCCAGTTATGATAACCTAATGTCCTAATAGAAAAGTATTTAACCTGGCAAGAGAAGACACACATCTAGGTCTTTGCAACCATCCTGCTAAAACATCTCTCTCTGAATATTCAAAAGGACAAAAAATTCTTAATGTGAAGAACTTGCCAAAACAGAGGTGAAAAACAACCTCTCTCTTGTATTTGTTTCTCTCATAGCTGTGAGTCTTGTGTTATACCGTCTGAAATTGATTATTTTGTCAGAAAACAGACAATACTATATAAACTAATATGAAGAATCCTGTAGAAGTTGTCTTGTCAACAGCAGATACATTCCTTATATCCTGTTCACCACAGTGAGCATTAAATCCCAACCTGGATTATTTTTAATACCAACATTAAAACTGAGGATTTCTTATCTTTTCTTTAACCTCTTTTGAAAAAAAAAAAGAAACACTAAAATAAAAAAGCCATGCAATCTAAGGTTGTATCTTACAAAACAAGAAGTAAAACCAGTGACTCTGAGGAATGTCAATACAGTCACATGGCAGAACCTGCAAGAAAAACCCCCTCAACATTATAACGAAGCATATTAATGCTACTCAACCAAGCTATACAGCACAAGCAAATATGCCTTCTTTTCCATCTGAAAGTCCGAAGCACTATTTCTGTAAAAGAACAAGAACTTCTGCTGGCACTGTGTAACTGCTCACAGACATACGTAACCTTTTTCATGGAAAGTCTTTCACGATTTCTCAAACCTACTGTTTCACAGAAGCTTCATATACACCACTATCTCCAGCTACAGACTCATCAGACACAGCAGCAGACACACAGGCTGTTTTCTCCTCAAGCAGGTGACTGGCTGTTCTCCTTGATAAGTCAACACCTACAAAAAGGAAGAAGAATGAAAATTAGTCGAAGAGATTAATAGTCAGAAAGAGAGAAGAGCATAGGTTAGAAAGTTGTCAAGTTGAAACCGGTGACCCTTAACTGAATACCAGAGAGTAGTTCTGTTCCGTATCATTAAACATTCTGAGACTGTACTGCTGTTACCACATATTCTTCCTACAGAAACAATCAGACTGCTGAACTTAAAAATGTACTATTGTTAATTACCAGGGATATAGGTTCCTATCATCACCCTTTTCTACTGAGCTAGTTATTATACTTCATTATCCTCATTATTAACCCTCATTATCCTGATCCTTAAACCTGTATTTGCCGTGTTCATATTCAGAACTGCAGTAACACTTCAGCTACGTGCCAAATGGTTGCCTACTGTTTATTAAATATTCAGAAGTCAGAAAGACACCCTCTCCCCAGTGATATAATTGCTAGAAATGAAAAATCCCCTCTGGTTTACTATCATCAAAAACTTTTTATGCTACAGTCTCTTTACTATCAAGGACTACTTATCTTTCATCTTCAACTCACATTCATATGCGAGTGTCATGCAGTGAAGCCACATTCTGCAGCACAGTAAGTTGAGGGCCTATGCAATCCTTTCATCTGCCAGGGGGTGAGGATATTGGTATGCATTATCATCCCTGTCTGAATCATGACTTTGCATCCTGTTAAGATGTTTAAAATTTAAGGCTCCAGATTAGATGATTGATTGCTGCATTTGTGCTTTTATTTATGGCAGTAGAAATGCTTTTTCCTTGATGATGAAGTGCACTTTTCCTTCCACCCCACCATGTGAGGGGTGAAGGTGATGACATGATTTATTGATTACTCTTAGGAGTTACTACAGCAGCCTGAATTGACTTTGACAATGACAGAGACTGACTGTGGAAGAACTACATGATATTCCAACTTGGTTTCTGACAGCAGGGACATGTGCAAAGAAGCAACTGTCTGTAGGGTTCACCTCTACAGAGAAGCCAGATAGACAGAGAAGCAGGTTAACATTGTATCTGGAGAGCCAGTACAGATTACATGAAAATACAAGCTATACTGTCTTCAAGTGTGTTTGTCCAATTTAAGAGACAGCAGTATTCAGATTTGTAGTCTTGTAAAACTTAAGTGTGTCGGTTGAAATTTTCCAGGCAGGTTTAATGCCTCCAGCTGTTTGTCGCAAACCTTCTCATTCAGTATCACAGCAGTTTCAAGAAGGAAATTGGAGTAGAAACACTGAATCAACCCCAGGTCTATGTGTCACTATTAATGTACTGAAGCCTCACCATGAGGCCCATTTTACTCTGGAGATGAGAGGTATTGAAACATAATTAATTAGTACCTGGCTTTTCAAAATTTGAAAGCTTGTTTTGGCAGCCTTAATACAGATTTAAAGATAATTTGTATTATGTATATGACCCTACATGAAGAAGTATCATTCTGATCAATTCGGATCCCACATAGCCCTATGTGTTCCCAAATTCCAAGCTCTCTTGAATTCAGTTCTCAGAGTACTCTCTCAGAGTAGATGAGTTGCAGTCAGACTGCAAAGACAGATCAAAACATGTTGATAATTTGGAAAATATATGCTGCTGAAATACAGGTCGGAAAATTAATTATTGTTTCAATCTTTTATGATATGGCTCTAAAGTAAAATAACTTCAGCACAGTGGTGAGTGTCCCTGCCTCTCATGCAGGAGACCGGGGGCTTGACTCCCGCCAGGGAGGCAGTGGTGCTGTTTAAGAGTTGGACTCGATGATCCTTGTGGGTCCCTTCCAACTCAGAATATTCTGTGATTCTGTAATATAACTACTGCATTACCCTATCCCGAAAAGATGAAGGACAAAATGACACCTTGTCCCCAAATCAGACCCAGAAATAAGGACTTTGCAATGCTAGGTACCGACCAGATATCACATAGGGCTGATAGTGCTCAGCACTGCTGGAAATCTGTCTCCTTCAGTTCTCCTTTGGGAAAACAGAGCTGCTGTGTAACATAAAATGTGTCCTGGGGGGCATCAGGCAAAACATCACCAGTTAGTCGAGGGAGGGGACTGTCCCACTCTGCTGTGCACTGGGGTGGCCTCACCTTGAATACTGGGGCAGTTTGGGGTGCCAAAACATAGGAAAGGTATTAGGCTATTAGAGAGTGTCCAAAGGAAGGCAACGNATAAGCACAAAGGTTTTGCAACATACTTGAAGACAATGACAAGGAATGACACTAAAAGAGACTAGATGTGCAGAGAAAGCAAAACATACTGTCAACCCTAACAAAAGGCAGCAAAGTGAGCTCTGTAAGACTGAGCATAAGCCATCAATTCTTGACAGCTGGCATTTTGAAGTTCTGGCTCTGTCAAAGGTTTTGACAATACAAGACAATTTAGAATGTTGCATGGCTTTTACTGCAGACCAGACCTCCTCAAAGTTAAAGTTAACAACTTAGTAAGGATACCTTGATAACTCACTGGGTCATTCATCCCATTTTCCTTAAAAGGAAGTATATTTTAGGATGAAATATCTCATTCCTTTGGAAGTTACTCACAGACTGCAGGGGAAGCCTAGACTACCTTAGGAGCTCAGTTCTAATTTGGATAAAAAGATAAAAGCTGTGAAATCCGTGTTAAAGATGGGGAGATTTTCACTGTAACTTACATCGCATGTGGTCACCTGTCTTTCTCAATTCAATGAACTGTAGAGCTTTCCGTGGCAGCAGGTGCAAAAAACTAGACACAGATACACACATAATTCCGAGTCCCGAAATCTCTTTTACTGAGGATGTCAGTTTGTATATAACTTATTCTTCAGTGGAAACAAAATACCTGATATCAAGTTATCAGAAACCAGCAGAGGGTATTCTTGCACTACACCCATACATCCTGACAGTACCTAGGAACACCATGCATCCTCCATGCCTTCGAGATCCACCTCCAAGTTTTTGTGTTGTTTTTGTCATGACAGAGATCGCAACACATGAACTCTCTTCCTGAAATAGCTATTGAAAAATGCAGATGGAATCAGTGTGATTGCAGTTCTCTGCAGCCAAAACTAGAAGTTAGGTAACTCAGAACTATTGCCTGCCTACCATGGCAAAAGTGTGCTGATCAGGTACCCTTCAGTTACATAAGTTACCTTCTCATTCAGGAGCCAGCTGTGACTTTTCATGTTACATATACATTTGACATTAGATTTTTCTTTTTAATTACCTGAACTTCCTTCATGTAGAGAAGGCAGAGGCTGCCTAACACCTTCATTAAGATCTTCATCATCTGTAGGAATCTGAGATCCTGCTCTGGCTTCAGAGTCCAATAATATTTGGTTCTCACAAAGACTAATGCCTGCAAAATCACCTGAAAGGTCAGAGTCTTCAAAGTCCATAGTGAGGTGATGTAGAGGGGAATTTTGAGCTGATACTGAAAATGCAGCTTCTAAAACCAAAGGGGAGCCTGGCGGGGACAAGGAGGAGAGTGAGGATCTGGAAGACAGTGATGTCACAGATTTAGGAGGTTCAGTCAATTTGGGATGGTCTGCAGCTGAAGGAGAGTCACTGTAACCCAGTCTTCCATGGGAACTGACCACTTCATTTTCATGAATAGTGGTGATAGGCCCTGAAGGAATGTAACCACTTTTTTCTTGCAATATGAAATCAAGTTTATACTGATAGTCCAAATCTGTTATTTGATCGCCTTGGTTATAGTAGAGATCCGTAGAGCTGAGTGAGTTTAGCGACCCTCTGCTTGATGTGTTCAGAGATCCACGGCTGGATGCCAGGGACCCCAAACTGCTCCCTGAAGACACAGATAATGTACTAGCTGAGAGGCTGCAAAGAAAGCACAAACACATACACTGATGTTACTAAACTAAACCAGCACAAAAAGGAACAAGGAGAGAGAGTAGCTAGACTGCAACTGCACTACAGAAATTTACAATGGAAATGGGACATTATGTTTTTTAAGCACCCATACCTGGCTTAGATCAGTGTGTCCAACCTGCACACCACCAGGACAATTTATCCAGCTTATGGCCAGTTGCCTAAGCCCCTTTTCTTCTGGAGAAGGCTTGCAGATTTGACAAACTGGTCTGGCAGTAATAGCAGCTTTCTCCGCTGCTATATTTCCTCAAAGACTTGCTCCACTCTGATGTGGGTGCTCATGTGGCCAGCATGAGAGGAAAGGGATCCCCAGGATGGAGCTCATGACAGCAGAGGAGTGCTACCACCTCTAGGGCAATTTACACAGCCTGCCCTCTGCCCAAGTACTCAGGAAAGATGACAGCTAAAAGACAACTTTCAGCAAAACTACTTCACTATGTAAGACAACACACACTGTGCATTCACATTAAATCCAACTAAAGTATGGCAAAGGCCATAACATGCAATTTTGTCCTGTTAATAACAGCCAATAGGGAGTCCTGTCAGGCCAGAGAAACTGAGTGTCACTGCCTCCGCTCTATACAACTGCTGGGAAAAAACGTCAGGAAAAATAATTCAAGCAGGCCGTTCTAAACACTTCAAAGCTGTTCACTGAACAGTAACAGAACTATCAACTTTAAGAATGTTTCCACTGGGCTAGAAAGCTGCTTTTAACAGGACAAAGTGACTCCCCAAAGTCTACACACGAGTACAAAAGACTTTCAAAAATTATTTAAAATATTCTTTCCCTAACTAATCACCATCAAGATGATAGTCACAGGACCTGGCTGAGGTGTTTGAAATAGGCAAACCAGCCTAGATTCAATGAATAGGATGCTATGACTTACTGTGAGAGGACCTTTAAAGAATGCTTAAAAACATTTTCACTCTTAAAGCCCTATTTTGATTTCTGAGGGAATGGGTAAACAATACAGTGTCTTATTGGTGCGTCCCAGTGGGATATGTGAGAAAATTCAGGACTTTCTAAATAAATATAATGGATGCATGGTTTGGTAGCCCAGAGTAACAGTCCAGAAGTAGGAGAAACTATTCTCTAACACCAGTTACGTGCATCATTGGATTCAGTTACACGTATCATGTATCCCTGTGCAGAGGGCCTTAAGCAACCTGGTCTAATTGAAGGTGTCCCTCTCCACGGCAGGGGGGTTGGAACTACAGTAATCCCTCACTACTTCGTGCTTCACATACCGCAGCTTCAGTACAGTGCGGGGGATTTTTTTCCTATGAAGATATTTTCTGGCTTCCCTCCTCTTTCACCCCATGTGGAGTGGGGGGGTTAGGGGAGAGGTGCCAGCAGGTGCTGTTTGGGGGCCACCCAGAGCTCGTTTGCATATAATAGTGTGGTAGAGGTTAATAAAATGGTGGGGAAGCTTTATAACACTAAGGGTGTATATTAACCATGCTGCTGTGCAGAGCCCTCCTCTCTGCAAGCTGCTTCTAGCTGTTGCTAGCTGCTGCAAGCAGGAGTGTGCAGCAGCAAGCAGGAGCAAGCAGCAGGTAGTAGGAGCACGCAGCAGCTAGCAAGTTAGCTCTTTTCTCCTGCATGTTGCTGCTGCTCCATCTGCTCGGAGCTGATGGGTGGGGGGAGTGGCTGTAGTTACATATATATATATATATAAATTGCACCTTTGTGGATTTCACTTATTATGGCATGTTTCCAGACCCAAACTCCTGTGAAATTCAAGGGATTTCTGTAGATCAACTTTAAGGTCCCTTTCAGACCAAATCATTCTATCATCCTATAATCATTAAGTATTATAATTCCCACTGGAGCAATGAATTTGAGTTTGCAGTTGCTGTAACTGATTACTCTTTTATTATCACTATGAATTTCATAAGCCCAGAGTCAAATGTAGAATCAATGAGTGCCAGGAAAAAAAGTATCCAGCTAAGGATACATTTCTGTCGACAGAAAGTGTCAATGTTGAAAAATCAAACCAGAATCAAGTATTCACTAAATATTCACATGCATACATATACTCACTAAGCTTCTCTATTGCTTCATAGAATAAAGGCTACAGTTCTAATGATACATTTTAGACAGAACATGGAGAAACATTTAGGTCTCCACAACGACAGGATTTTGAAAATATGACCAATTAGAGAAGTTGTGTTTTATTTATTTATATATGTAGAAGCAAAATTAAGTCTGCCTGCTTAACTATGGAAGCTGTGCAAAACCCATTTACTTCAGTCTTGAGTCCTTACTGAAAATATAAAATTACACCAGGTTAGCACGGTGACGAAATGTCTGAAGCTATTCCACTTGCATTTTCTTACTTAAACATTAAATAAATTTTGTTGAGCTTCCAGCTAAGCTACCTAATCCAAGACCACTAGCAAACAGGTTTCACATTATGCAGTACAGTCTCACCTCCTAAGTTGTGAATGCAAGTAAGTAGTTAACTTTGTAGTTTCTTCAAGTTTCTGTACCAACTCTTTTCTTCTCTCCTCCAATTTCAATCTACAAAGAGATGTACATATTAGCTCAGAAAAGCATTACAGAATAATCTGGAGGCTAAAACAGTACATAGATAAGAAAGGAACAAAGTGAAGATCCCTCCTATTTTTATCAGGTTGCCAGCTGTTAAAATCCAAAGCTCTCAGCCCTATCATAAAACCCAAACTGCTTCAGCAGAGTGACTTTACCTGCAGAATAGCAAGAACTGCAACAAACCTGCTGAGTGTACAAGCAAGCAGAGTGTTGGGACATTCACACTGTACCAAGACTAAAAGATGAGCACTGGGAAAATAGCCGTAACTTCAAGATAATAAGATCTGTCCCAATACAGTTTTTAAAAGCCACGCTGCAGACTAGCTCCTCACTTAATCCAGTTCCAGGAAAAAAAACCCCGAACACCAAAATAAAGCACCCACAAACAAAAACCCAACCAACCAAAAAAATAAACCAAAACCCCAACAACAAAAAACCCCAAACAACCCCTCCCCCCCATCAATTAAAAAAAACCAACCAAAAACCAAAAGAACACTAAAAACAGTATTAGTTTTGACACTACGAAGTTTAAAGACAAAGCATTCTGTTGAATTTCAGAATCTTAATATAGACACAAGGCACAGCAAATCAAAGCAGCATTCAATGAAATGTTGTGAGATGATGGATGATATTTAGGGGTTGTTGATTTCTACATCCCCAACAGCTTTGTCATCACCTCAGAGCCACACAGCATTGTAATGTTCAATATTCACCTTTATGGAAAAGAAGGATTTATTGCCTCCTGCTTTGTTATCTGGTCTAGCTCTAAAGGCACAAAAGAGGGAACTCTCCTATTCCTCTTGGCTCACTGCTAGCAGAAATGATTTACTAAACTTTACAGTGATTTTTTTCTGTTATAATTCCCTTTATCACTCCATTTACAACACTAAATAAATTACTTTCCCTCAGTAGATTCAGCAAAAATCCTCCTGCAGTTGTGGATTACTATATTGTCCTCTAGCCCTTGCTCAGTCAACTGATGCATGTCGCAAGTTCTCAGACAACTAATCTGAGAAACAAATAATTATATCCTCTCCTTTAAAAAAAAATAAAAAATTAATGGTTCATTCTCAAAAATGGTTCCTTTGGCCTTTCTGTCATCTCAAAGATGTATAGATTAAAATTCAACACCAGAGAACAGTTCAAAGAAAAAACAAAAGTCAAGCATTGCTTTCTTATGCAAAGTGAATTAGCAGAACTAAATACTCGAGAGTTCCCAGAATTCACTCCCTTTGAGCATCAGATACCAGTAAAAAGACATTGAGTCCCTGATTCAGCAAAGCATGAAAAGCACTCGCTTACACTCGTGCTTATTCAGCGAGCAAATCTGGGTTATGCAAAGGTGAATAAGTTACCCCGAGGTCAGGCAGAGTGTGAACTTCCACTCCAGTGCCCACATGGTGTGTGCTCTGACACTGCAGTGAAGTGTTCATCTGCCAATATCTGCTACAGCTGCTAAAAGCATACACAGTATTTCATTCCTTGCTCCGAAGACGTAGGCACAGGCTTCCAAACCAAGAGTTATGCTCATCTGTAGTATCAGACACTCTTTCCTATCATTTCACTATTTATTGACGCCTTCTGTCTTCTTCTAAAGCCTAATCTATCCCGCTTTTCCCAAGCAAGAGTGCTCTTCACTAGCTCTTTTGTGGCTTGTCAATAGCAACCTGTTTTTTTTTCTTCAAGTGAGAGGCACAGAAATTGCTCTGTGCATTCAACTAGTAAGGGGAGAAGGCAAGAAAGGAAATACAAGCTTAGGAATTTATCTGACTGAAGTCCTCAAAAGAGACACCTAGTTGTTCCACTGGATTTGTACTATTGAACTAAAAGGTTTGTTTGTTTTTTGTCTCCAAAGCATAATCAGCAGTTTATTATTATTTTTATTTATTTATTATTATTAAGAAGTGTTATGGTTTAGGGGGTTTTCTGCTGCTCTGGTAGCGAGGGGGTTAACAGCTCAGTTCTGGCCTGAGCTTTCCGTGCTGCCATGGCCTTCAAGGTTAAAGATAAAGGCAGGCGTCTCTGCAAATAACATACTTGGGAGAGAAGAAAAAAAAGTTCAGTAGTAAGATGTAGCGTGCCAGCTCAGAACCTGCGTCGGGAGGCTGAGAGATTTGAAGGCCCCCAGGCCCACGAGAGAAGGGGTAGAGATGTTCTTCCAGGCATCCCGCTGCTGTTTGTGAATTGGACTGACCATGGTGAAAACCTATGGACCAGAGAGAGCGAGAACCAGGACCGCAGAATCCATCTAGGCCACGACTGAAGATGGAGAGGTAACGATGGACAAACTGCTGATGGTTTTGAAGCCCCGAAACAGAAGCCTGGAGCTAGCTGAGAGCTCGGCAGAGATCCTTGGACAGA
>WEKX01021797.1:52238-93149 GCA_013390025.1 Pitta sordida
TTAAAGCAAAGTTGAAATTTATGACATAATGTTCAAGGGATGCATATTCATGGCGTGATTTCCATATGTATGAGGCAAGAGTATAAAAATAGATGGCAAATCTGAGTGGGGACTTTTGGCACCTGACAGGGGAGGGGACACTGCTGTTCCTCTCTCCTTGGCTCTTGGGCCAAAAATAAACCTTTTCTATGGCTTGCAAGCAACTACCTTGAGTCCTGACTGATTTCCCTTAAATCACCGGGATGTAATTTGATCTACTGGCAATTAAAGTACAAATATTAATATCTCCAGGTAAATTTCAGAAACACGCAAGTCACAAACACGAGCTGGGTGATGAAATGCAGGAAAAAAATTTTCACAACAAATTGAGATTCAAGGAAAGTTTTTTCATTCTACATTAGGCCAAATGGGAAAAAAATCCCAAACAACAAACCAAAATGAATCCTTTAAAACTTTCAGGCAATTATCTTTCACCCCTTATAGAAGTAGGAACTTTAATATAAAAAGACCCCCTTGTAAACACCTCAACAACCATTGTGTTACCTATTCTGACGTGGGCCTCTCTCAATCTCTCCTGCTTGCACCCCTCCTAATTAAATTAACTGATTACTCATTGCACGAGGGACTTCAGTATTAGCAAGACATCCTTCTCCAGTTTTGATCTTAAATTGTAACACTTCTGAGAGGGCCATAGAATCTTAAGAGAAAATATATAAAATTTAAAGTGCACGTACTTCTTTCAGTGCAAACTTGTGTGGATGTGTTTGTTTACGACAGGCACAAGAGCAGGTGCCAGTTTTGCAGGCAACACCACAAGTAAGCAGTTAAATCATGCAACTGTTTAAATGCTTGTGATTACTTGGGAGATTTTGCCAAGGATTAAAGCAGTAATGGAATTTCCCTGACACCAACACAGAGGTAAGAAAGCAGCAAGTAGTTTCCAACAGTTCTACAATCCAGTTATTTCCACTCAGTTGCTGGAAGGCTTCTTAAAGCAGTCAGAGCATGCCCTGTCTCTGCCTTTTTGAAGTTGATGTGTTATGATCTATACCCTCCTTCTGTAAATTGAATCCACATACATCTACTAGTGGCAATTTCAGCATCCTACTCCAAAATAACCCAGGGCTATGCTACGATATATATTTTTGTTTGATGTCAGAACATGTCTCTGGTTTCTTTTCCCTTTAGAAATAAAGGAAAAAAACAAATCACCAAACCAATGAAAACCTCTCATCACATTAAGCTCTGGCACAATCCACAGCTTCTTACCCTGTTACTTCATTATCAGTACCTGTGAAAACATGGCAAACTGAAGGCACTCATGAAACTTCATGAAATAAAACAAAAATGCAACAATAGTACAACATTTTGCAGACGGTGTGGCTCCTCCACTGACAGTGGAGAGAACAATCTTCCCCACCTCCAAGGAAAAAAAGCTGATAGTTGATCTGATACAAGTAAATCTATATATTTTTCAAATTAAATTTCAGGAAAAGATTCACCATCTGAATCCTTCTACAAAATGAAGATTTTCTTCATGTTTATAGCAGACAAACCAGAAATAATCCTCAAAATAGCTCTGCATGAAAGAATTTATGTGCTCTGAAGTCATCGATGGAGACAGTTTTAATGTCACAAACAGCTGCAGGTAGAAATTCACCAGAGATTCACTGGAGTAACAAAAAAAGCAAACCAGAAGCCATCACAACTGCTACCTGAACCAGCAGTTTACAACATGATATCTTACAGTATCCTTGGTTTAGAAAAAAAAGTAAAAAAATCCACATTTTCAGGCTTAAAAATCAGAAGAAAACTGTGAGCAAAACAGAGGTGAAAAAAGTAAGCTCTAACAATTCATTGTGCCACTATACATGGAAAATTCATTTTTTCTTGACACAGGGGGACAATTTTACTTGCCCTTGGTACTCCAAGTCTGGCATCCGTCATGTACGGGAAAACAGTCAGGTAAAGAATTTTCTTTAGCACTAAACAAGCAAATCCAAACCAGAAGACTCAGACATCAGCTACCTATTTACAGCATGAGTAAAGATTTAGCCATTACTTACAACAGCGTATTATCAAAATCCTAGATTAAAATTTTTTATTTGTGAATGTGATTTTATTCTTGACCCCTTATTCTCCACTTATTAATGGAATTCAGAGAGCAACACTACTAGCACAGTCAAGCAGCTTCTCCTGTAAAAATATAATTCCAAAAGCACACAACCCTTCTTCTAAAATATACCTGAGTTATCAATATAATGAAATTTAAACTATTATAAAGTGCACGAACATTAAAAATCATGCCTAATACACATATATATACTTTGTAAACAAAAAAACCTTCCTCACTACACAGTTGCAGTTTAGAATCCAGCTTCTAATGCTACTAAGAGAAGTTTTGTCATTCAATGAAACTGGAAAAACAGCAGGTGTTTCCTAGTAGAGGGAAGTAAGAAAGCCACTCAATGGTGATTGTATTACTTCAGTATGGCAGACTACAGTGATACACACAATGGCATTTTCTGTTTATTGCATTTTATGTGTGCTAGAGGTGCCCATAAATTTATTTCCACTTACAGCTGATGACAGTTAGCTTTGATTTTCTCAAACTCAGAATCTGGCTAAAACAATTTATTGTGGGAGCTGCTTTAGCTACCAGATGGGCAGTAGCAAGTTAGGAAAGTTTTGTAGCAATTATAGTTCTTACCTGAAATTTTTTTCGGTGGAGGTTCTGCCTTTGGTTGCATTTTCATATGTAACAAAACTCACAATGAAAGGCTTCAGATGTTGCAACAATCAAGATAATCTTTGTAACCCAAGTTCAAATAGTTTACAGCTATTATCAGAAATGAATGAATGATGTATTGCCTTCCTACTGGTATGTTGACATTCTTCAGTTATTTAACATCTGTCACAAGCATTTTTTTGCTGGTAACTAACTCAGAGCAACTGATACTGCAGAGCACATACAGGGTGTTCACTTTCTCTCATAGTACAGAAGACTTCTTTGTGTTTCTGCCCATTGGGCTAATGACAAATTTAATTAAGATCTACACAGAACAGTTACTGAAGGAAAACAGCCCATCAAGGCATAGTTCAGGTTCTATGAGTACAAAGGTTAGATTGCAGAAAGCAGCAATTACTACTGGCAAAAGACAACCCCTTACCTTTCAGCAAGTGCTTGACTGGGTGTGCTTTTCACAGAAACCAGCTCTTCCTCAAGCCTCTTCCTTTCTGCTTCTAGCTGCTCTAGCTCATCTTGAGTACGTCTGCGTGGTGTAATAAACTGGAGCTCCTTTAAAAGCTCTTCTTTTTCATTGATTAACATCAGTTTTTCCTTTTCTACATCTAGTGCTCCAGGCCAGGTTTCACTATCCAGCTTAGAGAGTTCAATCTTCAAATTAGCCATGCTATAAAAAAACAAAGCAGATTTGTCTGAGCCCAGCCCAGCACACAAATCCCAGGAAAGAGTACGTACTTTGAAAGGTATCAGGAAATGCAACATTTTATACTCAAAGCCCTACTTCTAGGTCGTTTTGCTTCACAAGAAGGAAGACTATGCCAGAGAATCAGGGTACCTATCCAGGCCAACAGCAATATGTATATCCATTAAAAATTAGTTGCTCCTGTTCCAATGCTGAGTTCAAGCAGAAGTCAAAATCTCAATAAAAGCTCTATTGAAAGCTATCTGTCTGGTAACACAGCAGTAGCACTGTGCTTCACTCATTCAGGAGCACGATGGATTTCACCTAAGCTGTTGGAGGCCAAGTGCTCCTCAGAAACAGCAATGACCACGGTGGAAGAAGGAACACCAGAGTGAAAAAATGAGCACCACAGCAAGGTGCTCACTTCAGCATAGGGCATGCAAGCAAATCCCGAGGCAAAAGCGTGGCTCTTCTATACAACTAAAATGAAAGGTAATAGGACAACAGCTAGTACCTAAACATAAAGGAGATTATTAACTCAACAGCTTGAGTTTGTACAACTGGTGTTCCCATTGCAGATATCAAATCACAAACACAGCCAAGACCTGGTTATCCACACCTATTGCACAGATACACGCACATAAGGAAAGCAGAAACTAATCCACGTTATCATTGTACTACAGTTGTGTACTGATCAAGACAGGCTCTCTTCAGTGCTCAGACTCGGTTCTGTCTATGGGCTCTGCAGCATACGTTAAAACGTGCAGGCTTTGCAATAAAGACTCACTGTCTACTGGGAAAGCCTGAAAATGCCCTTTATAGGTGCTATCTATCTAGTAAGATGGCAACTTTCATCACGACCTGAACCATGGAAGTTTTGAAATATGTAACAGCTCACAGCCTTCTGCATCTCTTTCTTGTAGGATGGGGACAAGGCAGAGAAAGGGTACATCAAAACAGAAAGTCCCATACAATCCAGGGTGAGAGAAACTAATGTGCTACTTTTATTCACTTGCAACTGTCATAGTTAAGTGCACCTAAGTCAGCTCAACAAATGATACCAGCCTGTGCAACTTCAGTGTTACCAGGCACTAAGGTAATGACCCATGCCACACATCATAAACACAGGTAATTTGGCATGTATAGTATCTTTGTGTAGATCTGACAGATTTCTGGAAAAATATTTTTCTTCTTTCCAGTTTGTTTTTGGCTATTAGCAAAACTAATAATATCATGCTTATTTTGCCTCTCCAATATTAATTTTACAGTACATTAAAGCATTTATGGATGGTCAAAGCTAAGAATAGTTCATGTTGAATCTAACTATCCCATTGCTTACAGTAGAAGCTTAAGGCGAACCATCCCTCTTTCTTTTTCCATAGGTAACATTTCCCTCTCACTTGCACCTCAATGCAAAAAAATCTTCAAAAATGCAAAAAACCCCACTTCCACCAAACTCCTGCAAGAACAAATTTGACTTGGGTTATTTTCACAAAACTCCCCAACATAAAATAAACAGAAATAACATAAAGAGTAGTGAGATGAAATGACATGACGAGCTTCAACATATTTTGCAGTTGTTATATGTATAATTTATATTCAACAGTCCCTTGGAGGAGCAACACTCAGACAGAAAACAACCAAATAATTTCAGATGGATAATGAAATGTCAAGGTCACAGGTTTTAGCTGCTGCTGACAGCTGTTTCATGGCTTATGGGATGGGATGATGGTCTCCAAACTGGTCGTTTGCTCCTTCTGCTATAGACAACTCCCTGGTACCGTAACTGACATTCTTCTCAACTGCCTTATCAGACAGACAAAGGGACTACATCGATATGAAAACTGAACTGGTCTCACACTTTTGGGAAAGTCCTTGCTCAACAGGTGTAGAAGCCCAGAAGAGAAGGAGCTAATGTGTAAGTCTCAAACATAGGCAGCAGGATAGCTGTGGAGCCAGCCAAGGATTGTTGGTAAGAACATGTTGCAAAAGATAACAGGCTCTGGCTGGAGAAGGGGGCCATAAGGATGCATGGCAGCACTTTCCTAGGTCAAACATCCTTGTCCTGGCTCCTGGAGATAAGCACAACACAGTACAGCAAGCACAGGAATGAGATCGAGAAGCAGGCATGGACTGTCCACCAAAGGCTGACACAGTAGGAGATCAAAAGCACCAAAGACCCCTGAAACCCTCAACGCATTTTCAGATAGGTTTAGAAGAACAGACTATGCATAGTAACTAATCTGTATGGAAAGCAAGCAATTTATCTATAAAAAGGTCACCTCACAAAGCCTGGGCTCCTATCAGCTAGAGTGACACTGGAGCCAGGACTGGTGGTGTTTGTTTCCTTCCTTCCTTCCTTCCTTCCTCTTTTCCCTCTCTCACTCTACTCCCTTATTCAAAATCCACTGACGTGGTTTATACTTGGATGTCAGGGTGATATATAAATTTCCAAACCGTATGTATAATTTACTAATAATTTTTTTAAAGTTTTTGCAGACACTCTTTTTGTCCACTTTTGTGACCACAGGTATCTATGCACCTTGGGTGCTCCCTTTCCCCTAAAGGATGGGATGCCACAACAGGCCAAAAAGGAATATTTGCCAGATCTTCACCACATCAGGATGGACTGTCATCAGCATGCTGTATCAGATCCTTTTGAATAACAATTGCAACTGAATTTAGCACAGAACATTCCACCTCTTCAAGACATTCTGCTGGCTAAGCAACACAAAATCTGCAATGTACAAAATTATCTGATAATTTTTAAGTAGATAAGTTCCTCTACAAGATCCTCTCTTTCTCTTAGCTATTTTATGACAAAATAATTGAGAATTTTCACATTTAGTATTTCAGAAAAGATGCTAACTGTAAATTACTGTATGTAATACATACTGGTATGTATCGTCATTATTCCAAGATACATGCACTGAAATTTCAACCCATGTTCTTGGCTAACAAATCTGTAAGAAAGACCCTGTGCTGCAGTACTCCATACTCTGAACACTGTACTGTTGTGGGGTTGTTTTTTTTTTTCTCTTCTCTCCCCTCCCCCTGACCCCAAGGTAGAAGTAGTAAACTGACTTACTGTCAGGAGGTTTTTTGTTACTATAAAGGAAAGATAAAACATAATTCTGGGACTTCTTGGTGTCAAAGCACAGTCAAAACAGAGGATGATATGGTTTTGGATCAGTTATGCCTGAGAAAAAATGCCATCTACCTGCATCTAAAACATCACCTGACAATCAATGTTATGTACATGACAATTCTGAGCCAAAACCACACATTTTCAATACTGAATAAACACAATAGCCTTAGTGGTCTTTGATGAATGCATTGATTATATAATGAAGCTTGATGATCCATAACAAGGATATAAAAGACTACTGTTGTTACTGGCAAGGATGGTAGCTACTACTGCGTATGAGGAGGGTGTACATATGAAACTAGGTAAAAAACCCAGTTGTGCAGCATCCTACCTTTAAAACCTAAAAAACCATATTCCTTTACCTGGTACTTACAAGTCGCAAATTTATTGTCACAATATTTTAACTGACCATGCCACAGTCTTCCAAGTGAAATACTAATACTTAAAGCTCAGATTACATGGCATTTCAGGCACAGTTTTCATCTGGGTAAAAGTGCTATTTATTTTGTTGCCTTGCTTAGTTCTTTATTGTAAAAAAAGGAACGTTAAATGTGGGATAATTTTTAGATTTCTATTTACCTTATATTACAAAGAACCGCCATAGCAAAACCAATAAGGTTTCTGAATAGCCAGCAATTAATTCTGTGGCAAATATTAGAAAATAATACCATACAAGAGCACTATCCCAAGAGTAAATCTGCCCCCAGCATTATGCAGCACTTCTGGTGCACCAGAAAACACGTCATATGAACCCTGAATGTCCTGCCTCTTGATGCTCATTTCTCAGTGCTGTGCAATTCATCAAAATGGCACTGCTTTCATGAGCAACCACCACAGAACTTTATTTGAAAGGCATTCCACATTCATCAGTGCAGCAGTTCCTGATTTCTTTTCTCCTCAGGTTAAACTCATTAAAAAAAACAACCCCATAGTGATATCAAGTATTTAAATTATCCGAAGTCCCAGGGAAAAAAGAAATAATTAAGCCTACCAAACCTGCACTGGAAATCTGAAGCAACTCTGAAACTGAAGAGCTGTCAGTGGTACAGTAAAGTGAAATGATGATCCCAAAGAAGGATATAAGGGACATAAATAACCCGGCAATTCCTTTCAGCAGAAAGCCAGCTCACTCTATTCCCTTAATCCTGGAACTGCCAGTAATTTCTCATTGCCTTAATTTTCTTTCTTAACACGTTCAGTTTAGCACTAAATGCCAAACATACTGTTCCAGAGCCCCGGCTGCCGGGGAAGGGGAAGGGGATGGGAGCAGGGAACTCCCGCAGTGGCCCCGCAGACGAAGCGCCGTCCACGAGGCGTCGCTGCGAGCACAGGGATAGCGCCGCAGGGCTCGGGATTGGCATTGGGAACCTTCCCGGCTCCAGGATAGAACGCAGCAACCGGCCCCGTTACCTTCTCTTGGCCTCTTCGTACTGAAGGCTTAGTCTGACCTTCTCTGCTAAATTTGATCTACTTCTTGCTCCAATCTGTTAAGGGGAAAAAAAAAAAAAAGTTGCCTTATCACTGTGCAGAGCTGTTAAACGAACCAACAAAGCCGAGGCAGAAGGAAGAAAAATGACGAGGTAAAACTCAAAACTACGACCCCCCCAGCCCGCACCACGCTCGCTGTTAAATGCCTAGTTAAAATGTACGGATGTACAAAACAGCGCTGTTTCCTTCTGAGCCAGTTCATCTATTTTTAACTACTGTACTACCTAACTGTCCGTATTCCATCACAGTAACGCCAAGACATTCAAAGAAACCTGGCAGATATTGTACACAAAATTTTGATCTCCTACTCTGAACTCGGCTGAACCCAGAATTTAGAACTAAGTCATACTTTGGTGTTAGACTTCAATAAATTTGCTACAAAACATAAACAAGTTTATTTTTTTTGTTTGGAAAACCTTGTACACACTCTTCCTTACAAATTTAGCTCGCAGAACTTCAAAGAAAGCATTAAAATTAAGCCCAGCTTTCTGCGTATATAAAATATAACATCAGTGAAACAGAAGGTTTTAATAAATCACGTAAGAAGCAGTTCCACCAACAGTTTTTCAGCTGTGAAAAATGAAGCTTAAATGAAATTTAAAAATGAAAAATGAAATTTAAATTCTGAGATCTTGGTTCTGAAAATTAAAAAAAAAACCATCTTCATATTGAATTAAGTCTGTGAGATATATCTTACAGACAGATCAAAATACTAGATACTTATCCTGATCTTCAGTGTACTAGAACTATTTGACTAAATCAGATTGTCATAAATGCTTTATGCCAAATGTAAAAAGATTATCTGAATCTTGAATTTTAAATTAAGATGAAAAAAATTAGATAACTGATTCTGAATACTTCTCTGAAACAAGTGTGTGTATACATATACGCCTATCAGAAACAGTGAAGAGCCATTTCATTCCAATTCCATTAACTGTAGCATTCTGTTTCAATTTCTTTTTACATTGGACAATGTGAAAAAAGCTCACCTCACCAGAAATGTCAGTCTGAGACCCTGTATCACACAGATGGGAGTTTACAGAGCTGGAACTCAAATCTGGTTCAGATGTTTCAATGGTTTGGTCGAGATTAAATTTCTCTTTCAGCTTTGCAAGACTCTGTCCAGGAAACAGAAAAAAAGTGGTATTAAAGTTCCTTTCCACTTTTACTAGGTTTATACCAGTGTATCTCCAAGATATTTACATGAAATACTCCACTATAAAAATTCTGGGTTTATTTCATATTTAAATCAAGCCATTGGTAAATGATACTAAGGGAGACCAATATCTGTGAAAATGTAAAAGCTACTCATTTGGGTATCTGTTTGGGGATTTTGTCTCTTTTTATTGTTTTATTTGTGTTTTTTAACTTGTCAACCAAGTAAATATTTAGCCGATTAAAAAAAATCTTTCAGAAATGGAAGTGGGACAATTTAGGTTTGGAAAATGGTTATGCATCTCAAAAACACATCTCAATTTTGTTCACTTAATATTCTAAATTGTGCTTTAGAGGGAACATTGAAATTGCACCTTATGTATAAGTTCAAAAAAATCTGTATTCTCTAACACAGAGTGGCTTTTTGAACTAGAAATGCCACAGGCTTCAGTCTCTCCATCTGAACACTGATTTTACTACTAGTTTGGCTCCAAGAATTTTGAGAATCCCTTAAAGTATGAAACGCAAAGTGTTTATCATCAGGGAGGTGACTCATATTAAAAAAGATCCACACAAAACTTGCATCAACTGGTCAAAATACCTTCATTAAATCTTGTTTTTCTCTCTCGCCTGAACTTATTGCCTTTCTAATGGACTTCAGTTCCCTCAGGATGGCTTTGGCCTCACACAGTTCATACCCACTCTGGCCTCCAGACATTTTTTGGTCAATTCTGTGGAAGGAGAGAACATTAATACCAGATAGAGAAAACAGTATTAACATCCCTGCTGTTCTGCTTCAGGCAGAAGCATAGTTAGAGAACAGAAGGAGATGAGATACCATTCCTTGTAAAAGACATGCAAAAACCAAAAAGGACATTGCAATCTCCATTCAAATACTATTTAATCTTGGGCAAAAATGTCAAGCTATGTAGCATACACAAAGTGTTCAGCAAACAGCTTACTAAAAGACTTCTATATATTCTACCAGGAGTACAAAGCTACTGCTGACAACATTGCCAGAATTCCCATCCTCTCCATAACTCTGTACAACACAGAAGCAGCTTTCGGGTACACCTTGCATACAAATAAATGTTTATGATCCTTACAGAAGCAGAATTTATGACTAGTAGTATTCCTCCACGTAGACCCACACTGGGACATGGGCAGACAGGCAAGCTTCTTCGTACTAATTAGCCTTTCCAAGCAGAAACATAACCATTCTTGTCTCAGCTTCCCTGTAGTTCACCCTAATCCTGGGCATTAACCGTCTGGAACAGCTGTTGTGCTCAACCACTCACCAGGCTTTTGTATTCACAAAACCTCTGGATTATTAATACCATATGTCATAGACTGGACAATTGATTAAATTCCTGAACTATAAATGATTTTAGAAACTGTAAATTGAAAATAATAATAAAAATACCCCTTCTAAACTTAGAGAAAAAAGGATGATTAATTTTAGTATTTCTAAGAATTATACTTAAAGAACTGTAGTTTGTAAACACATTTCTCTGGTCTCAAGTTTAAGTGAATATTTCATAGCATCATGGGAATGACTGCAACTGTGCTTTCCAAAATTAAAACCAACAGCCATCTCGACAAAACCCAACCATTTAGGAGAGAATACAATCTTTTATAATGCAATTGTTTTTCTGGGTTTTAGCATCATCCATCATCTTTGCTGGAAGTTATTAACCTTGTGAGTGAGGAATGAACAGACATTTTAATGCTCCGAAGTGATCTCAAAGAAGAGCAACTTGCACGAATCACCTGTAACTGCATCCTATTTTCCTTCCAGTTTTGGCCACAAAGATATGAATGTTCTAAAGCAGCCTTTAAAGCTGTGAATACGTCTGCTCTCCTTTCTCCACATTCCAGTTTTGGTACAAACTAAACTGCATTTGCATAAGAAAATTACCTATGTGACTCAGCAATCATTCCTATTCAAGGATATATTTGTTTCAGCTTGAAAGTTCCTCAAACTCTTCCATAGTCAGGACACTCAATATTGGGTAACTTATCAGGTAACTAAGGTCAAATAGATACAGGACACGTCAACAATTGGGATCATGAATGAACAGTTGGCTAATACACCACATACAGCCTAGTAATATGACGTGCCACATTCAAATTGCAACTGCTTTATTCTGTATATAATTAAGATGGACAAGAATGATCTCTGACATATAAAATATTCCATCATCCTGTTTTAAATTAATGGGATTAGTACTGTTTGAAAGTGGCTGACTGAATTTTAAAAACAAACATCCATTGTGTTTCTGTGGAATGCTGTTGACAGTTTCTGAAACATGCTTTGGATTCCTATCACAATGGCTTGTGAGCAAGCCGCTTTAAAACAATACTTCATTGTTGAATTAATATAATAAATCTAGCATGACTGGCTAACCTTTAATTCTGGGACAGCAGCATGAGTTTTTATTACCTTAAGCTTTAGAATCAATACGTCTTTCTTCTTCTGAATTTTACTATAAATGAGATCTGATTTACGGTTAAATTCAATCATCCATCTTTGCTGGTCTTCATATATTTAAGTAACGGAAAAATCTTACATTTTTATTTGAGTAAAAATGAAGGAGGATCTTCCTAAGGTGCTGAGGGTTTCCAATTCCTAATTGACTTCAAACTCTTCACACAACCCCGCCACATTTTTCATTCATTTTGACATGTCTCTAATTGCGATTGGCCACTTCCTGGACCAGATTTTCTTTCTCACAGTTAAAAAAGTGCCCATTTTTTAAGAACTGATCTATTAAAATACACAGGCAATAGCCTATAAGATGTTTTGACTAAGACTGAGAACTGAATTCCAGTTTCTCAGCTCCAAACACAGATGCTCTGTCATCCTTTGCAAATCACTTCTGGGCATTTTAGTCATCTACCTGGAATATAGAAATGCTCTCCCTTTTCCCCACGTTTTCTCCATATTCTGCAAGCTCTCCAGTATAGACACTATTACTTATGAGACAGTATCCTGCCAAATGCAGGAGGTCATGAGGAAAAGGGAAAATGTATCCACTCTGTAATACTGCAACACTGCTTCTGCTACTGGAACTAGTGTACCAAGAGCAGATAGCTCAGCATTTTACTGTAAATGTATCCTTAACGCATGGGTGCATATCACAATATGGAAAACAACTAGCATTAATAAATTTCTCTTCACATTAGTGATGGAAACACACTTGTTAGCAAGGTTTCCTCTGCAGCAAGTTCTTTGTGGTGGCAGTTCCAGTAATGTTTAATACATATTTTAGGTCTAAAATTTGTAAGTCAGGAGCAGCAGGGAGTGCTCAGACTGAAAAAAAAATCATTCCCATTTCTGAGCATTTAACCATTCCCTGGTTAAATGCTCAGAAAACTCATCCATTTCAGGATCAGTCTGTTGAACAAGGATTCTCAGCAACTGGAACAAAGAAAGTCAGGTCTCTAATCCTCAAATTGTGACTAATTTCAAATGCTTCACAGATATGTATCATTCACACCTCCAAGAAGAGGTATGAATCTCTCTCTTTTGAGTTCAAGGGTGGGGAAGAAAGAAAGAAAGACCTACACACCAAGCAGCTAATTTCATCCTCCGGACCCTTAAACACTGCCCTTCTTTCTGCCTCTTTGCAACATGTTACCTTATGGAAAAAAAATTAGGGGGAGACAGACTTTTCGTGTTAACACTTGCACAAGAGATTTGCCATTTCTACAGATTTTCTGCTTCCTTTTTTCCTACAATAATTCTCTCAGATAAAATAAAAAAAAAAACCAGGTGACCAAATTAAGTCAGTTTCTACTATTTTCTTTTACTCACTGTTGCAGTGTTTCAAAGCCCTGTTCCTTGTACAGTAGCTCTTGCTTCATCTGAGAGAGTTCCCTCTTCAGCTTCTTAACCTTGTGTGTTAAATCAAAGCAAGAGTTAGAAAATACCTCTTGTTAAATGGCATAACATGTGGCTTTGAACAATTAATGTATGCTCTACATCAGATGAGAGAAAAAGAGTAAATTGCTCTACTGACACACATTTAAAAAAACCAAACTGCTCTCTTCCTGATGTTTGTGGGCAACATGCTTTAGTATTAAAGTGACACAAGCAGATTAAATCACATTCCTTATTTGTATTGATACCACACTGTGTTATTAAACCTGAGAGAACTTTAACAAGTAATTTACTTCTCAATTGTTAAGCATGCATTCCAACTGTCCTAAAGGGACATGCCTGTTTTCTTTTAAGCTTATTATATTTTCACTTTTTCATTTAAAGTAATTTGCACTGTAAAAGATAAAACAGAATCTTTTTTTTCCCCTATGAACTATCCTTTCTTACAAAGCTTTAGAGACACTGGATCCCTAAATATATAATTCACACTCATTTAGTTCAAAGACAACAACTACGAAACACATAAGGGTTATAAATATAATTGTCTACTTAATAGAAATGTCCTTGGAAAAACAGCCTCTACTTTCCCTAAATCTACAGGGTCAATTGCTTCTTAATCTTAATATATATCACAGTGATCCCCTGCATATTCGCAGCTCACACATCCGCGGATTCAACTAATTGTGGTCAGATTTTCAGTGAGTTGTGAGACCACACACACCCGCAGAATGTCCCGGACCCCGGATTTCGTGGCCCGGAAGCACCAAAAGGTACTTCCTCCTCTTTAATGAGGCGCTACAGTGCAAGTCACACTCCCAGGACCACCCCTCCAGACCTTATTAATGGAGGGTGTGTGGCTACGGGCGGTGAGTAGTTGAATATTCATGGGTTCGGTATCTTCATGGATTGCATAACTTGCGGGACCTGCCCAGACCCGAACCCCAGCGAATTCCGGGGGATCCCTGTACTATTTCAGATGTCAGCAGATATGAGTATGCTACAAGATATTTATGAATCAAGATTGAATAAAAAATTCTCCATTTTATTTTTAATGTCATATTTAACAAACATATAAAACAAAGTTTCTGGACCACTTAAAAAGAATGTATTTAAACCCCAATTAATCATCAGCATACACAGAAACAAATGCTTCCTTGAAGTGTGGAGTCCCAGATTTTTGTATTAATACACCTCTATCTGGCCCATTTGTACCATACAGTCTAGCTAGATAATGGTAGGGTTTCTAATTTTCCAATCATTAAGGTGAAAAAAGGAAAATCTGAAAGTCCCCTGCTGTCACCTAACACTGTGAAATTCTTGTTCGTTTTCATAAGGTCCCCAGATACTCAACTCTTTTGAAAAATTTATTATAGTAATATCAAGAATTTAGGCCACTTAAACTGATATTTATTTCCAAATATGTCTCCAAGATGTTTTGTATCCAAATCCCGCTAGACTTCCTACTTGATGATACGTATTATTCAAACTAAAAGAAGGGGAAGAAAAAAAAATGCCAGGGAAGTAGAAGTACCGAGCATCAGCAACTGCTGAAGCTTTCCAAGAGACTTTAAATGCTTTAAATTTTTAAAATAACCAGTGATTTGCATGGTCTTCATATGGCATTCAAGTTTGCAGTTTCTGGTTAATGAATTCTCTGTGACAGAAATAAAATGGTTTTAATCTTCATTTTCTCCAAACCAAAATCTGTTCTCTGGATGAGGGGCTAGGTTCAGGCTTTTGGAAACTATCATCGCTAGCTGCTTTACCTAACAGAAAACTGGTTTTATTTTGACTATACTGAATAGTTAGCAAAATACACATTCAGTGTTCCTTAACTATTTCTTGACTAGCATGAAAACCCAAAAATAATCTCTCAAGTGTTCTGATCAAGGTAAAGAAAA
Organism: Pitta sordida; assembly: GCA_013390025.1. Taxonomy (NCBI): domain Eukaryota; kingdom Metazoa; phylum Chordata; class Aves; order Passeriformes; family Pittidae; genus Pitta; species Pitta sordida. The sequence continues at coordinate 67,242 of WEKX01021797.1, forward strand.
ATTATCACTTCTATGTTCCAGGTAAAGTGGTACATAAGATATGAAAAGTCTGAATTTTTCTGAAAAATACAGAATGTCCAAACTTTTTTCTTTTAAAATCATATAGCAATAGCAGAAGACAGACCTGATTTCAACTTAGAGGATTAGTTCTCTCAGAAATCCTTACATTTTCCTCAAGATCATCTTCTGAGTGTCCTGTGCTGTACTTCATCATCATTTCATTATCAAGAAATGTGAGTTTGGTGCATTATCCTAGAAGGATGCGACCTACATCATAATATAGTGTTTACTGCATCATACCTGCATTAAGCCAGGCTCCTTGTCTTCTCCTTCAAAACTTTCATATAATTCCTGCTTTTCCACAGCTCTTCATTAGTTTTAACATTCAACCTCTTCCCACTGCTCCTGCACATTATCTCACCTGACAAGGGTTATGCTTCCTCCTTCTAATTGTGTCTTCAAGAAGGTTCCTGTGCTAAGCCCCTTCTATTCCCAACACTTGAGTACTAATGGAACACCACGACTACCCTTGCCCCACCAGGCTTGTTATTTTATAAAGGTGTATTCCCTACTCGCTGCATATGCATAAAACTTACTGTGATCACACATGCTTTGTGCTGTTTGAGTTATCTTACTGATTACTAATTAAGAACACAAACGGCGCCCCTCAAAGTCCACTACAGGATCAGATCCTTCAATTTTAATCTGGTGAGAAAAATCTTTCTTTTGCTTATTTAACAGGTGTCTGATTTATGTCATATTTTCTCCATGACCTATTGCACAATAGGCAATTCCAGTATCCAGAAGGCTCCACATGCATATATTATGTACCGCTAACAAGGAAAAGGCCAAAGGCCAATTCAGAATTTCCTTGAATGCCGATTTTCCCCCCTCCAGCCACTATTAACCTGATGATATCAGTAAGCCTCAGATACTGTGAGAGAGAAACAACTGACCTAACAGTTCAATAAACAATGTGCAAATTCTAAGTAGCTGGCTAGCAGCTTACTAGTGACTAACTTTGTTCCTCATTAAGTCCACACATGCATATACAAAATACCCAAAGCTGGCATATTAGCAAGCGTCCTCAAACATTCAAATAAGGGTAAACTACAAGAACAGCCATACCTCTATTGCCATCTTCCATGAAAACCACTTTCCAGCCCTAGCATCACAGGACTCCACTTTTTCTTATCTCAATGTTCATATCCAGTGGATTGGGATGGATGACAATACACTTTATGCTGATACAGATATTCTCGGACTGCACCCCTCTAAACTGCAGACAAGATTCAGGTCACCTATTTTATCCACATATGCAAGACTCTGCAATGCTAATAAATCAGGTGTTGGGAACCAGCAGGATATTAGACTCCTTGACCCCAAGAAACAATGAAGAGAGGAAAGCAACTCCAAAAAATGTATTACTGTGATTAACACATCTTATTCTCTCCCTCAGTGAGCAAATTGTAGATCTGCAGTCACAGTAATGGGAATTTTCCCCTCTTTGACTTGTAGGTGACTACCTTTAAATTTGGTCATGTGTTTTGTTCTTCAGCAACAGTGCTAATTTCCCAAATATACCGATGATCATCTTGCCAAAAGGAACATCTGTTAATGCTCCACTCATGTTAAAACAAGTTATTGCCTTGTCTTGTCTTTTTCTTTACTGCTGTCGACTCTCCCTACTAAGTTTACAAAATTTTTCATCCCACCTCCTCCGGCATTAAAATAAGTTCCCTCATTAACCACCGTCCCTTCTCCTTGAAGAACAAAGGACTAGAAACTGAGTTTGTTAAGGATGAACAGGTGTACAGGTGTCAGGAGAGCAACATCCACACACAGGTTTTAGAGTGCTTTCCATCCCTGATTTATACGGGGTTTTAAAATGTTAATGAACTATTCCACAGTTCATTTTAAACATTAATTGCTTATATTCCTAATCACAACTCTTACTCCAGGTGAGGGATGTTACTCTCTGAGGCTTCTATGAGTGCTGCTCTGTGCAGAAACCAGGAGGGGGCAATGGAAGAGTTGAGTAAATGCTGTCACTTGTGCTGCTTCTGTTCCTCCCGTCTATATTACAACCCCACATCGAAGAAATATGTTGTGAGAGGCTTTCTTCTTAACCTACATGGTTTAATCCTATTTTTTTTTCATTATTAACTACAGAAAGTCTAGGCTACCTAGAAAACATTATATGCCACAGCTGAAATAAATTAACTCCCTATATATTTTTTTCCAATGTCTTCCACACCATTTCCTTTTATTCAAGATAAATTCACTGGAGGCTAACTTGTGAATGGAAGTTCTCTATATGGAGTCTGTTAATGACCATACTTAACACAGCTGAGTAAATAATGGCTTTGTGTTCATTAGCAATTTCAACATGCAAACACAAACTTTCATCCTTGATCTGAATTGTTCCATTTTGACAAAACAGAGAGAGGTTTCACACCACTACTGAAAAGTATTTTTCTAACCAACAGAAACCTCTGAGGCAGGTCACGCAGCTAATGATGCATTTCTCACAGAAAGGTTGTGTAAAAACAGTCATCTAGCTGCAGCTCCCCTTGGCCTACTACGTGTCTATTTTAACTCTTCCTTTTAAAAACAAAAGCATACAACTGAAAATAGTTATCAGATTTATTTAAACCCACATTTAATCAGAATATCTGTGTAAGTTGCCCCAAAATATGTTATCTGAAAATACCAGAGATAGCTTAATTTATTTAAAACCTCTGAATAATATCAAATTAGAATATTAGGAGGTTTCAGTACCAGGGTACAAGATACATCTGCTAGTTCAAGCTTATTCTATAGTTATAAACTTTGCAGACAGAATCCAAACGAGTATGAATTAAGCACTCTCACCCTTAATCTTGTAGTAGAGATTTCAGCCTTCAGAATGTCAGGGTCATACTTTGCGCTTGATGAGGAGCCTGAAAACACTTTTTAAAAAAAGACAAAAAAAGACAAATATGTAAGTACTTTTAAATCACTAATTAGTCCCTCCTGTGATCAATCCACATTGATAAAAAACTACAATGTGCAGGAAAACATAATACTTTAAATAAAAAGCCTTTTATAGAGTAGTCAGAATTGCACTATGGCAATAATTAATGAATAATCAAAATATTCCCCTTTTTCGCCCTCCCACTACATGGTATCTCTCCTCATTTACTTATCCCAGAATCCTAAAGTAGCACCTCATTCTCCCTGGCTTTCTATCCTGTGAGCCATCTTGCAATCACTTCGTTCCTGGAAGCTGCAATTTCTAAGGAGATCTCTGGAAAGTAGAAGATTTATTCAGAAGCCTCAGAGGTCTGGCACTCCATTCTTGCACAGCTGTACATACTACTTCTACCACACTATCTGCTTCTAAGAGAGGTGTATGGCTAATAACAGGCATCTGACAGTGCTTTACTACATGCTGATTACTTTTCCAACACTGTAATGTGTATCTCTACTTCACCCCCGGCCACAGCACACAGAGTACAGAATTATTGTCTGCTCTTCTTGTAACTCAGCAACAAATTCCCTTCTTGGTCTATCAGAGATACCTGTCAACACAGTAGGGCCATTTCACTGTGCAGCCATGACGGCAAGACATTCTATTTATTCTGAACCTGCATTTGGCAGAATTTTGTCCTGACAAAGCTGCATGACAAAATAGATTTCAGAGCCAACTGCTCTAAATAATGACTCAAAGCAGTTCAATTGCATCAGAGAGACTTCTCTCCAGCAGAATATCTTTATATTAAATAAATAAATAATGTAGGGATGCTAGCTCTAAAAAAGCCAGAGTACAAGGTGTTCATGGCAAACCTTTAAAACTCACCCTAAAGAGAAACGGGATCCCCTGCAAGGCACAGATCAAAGAAGTTACATTGTAATCTCTACTGTACTTACAGCTTGTACGAGAGCTTGATTTTTCTTTGTAGGCACCATTCAACCGTACATACTCATCCAGTGCAAGTGCTAGTCTCTGTTCTTTCACCTGGTACAGTTCCTTCTGAGTACTGAGGGCATCCTGGGCTATCGTAAGATAATCTTTTAACATTCTCTCTTGTTCGTGCCGCCATTGTTTCCTGGGATCTTCTAGTTGTGTTGTTTCTTTATAGGAGAAAAACACAGCATTTAAAGAGACCTCTGCTGAAACCTGTTGACAACTGAAAACTGATTCTTTTCCTGTAACCCACAGCTATAGAAGTCTAAACCATAGTTTGCATCTGGTTACTAAGATGCTTGACTTCCTCTGCCACAATAGTGTGTGTAAAAAAGGGATCAGTTACAAAATTACATAGGCAATATAATTTAATACAATAGGCAAATGCTTATGCAGTTCACCAACTTCAAATTAGTAACATCCTAAAACTCAAGAAAAAAATATTTTTTGCATCAGAGTATTTGGAAATAATGGGAACAACAAAATCTTTCAATGGCATCTTAAAACGGAATGTATTTCTGAATTAAAACTAAAAGTAATCTTAGCTATTGCATTTTTTCAACCCACTTTCTCTCCACTTCATTAATCTTTGCAGCCATATGCTATTCATGTTTTTAGTGGTTTTCTCTTTCTTTTTACTCTACAAAAATAATTTCATCTTTCCCTCTGTAACTGAACTAATAGATCATTAACTTTCCAGATCATCTCCCCTAGCTATCCCTATTCCTCCTAGACATCTGATCCAACGCACAACTTTCTTTCATGGACAATAGACAGAGACGGCTGCCCTCAGAAGTTACTGCGCTTCATCAAAGACAGATGTCCAAGATATCTGGGGCTTTTTTGAGGTGTCTCCTGTTCACTGACTACTCAGGTAATAGAAATGAATAGGCTGGAAGAGGACTTTAAATCATGACAGGGTTCACATAAAGCATTTTAACTCCAGCAGCTACACAAAAGACAGACTTGCACAGGGTATGTAGACAAGAGGATCAGACATAACACAGTGGTATGCATTAAGAGAGTATGATAAGATCAATCTAATTGCAGGCTTTAAGATTTTATTTTTAATGTAAACAAAGATACAAAGAGGATAGTTTACAGTTGAATGTTCAGTCTCATTAATATTTCCTTAGTTCAGCACTTTTTGAAGTTGAACAACGAATATTCTTCCTTCAAAGCTGTACAAAGTAAATAAACAGTATTATAAGACATGGCCATAAAAAGTTCAAAATCTAAACACAAACATGCACCAAACTTCTTAAGTTACACACTATACACCTGAAGGGATCTATAGAAAGAAAAAGTAACATTCAGTACCAGAGTATTTAAGTGCAAAGCATTTAGTTCAGAAGTGGTCTGCTAGAAGTAGGAGGGATGTTTACTCTCCGAGTTAGATTTCGACCACTTTAGTCCTCTGAGTTGCTTTACTGTGGGAACCAGTGGTGGCAGAAGGAGAAAACGGGAACAAGAGGCTAAGTGGAGAGAAAAAGAACTGCAGTAGAACCAATGTGATTGCTCTAAACTGTAGCTGAAGTACACTCTTGGTAGAAGGCACACTTTCAACTGCAAATATGAAAACACATTTTGTAACAGCAAAAGCTAATAAGGGCAGGTTCTGGTTAATAACAATTCCCAATACTAACTACCAGTTTTTAAAAAAATACGTAACATCTTGATAATATCACATAAGCAAAAATACACGCAAAGACAAAGCAGCACCCCATAAAACTAACCCTGTAGAATCCTAAACTGACAATCTCTATGAAATTTCCGATGCTTTTAAAAACAATTAAATACGTAAACGCCCTCCCTACACCATTTGCAAATGTGGCAATTTTATTTGGAAAAGGCGTTTCTTAGATGTGCACAATGGATTCATAGAGAGTATAAACCATGCAAAAGCGCAGTGCATAGAAGGTAAAAGCAGAGAAGCTTTGTACATAGTTGGTTTTCCAATAAGACCAACAGGAACAGTGTCTCTCCAAAAAAACTAACTATAGGTACAGACACACGTACACATATATCCATGTTTATAGCCTCCTGCTCTATTACACAAAGATATCGGGCACACAAAGAAGCAAATCAATACCTTTTCTCTCCTAAATGGTCAACACATGTTCCTATCTGTGCCCACTTCTTGCTGTTGTGCTTTAACACACTCCACATTTACAGTTATTTACACAAGATAAGAAGTGCTGGTTTCCAGAGTTGTCTTTTTTTGTGAAGCAGGATGAAGAGCATGAAGCAGGATTCTCATGGGTCAATGACCAGATGCGGTAAATGCAGTTGTGGTGGTTTTTTAGAAGAATGTAATGATGTGATTGTATTTTAAGAGTGCAACCAGCAGCCACCAAATAATCTTACAAGATTGGACGGTCTCATCTTCGAGCATGTTGTAGGTAATTGCTTTGTAGGTTTTAAGTGAGGATTGCTCAACATGTAGCCCAAAGACCAAATGTAGCCTGCAGAGTTCTAAAATGTGGCCTACAGATGCCCTGTCCTTGTGACTGCAAGACAAGGACAAAGCTGATCAACAGCAGATTATTTTTTACTGCTGACAAATACAATCCAACGCTTTCTTTTTGCCTCTCCAAGCTGAAAGTACAAAACAATACTATGATTATATATAGCTAACATCTTTTATATTGATAGTCATAAATGAGTTAAAGGTGACCCTGCATTTTAAAAACTACACACTGTAACTCCAACCTACCAAGGTTTGGTATTTGCCTCGGTAGGCACATTAATGGGTCAAATTACTCTTAGTTCTATTTGCACTTATTTTGTTCCAAAATAAATGCTCAGTTGTGAAAATATATCATCATGGAAAAAGCAAAGCAGTAAGGAATGACTATCCCAGAATTGTTACTCAATTCTTACCAAACAGAGAAGACCCTGAAGTAAATTTCACTGTACTCTTAAATATAATGAAGTGGAAAACACAAAAAAGTATATCACTTGTTTGGAAAGTTGTTCTCACATGCACGCACACACACACAGAGAGATGAGTGTGTCCTTGTGTGGCAGCACCATATGCCTACTCATCTATACATTTCAGTAATTTCCATTTAAATCAGTAGCTTTACCCCACAGAGAAACAAACACAGAGACAGAACTATGGATAATATTTCTGGTACTGCAGCACTGCATTCTGAAAAGTATGTTCATTTGAACACATGTACCTTCCAAGAGCCAATAATTATTTTTTAAAAGTAGAGTTCATTCAAAACTAAGTATTTGTACTTATCAGAGTAAAGCCTCAGAAAGATAAGGATTTTTTTTCCTTGAACAAAAATGTTTCAAGCACCTCCAGTTAAGGTCAAACTTGTATACACAAGAATATTATTGGCATAGTTACATGCAAGCCATTGAGGGAACAGCTTGCTGAATATTTCAAAATTAGTTCTGAAGTCCTTCATGCTCAAATCAGATTGGGATTTAAATCCAAACTTTTTCCTACCCTTATTATTCAACAGCTGATGTAAAATAAACCAGGGAGATCTCATTCCTTTTTTAATGCAGATAAACATTTCCACTGGTGACTACAACAGGGTGGCTAACCTTGTCTGCAGCAGACACAAATCACACAGACTGCCAGCTGGATGCCAGAGACCCACCCCAACTTCTCCTGAAGGAGAAAACTAAAAAAANAGATGAGGAGTAAGCACTAGTAATGAACACTAGACAGAGCTGTAGTTCTGTAGTTGCATTTGTTCTAGAAAAAGCAAACTGGACTTCAATCATCAGCAATGAAGAATGAACAAGCCATTCCTTGGCAGGGTCTCTCCAAAACCAGCAGCAGAAACATAGGTATGAACAAAAGGAACCTACTTCAAATCGACCTTAACTCAAGAGTCATACATCAGGCTCTATGAAGACTAACACTTAGATTTGTATAAAAGAACTTCCTCTGTCCAATCACAATGCAAAAATAGTGACCTTTAGTAACAGAATTAGGACAGCAGTGGTGCATGTAACATTCAGGTTACACATTCCTAATTTGACTTGGGTTTAGCGTCATCTGGGAAAGTCACTTGCAAAGCAAAATGACTCAATTTTGTGAAGAGATCTCAATTTAAAGCCAATTAATTAAACATGAAACAAATAACTGCAAGAGTGTAGTTAATAAATTCACCATAAAATAATAAACAAGCAATTTACTTCCTCCTATTTTTAAAGACCTGAATGACAATCCACACTCGGGGGAAATTCTGCGGTCTCGCCCTGCGGAACTGCACAAATGGCAGGATGGCACGCTCCACCCAAGGATGTTCCTGTGCACTGAGATGATCACAGCCCTGTAACACAGAAGAGGAAGCTGTGCTGGCTTTAATCATAGTGCTATCCGTGAAATGCACTCTTCCCGGCACACTGCCAGCCAGGTTTCATGCAGTTAAACTCAGCAAAAAACCTGACCCAAACAATAATTCAAAACGAAAGTGCCAGGACTGACTTTTTGCCTTAAAAGTTTTGTTTATTCTTTTGGTTGGAAGGTGATTCAAGGGCAGCAATGTTATGCATGATCTGTGTAATTATACATACGATATACATTATACACAGGATACAGGCAATAGTAAGGCATGTCAATGATTTAAATATTTTCATATGTTATATTCATCTCTACTATCAAGAAGCTCTGCCAAATTTTTACAGTCTACTTGAACAGAAGGAAACTATTACCTTATCAGCAGTAGATCTTACTTCCTTAAAATACATGAAATTAAAATCCCACTACAAAATCCCACAGGGAAGGGAATGGCTCCCTGATGCCCTACTGCGAGACATGAGAGAATTGGACATTTTACTACAGGATTAACAATATGTGGAAGCAATAGTTTTCCAACGTCTTTCCTTGCCAAAAAACCCCAATCCATATGTAAATTGTGTTCAGTTGGACACACTGCATTTAGGCAATGCATTTAGAGAACAAGTACTCTCAAGCAGTCCCACTGAAAAAAAAACCCCAGATATTCTAGATTGGCACTTGAGGAGGACACATACACAACAAGAGGAGACAAAATCATGACATACTTTTCATTCTGAAAACACATGCCCAGATTATGTCAGTTTATAAATGTTGCAGAACCACGATCTCCAAAGAGACGCTATACCAAAGGAAACTAGTTGAGCTGGCAAGAAATGAGGACCACACACCTGAGATCTATAGAAAGGGGAGCAGGGGAGAGTTGCATGCCACAGCTGGAAGAGCGGTATGTTGCCCTCTTTTTTGGCAATGATGAGTTCCACCGTATCACCTCAAACCCACACTTCCCAGCATTACACACAAATTCCCTTTTAAACAGTCTTTGGTGCTAACTTAATCCAAAAACTATTTGATATACTAAACCCGTCCAAACACTACATGGCTCCAGAAAATAACACAAAAGCATATACATCACACTCTGGCAGGTCAGGCGAGTTGTGATGTTAGTAAAGGTCCAGTGAACCACTATAAAGGAGGAAGAACCATCCAGCTCGGGAATGAATCTTTTTTTTTTCTTTTTTTTTTTCCCCCCAGGAGTAAGCCCACTTACAGATCCATTAGATTCTTAAATACAGATCTACTCATCAATACCATGCACCTTCTCCCTCATTTACTGGAAAATTTCACTTACAGGAAAATTTCCAAACCTGGAAACCAGAACTAATGAACAAAAAGTAGCAAAACTGCAATGGTTGATTCTGAAAAGAGGGTAGTTCTGACTGATGCAAAACTACTGCACTGTGTCACAGCTGAGCTAGATGCTCTGTGTCAGGGTGCCAGTTCTCTCCCTGAAACAAGTGACGAAAAGATAACTCCATTACACCTGACATGTCTGGTTATCTTGCATAAGAATTACGGGACTATTCCTTCCAACCAAATAGAACTTCACCTTCAAGAGACTAACATATGCCTCAAACCCCTAAATCCAACATTCAAGATCCCTCATCACTCGAGCTTCTCCTGAACCCAGTGGCTGAAGCAAGTGCACAAGCTAAATTCAGACTAGTTTTTCAACCCTTTTCAACTTTGCTCTAGTAGGATTACATTCTAATCCACAGAGTTGGTTTGAAGAGGAGGACATACATGCAAAGTAGATTACTGCGTGCTGAGAAAAAAGCACCCGGAAAAGGGCTGCAGGCAAGCCAAACCAGGGTAGGAGCAGCAAAGGAAAATTAAGATTTCAATGGTATATTGCACAAAAATGTCTCCAGATCGCACAAACAAAACCCAACAACAACCCCTTGACATACAGCATCAGAAGAGGAAAAATGGTGTCTGATACCAACTATCACAGGATAATACAAGTTAGCTTAGTGGTGGGTGGTGAAAGCAGTTTTATCAGCATTATGTAATCATTATGGATATGTTTACCCTACAAGTATATCTCACATTACTTGATAAACAAACTGGCCTTCAAATCTCCAGTACTTTTGCCTACAATCAAATAAAAATACACTTAAGAGAAAAGAGTGCAAATATTACTTCATTGCACTTCAACTGGTGTAACAAATACCACCGGCAACTGAGATGCAAATCTTGATGTTTAACAAAGGTGCAAATGCTCTAGCACTAGTTTCAGGAAAAAGCAGTGTTACGAGACCATCTTAAGAAATGTGCTTTACTGTTTACATAGCAAATGCTTTCTGAATGCTTTTTTTTTTCCCCTTATTCCTTTCCCCCCTGCTTTTTAAAATACTTACAAAAGTAAAGAGAGAGATGGATGAAAATTAGGTTATTTACAGTACAATCAAACTGGCTTCTCTACAGTTTGTTTCCTGCCGTCAAACCTTCACCAAAAAAATTAATCCTCTCTTCCAGATACCTTCTTCACTTTTCCGTAAAATAATTCTGTGCTTGAATTTCAGCAATGAGAGAAAATGAGAACTTTTCTCAGCTACACTATGCAAGTATGAGCAGACTTCCAAGAAATATTTATTCAAAAATTTTTATTTATTGGCTTCCTCTAGATACTGGGTAGCACATGCTTATACATACATGTCAGAGTCAAATGCAGTAGAAACTGAGCATTTCGTTCTACATTATCAAGAAAGTAGGTAACGTTCTATTGCTAAGGCTGGCAGAACTAAGACATAAGATGCAACTATGATCTCTATATTAATGCCAGCAGGTAAAATCATCTTTAATCCAGAGCTTTCATTGCTTGAGCCTTCCTTCTGTAGCCAGCATGCATCAGATTACTCTAATCCCTTCTTAGATAGTCAGGGCACAGAGAAGATTCCTACTCACAAATAAGATTCAAAGTAAGATATACTGCACTTGGGTTTCCACCATGTGTGTTTGCTGATAGTCAAAGGTCTTCACCATTTTTTGCACGTCACTACTTGCTTAGAACATGGTGGAAGGTCATGGGAACAAACACGGGCACATTTATGATCATGATACACCATGTGACTCCCTCAAACCTTTGGTAATTTCAGACTTATGGTCAGATTTTCAGATTACTTCCTTTTCTGAAAACACCGGCTAGCATACTTTCATAGACATAGATGTACCAGAGTCCCAGGTTGGAGCAGAGAAGGGTCAGTCTATCCACAAAAGACCCTGTGTTAGGTAAACCAGTTACACAGGCACAAACTAGCATGAAATCCCTTAAGATTACAACAAGAAACAGAACATCTGTAATTAAAATATTGTGCTGCGTTAAACATTGTAGGTAAATAGGCTTGGAAATTTTAAGAAGCAAGAACACCAACTGAGGAAATAGGGATTTCTGACAAATTCTATTCTTGAGTTAAGCAGAGACAATCCCCTTCATCTTTATTTTTTTCAGCATCACTGACTCAATTTTCTTTTGCTTTGTGGATGAGACAGCTGTTTCTGGGAAAGGTACGTTCATGCTTCCAAAGGAGACAATTAAAACTAAGTAGGGAGAAGCTGCAAAAGCAGAGAAGATTGTCGTCCAACTCTGTTTTGAAAAGAAGTGTTAGAGTGGAAGCCAGGGAGAAAAATCATCATACAGAATACAAAGTACAGAATAGTAAAAAGCAAGTGATGTCATGGTCTGAAATTGTACTGGGCTAGGAAGAACTACCCCTTACTATCACTTTCTTTTGAAGACCATAATCCAGTTTCTTTCTACTACTTTTGCCACTAAACATTACTAACAGCAGAGTACATGTTTTATAGGTTAACTAGATTGATGCAATGAAGAAAACAACCACTTGACTTGTTATTCTTGAGACTGAAGAACTGAAAGCAAAAGGAGTAAGTTATTTAGGAACACATAGGGTGCTAAAGCCAAGGCAGAACTTGTCCGGGATTCTCAGACTATTCATGTTGGGCCAAAAGTAGAAGTTTCCTTTTTTGCTGCCATTATTTCCCCAGCGCTTCATCTAAAGACATACCATGCAACGATTCAGATCAGAAAACCTAAGCAGCTGGGGGAAGGAAGAGGAGGGAGAAAACAACCTGCACCTCAGGCAGCAGAGCAGTTCCCCATTGCCCATGTTTACTACATATTCTCACACTGACACAATGTGGAGGCAGGAACCAGGGCAAGCAACAACTTCAGCCGCCACCACCCTGAGAAATGCACCTGGAAATGACAGGCTTGGAGTCAAAACTGTTTCCTGGCAAGTCTGCACAGGGTACGGAACAGATAAAAGTTCAAGGGTGTAATTTCAAAATACCTTTAACCACTGCTACTATTAAAAGTAGTTGCCCTCCATCTCTTTCACTTGACTGTTCATTCATATCCCCAGGTCACCTTTCCATTCTTGCTTGCATAAATAGAGGTGTGGAAAGGAGAACAAACAGCAACTTTTTTTTTTTTTTTTCATATCAGATTAGTTTCAACTCCAATCAGCTCCCTGATCTGATTCACTGTCTGGCCATGCAAATGCTCATGCCAGTATAAGCAAAAACATTGCAGGGACAGAACAAAAGGCCAGAGGTAGCAACAGAGCAGAACCATTTCTTTCCAAGATTACACTTGTTTAAAAGTGCTTGCAAATCCAAGCTCTAAGAGCACAGTGTTTGCATCTCAGACACTTAATGCTTGATGATGAAAACCCTACAGAAGACTTGGAAAAAATCTGAAAGTGATGACATCACCTGAAGATATATGGAATAAAGTGGAGTAATAGTTACGTGTTACTTTTAGTACTGCTTTGAGTTCCTAACCATGTTGTTTAGCAAAATTAGTAGATGTTAGCAAATTAGCTGAAGTAGATGAACACATGAGAAAGTATATGCAAAAAGGATTTTAAGAGTGAACAGCATGAGTTATAAAATCTTTGGGCTCTCCCAAACCACAGTAATAAGGAACTCCTCAGGCCCTGGCAACCAAATAATCTCTCTTCAGTCATCCTGTAACAAAGGGCGCTACTGAACCACAGGGTAAGTATTCTTACAGCAAGTTCTTACAGTATTAGCTACTCACATCATATGCAGGTTCTGCCTTGCCAGATGGCCTATAATCTGATCTCTCTTCAAGCTGAAAGCATCACATTAAAACTCCTAATTGGGGTAATATATTCATAAAGTAATGACCTCAGTCAGTGTTTCTCAAAGTGGGTTACATCATCCAAAATGACCATGAGAAAGCTGTACAGCAATCAGTATGAGCTAAAAAACCCCCACACCTGTATTTGGGGGAGGAAAATTTACAATACATATATAAAAGTATAGAAAATGTGAAATGATAATAAAACTACATTATACTTTAAACATTCTGACACCAAAAGAAACTGAGGGATTGCTCAACAATTGCAGGCTGCTCTCAGACAACTCTTAACCCTCTGCTGAAGAGTTTGCACTGGCACTTAAAGAACAGCAGACAAATTATCTACTTGGAAGATTCTTAGGTAGTTTACCTCCCAACAACTCCAGTATTCTCACCAAAATGCTATGCAAAATACAGCGTATGAAACTAAAATACATGTATCACTTTGCAAAATTAGAAGTTTCACTGAAATTGCTACAAAGAAATATATATATTAATATAAGAGGAATCAAACGCACTACTGAACAAGGGATGGAAACTCCTTTGAGTATACTAAAGTCTAAAGCACACCATTTTGATATCAATCATGCACCTTAACATAACATAGCAAAACCCAGCTAACCACACCTGTTCAACCAGAGAAGACACACATATAGAAGGATAGACAATTCTTCTATATGAAATGAAAGCATTAGTGTTTATAGTAATTTATCATTTTCAAGAGAATTCCAAGACAATATTCTCCAAGTCTCAATATCTTACATGTGTGTGAAGCAGACGTATGAATAGCTCATAATAATGAGGAATCCACCTTCAATGCACAGAAATAGTATATATGAGTAAAAAAAGTTTTCAAACTCTTCCTTTAAAAAAAAAAGCTACAAAAGATTTTTAGAACAGATTAAATATTTTGAGCACACGTGAAATAAAAAGAGCACAATTATCAGAGCAGTGTCCAGAAAGCACTTTCAAAACACTTACAAATCCAAATTGCCTTTCAAAATTTTAGAGCTTTATGTTCTATAGTTTTGGCCAAAGCAGAAGCTGGAGACAAGCTTAGTCTAACAATAGCATTTAGATTCAGAAGTAAATCCTTTACTTTCTTCGCCTTTTGAATTCAACCAACGATGCCTCTGTTTTTGAAAGTTTGTGAACATCTAGTACCATATGTAAAATCAGAAGACTCCTGTTGCTATTCCCAATAAGGCAAGGCTATAAAAACCCAGATGAGGTTAATTGGGTGGTATTCAGTTCAAGATTAGTTGTCTATCTGTAGGTGGTCAATGAGCACAGCTGATATCTAACATCACGTTCTAATTATCAGAGTAGTAGTCCAACCCAACCAAAGGAGATTAACCCATCTCATCTTCAAAGTAGACAGTCAGCTACACCACATTTTACTGACTGTACTGACTAGAGAGATAATGACTGCAAAAGCAGCTTAGACACCACAGGGTTGATTCACTTGCCCACATAGCAAGCCTTGTCTCGTGCTTTTGGTTCAGAAGCCCGCTAGTCTTACTGTCCAGGCCATATCTACTATGCAATTGCCTCTGCTAACTGAAAGCTTCTGAAATGGCTGTAGACACCCTACCATTTTATAAGTAAGTATACAGCACTGTTAGCACAGGCGCAGGTGCCTAGATTCAGGCATTGCTCTCAAATAGAATCTTGGCTATTGTGGTATTAAAAACTATTTCTGGGATAATATAAAAAGGTATCAACTAATGTCAAGTAATAAATGCATAAAGAGAAAATAGAAATGCTTTAGGATTATATTAATTTCAGGAACTCTATATAGCGTTGTATTCTAAATTTTGCTAGTTTTGTATGGTTTAAGACGTAATTGCCATGCAATTAAAAATATCATAGTATCACAGTGTTGAAAAGGTTGGAAAAGACCTTGAAGATCATCATGTCCAACCTAATTAAACCTAATTAAAAATACATGTAGAAACAGTCATTTTGTCCAAGCAGATTTTCTTGTAAGCTTTTAAAAGTCAATTATGTTACACCAAAGGGCAAATTTTCCCCAGCATTTTGATTCTAATCAAGACAAACCTTCTTTCATAATCAATACGGCAAACTGAAAAATACTTACGGTTTATGTGATCAATATAGTATACACCAATCTGAGGATCATATGCAGCTTCCCATCCCCATGGCAACTCATCCCCAACGCAATCCGCAAATGACAAGGGCTTTGTTAACCTAAAGAAACAATTTAATGGCATAGTTTAAAATTAAACGACAACCAAAGCTAGTAAAAAAAAATCTACATTTCTGTCTGCCACCAGAAGAACTGGACCCCGCAACTTTGAGTCAGTGAGGATATATATATATATATATATATATATTTCAAGATCATTTTCTCTAAAACCCACAGACAAGAAAGTCAGAAAAGAGAATACAACCACCTAAGATGTAGTAAGCAACACTCATCAATCCATGCCCTTGAATAAAACAAGCAGCAGCATGCACAGAGTAGACATTTTACAAGTATGTAACATCTAATGAGCCTTAGATGCTCATGTGGTGCTTTTTTTTAGAAGACATACTATTAAAGATTTTCATCTAATAATGCAGCACCTATTTATTACAAAAAATAGATTGATAAAAATAATGCATGGGTTCTTTTCTATCTGAGGCTAAGCAAAGCATCTTTTTGTCTTTTTTTCTAAAAAGAAACTAGTATTCAGTTCCTTGTTGATAAATCCACAGATAAATACTATGTCTAGTATACTGATATATTTAATAGGAAGAACAAGAGATTTAAGGTTTTATTGTCACCATAGTAACAATAAGATTAGTACATATCCAGAACTGATACAAAAAATCCTCAGAGTGAGATTATCAAGAGCAGTTTGTGGGACACAAGCAGCACTCCTTTGCTCACTGTTGATTAAATTCTATCACCTAAGACTGTTTTTTCATCTCACCATTAAAATTCTCGACAAATAAAAAGCAACAGTAATTCACACATGCTTTTTCAGGTTTCAGGATTTTTTCTTTAATTACTTTTGACCAAAAAAACCTGGTTTATTGATGTTGTTGTGAAAAAAGAAAGAGAAAAGAATGTTACATTTTACCTTCTAGAAACTGAATTGGTGTAGGAAACACCACACAGAAAGCACTTTACAAAACTACTGAATTCTTTAGGCAGCTGAAAAAAGCCATTAGAGCAGAAGTTTCATTTAGAAATCATTGTCCCACTACGCATTATCCTTATTACCATCATCATCAAATATCTGATCTACCAATTCTTGAAGTAGGACAGTATTCCTCCAGATTAAGTTTGCAGAAATCACAAAGAACCAAGCTCTTGGATGAAGGTTACTACGTAATGTTTTAATGGGAACAATTTTGCATGTTTAAGAGAAATTCACTTATTTATTGCCGCTGACAAACTTCTATGCAAAACCATTAAACATACTGAAAACTATTACAAAATACTTTTTGTGACAGGTGAAATTAGTAATGTGGCATTACATCTGGAGTACTAGGCTATAAGAGTATGGATTATAAGCAGCACAAGCAAGCTGTCTACTCCTGAGTGATTTCCAGGGATAGAGCAGGTGTGTGGTAAGCCAAGACTATCTGTTGTATCCTCTCACACTACTAACATAAGTTTTTTAATCTATGGGCACAGCTCTGAATGGGGCAACTCTAAGGAGCTCTTTGGAAACCCCAGCTCTGACCCTCCTCCTCCTCACAGGGCAGCAGAAGCTACACAGCTCAGCAGGTTAAAAGCTGCCGGCGCTGCCACATCAAACACACCAGTCCAAGTGCTCCCTGCTAATAATTACCAGCATCACTTCAAAGATTACGGTTTTGTTGCAAATAGTAACAGCTAGAGAAAACGAGACAGCTCTTAGGAAAGCAGGAAAGGCCTTCTAAAGCCCAGATAACACAATCACAGCTTCAGATAGGGAGCATGCAGCAGATTGGACACAACATACAGTCGGGTCTCCCATATCACGGACCCGCGGTCTTATTTGGGTTCCGTGAAGCCCTACTTCCACATTAAATGGTGCCAAATTTGCCCCGCACCCTCAGATGGCTCCCCGGAGCTGTTTTGGCACTGTGTTGTTGTGTATTGGTTGCCACGGCGGCTGCGCCTGGGGTGATGGTGAAGCAGCAGAGCTGCTGCGGCCGCACCTGGGCCAGGGCAAGAGGCGGAACCGCNGGCGGGGGGGGGGGGGGGGGGGCTGTGCAGGTTGATTTGCATATTCATGACTGCCTAATGGAATATTCATGTGTGCCAGTTCACGCATGTGCAGCTGCAAAAAGGATACTCCTTAATCACTGAAAAATCATGCTGCTAAGATGTGAAGCCACAATATGGGGGGTGCAAAGCGGAACAGGGCCGACTGTATCCCTGTCAGACTTCTCAAGCCACTACTGCTCAGAGGAAGCATCAATCACATAAAAGGAACCATCCTTTGGTGAGTCTGCTAATCATGAGAACAAGATATGCCAACTACAAGGCACATCTTGACATGAAGAAAGTGCTGTCCCAAATTTGATTGCAAGTGTAGACTTTCATGAAACATCTTAAACCGAATAAAAGTGCAATGTCATTCTTAGCCGTAACATATTAACTCAAAACTCAATTCAGGTAGTTCAGGAAGAAAAAATACTTAAAATACCATGTAGCAACAGAGGAATCATAACAAAAAACATATAAACATGGCTGGTCGGTGTCTAATAAATGATTTAGAACTCTGTATAAGCATTCAATACTTCTACCAAAGATACACACAGAATCACAGAATATTCTGAGTTGAAAGGGACCCCCAAGGATCATCGAGTCCACCTCTTAAAACAGTACCACTGCCTCCCTGGCAGGAATCAAACCCCTGGTCTCCCGCATGTGAGACAGGGACACTCACCACTGTACTAAAGGAACATGAAGTCCTGTGAACCAGGAGCCTGACGGCAGTGCTACATAAAGGATATAAGCCCCGTATTGTCCCAACTTTTCATACGTGCTCCACATTGATTTTATTTTTAATCAAATACTGACTTCTTACTATAATAGCACATTCCATAGGTTAGACTGCAGTCAACTCTGATCATGCCAATGTTATGTCCATATGTTATCACCTGTCTGAAATCAGATACTGTGGGAATCAATAGCAGTCATTCTCTCATCCCAGATATTTTATACATTATACCAACACTAACAAGCTGTGGAAAAGTACTTGAGTGACCCACTCTAGACCTTAAAAAAAATGAGAAGAGGGAGACAGAGGTCCAAAAATACAGGCAGTACTGGACAAATTATTTATGAATTCTCCTTTGCTGGATCATGCTTGGACATCACATCCTGAGGGTCTGAACTGTGTCAGAAGGGCTTCTGAGTAGATCTTTAAAACATGAGAAAGTTTGTGCATAATAAGACCACAATTACTTAACAGTGTAACATTCCCACAACTGTCTTTTCTTTTCCAGAGTCCTTTAATAGCACAAGATTTTTGACCTCAATGTGTACTTTTGCAATTGAACAACAACTAGCACAAGTCAACACCCGATTGCTTAAGGCCCTCAGAACTTTCTGAACATAAAAAGTATTTACTCTCAAAATATGTATGGCAAATGGGTGAGATTAACATGACATGAAGCAAGAGAAAATTTGCAAGACAAAAGTTGAAAGCAGAAAACTATGAGATGTAATTGGAAAGGAAATAGTATCTGGAAACAAAGACTGAAGGAATTTTGTCTGTGTGAAGATCATTATCTGTAACATAATAACCTATGATAGATGGAGTATCATTACATTAATTAACTGTGACCCAAGAAAAATGAGGTTTATTGCATCATAATAGAGGATTAAGTGCCACATCTCTAGGGCACTGATATTCTGAGGGAGTTCATAATACACTTTCAGTTTGTAGCCATCAATTTACATGTTCTTAAAAGGATGCCAATATTCTAAAAATGATGACTTAAAAGTCCACATTGAGTGTCCACTACAGTTAACTTAGTTAACAAAAGGCTTGGGTTTTTTCAATGCATATCATTAAGCTCAAGTATTCTCACCTAGTGGCACTTCTTTTTCAACTTCACCAAACAAGAAGGAGGTGTAAGAAGAAGTGGCAATTCTTAGGAAAACCAGGAAACATCCTCTAATTCCATTATGCATATAAACAATGTATAATTATGTTATTGCAAATCACTTCACAGATGTCCTGGGAACCTTAGGAGACAAATACAATTTACAAATTGAAAAGTTGTATTATCCTACCAAATCCATGTTTTTTATAGGTTTTAAATATAGAGTTAGCTAAGCTCTTAAAATGTAGTTTCTGTGATGATACATGTTATTGTTAACAGTTGTTACTGCATCTACAGCCATGTCTGTAAGAGTAAATCTATATAGGCATCTAAGGTTAATAATGAGTCACAGAATCGCAAAATATTCTGTGTTTGGAAGGAATCCACAAGCATCATGGAGTCCAACTTTTAACTGAATGGCTCATATGGGGATTGAACCCATGACCATGGCATTTATTAGCATCATGCTCTAAAAATATGAATCTGATGATACTGTAAAATCGAACTGTAACTACAGACTGATGGATTGTCAGTGAAGAAATACTGTTCCATTTGGACAACTTTCTTGTTTGATGTAGACTACATTTTGTGGTCTCTAGATCCCAAAAATTCATAGAAGATAGACTTCTTTTAAGATCAGGACCCCCCCCCAAAATGAGAAATTTACTACATATATTAGTTAGAACTTACTGTATTTCTGACAAATGTTTCACATTTCTGTCATCTGAGAACATCAAGGTTCATGTTGGACTAGATGATCTACAAGGTCTTTTCCAACCTTATCAATACTATGATACTACCATGATATGCTATTAAAAATGGTATGTACTTCTGTTTGTATATACACACAAACCATGTTGAACAAATTGTTCTATGCAAGAGAATTGCTGCATTCTGCTGCACTCCTTTTCTGATCTTTTTTCTCCCAAATCTATTCAGGATTAATCACCCATATTATGATTAGGACTCTACTTTATCGGTAGCAAACTCTGGACTTTGGTCTTCAACTTCTTCTAAACTCAATTGATACCAGCATTACTGATCTGCTCAGCATACTTCCAAGACCTGATTTTATCCACGCTGTGGACGACTGTGAGTACAACTAGCTTATATAGCACAATATGAATCAATGATTTACTGTGATTTATAATGTATGTGGTGGAGGGTGTGAGGAATAGAGAAGGTTACGGTAGGCAGATCTCAGAAAATGGTGGGACAAGGAGGGAAAGAGACACAGACACTAAGAATAAAAACACCCAACCCAAACTTGAGATGACTTTTCCTCAACTAGAAAGAAATAAAACACAGGTTGGCAAGAGGTACACAAATACCTGAGAATTATGAACAGGTTCGCCTTAATCTCTTTCACAATTACTTTCAAGAATACCTCCCTTTGCTATGTGGTACTTGACCCACAGTCGATACTTGAAATTTGGAATTCAATTATAACTGGGGTCAATGCTCAGCTCCTGTACCAACTTTAACATGCATTTCAAAACTTTCTCCAAATACTCAAAATGAACTCAAGTACTTTGCCATGTAGCAAGATTTTGTGTGCCACTCAGATGAAATGTTGTACAGATTAAATTTCACATCCACTCATTTCGGACATGTAAGGATATAAATTACACATCATTTATTTGCTCTTAGAATGCAGTACTCACTACTACTCTTCCTAGACAGAAATTGTTCTGAAAAATATATACATCTTCTCCACACTCTAGGAACTGAGAAGATGAAACTTAAGTAACTATTCAGATGTGCAGGGATAGATGTGCACCTACTAGAATATAACAGAAGAAACCAAATGATGAAAGAATATGCACACTTACCTGGAACATGACTCATTTAACTACATACAACATTACAGAAGGCTATAAAGACAATTTACCTATAATACAATACAACAGCAACACAAAAAAGTTTACTCTGAGTGCTTTCAGTTAGCACAATGACAGAATAGGGCATATGATCAACATCAGTTAATTTTTTATTTTGCAAAAGGATGAAAGTATATTTTGATCCATAGCTCAAGACAAGCAAATGTAAAAATTTAAATCAACTCATCAAGAAAAGGAATGCACAAACAGAAGAAGAAAAATGTTCTAAGTTCTTCAACAGATCTGAATTTAGTGCTCAAGTTGGATCTCAAAATCAATTCAATCCTTACCCAACTTTCTAATGCTATGAACATGATGACTCTGAAAGGCGTATAAACATGTATTCTAATCCTATCCCAAATATCTTTACAAACATGAATTTTAGTCACCTCAGGCAGCCAACATGGATTTCCTACATAAAACTCAGGGGTGCAATTAATCTCATCCACTTCAAAAGTCCATTATCTCACCTGAATTACTCCTTTAGATTCCCCAGAGAGGCAGTTTCAGCACATCTGTTTTGAACCTGAAGGTTTTCCTCTTCTCCTAGTAACTACAGGATTGTCAATGCAAGACTCCGTAGCCTATGCAAAGGTAACAATTTCAGTGGGCTGAATACTATAGCAGGCAGCAGAGTTTCATACAAAATGGCAAGAGACTCAACTATCACTCTGTGCTGCAGGTCAGAGTTAAACAGTGGCACTGCCTCTCCCTATGGCTTAGGTCATTAACGGCATGAAAATTACATTCCATAGGGAATACAATTTTCTCTTCTACTAATTACAGTGGCTGAAGCTGTAACAAAATGCATTTACTTTGTATTAATTATACGGCTGTCACTTTCCTGACTTCAAGCAGTGGTAACTGTGCTGTTTACCTGTGGAAAGGGGCAGAATTTGCCCACAAAAGACCCTTTTGCCATATTCTTTTTTCATTCAATTTTATAAACTGTAAACTAGCAAATTCCCCACAAAATCTCTCTCAGAAAAGCTCAGGATTTCTCCTTCAAAACACCATGTTCTTTACATAGTAGTGCCTCCTATTCAGATAGCAGGCCAAGACATTATGTACAAACCTTGAACTATTTAAGTACATTCTCTTTTAGTAAAGGTATTATTAAGATATACTGCCACTTCATTACAGGTATTATTTTGAAACAGTAACTACATGGATATCGATACCACATTAGAACAGATCAAATATGGAGTAGCCTGGTTGCAGTCCCTGTTTGAGAATATTGGTGTAAACCAATAAATATGGTAAGGTCACCCATGCTTACCTTGCTCACAAGATATGTGCAACCAAATGTTAACAAATGCCTATGCTTAAAAGACAGCAAACATGCATGCTACCTTTCCTATGCCAATACAGAATTACTAATACGTAGCTCAAACTAAATGCCACCCCATTCTTTAATTATGAAAAATTCTCAGTAACATTCAATTATGCTTCTTAATAGCATTAAATGTATGCCTACAGCCAGTAGCGTGTGCACCACTGATGTGTTTGTTTTGTACTACATACACATGCACACACTAGTATAGGTTTACAGTCAAATATTCCCAGCCAGACTCCTAGCCAGCATGGGTATGTAGCAGTCGACAGTACTGCTCCTTCACCTATTTGCACTGCAACAGGATACTCGAAAACAAATCACAGAGACTGAAGTCACAGCGAAGTTATACATTTTTAGGTGACAAAGCCTTATTAACTCCACAAACAAGGATTTTCAGAATACATTTTATGAGTTTTCATTTCTTTTCCAGATTTCAGATAATTTTACTCCTGGTAACACAAAGATGGGTAAAACTGTTTTGGCTTTCCACTTAATCACCATCAGCAAAGAAAAAAACCCATGCTGAACACAGCTATACATTGTGCTACATCATTTCATCATTGAAGGTACTGAAAGAAACCAAGTCTATAAGTGAAAAGGAGAAACATTATTTCCCAGGTAGGCATACCAGCTAATTGTTTTTGTAAGGCAAAACCCTCAACCAAATCACAGTTGTAGTTAATTTATCTCTTTAACATTGCCAAGTTCAAGGCAAAGATGACATTTTGAAAGGTTAGGGGGAAAGAGGGGCACAAAAAAGTGGAAATGGGTAATGTCATGAATGTTTTCTCCCAGGTTGTTCTTTGACACAGCTGTTGGTCCTGCGCTGCCGTGTAAGCACTATAATATTAGACACCTGGAATGTGAGGAATGTCTGATAACCATACCCTAGCACAGGGATAATTCCACAGCCATAAACCAATGATATGACCTTTGAGCCTTCCCATGGAAAGCTCAAATGTAGTGACATTATGAAAAGGCTATTATGTGCAGCATTGCTATAGGTTATTTATATATACATGACTGTATACTGTAGATACAGGGAAACCATGTTGCCATCAATTGAGAACACTGTTAAGAAACGTAGCTATTAGTTTTACTTTAAGTCCATACACATCAAGCTATTTTCCCGGTAATTTTAAGCGTTCCCAAACCTACAATCTCTGCCTGCAGACTTGACTTGGAATGTTTCCTTTACCTGTCTCGCATCACTCTGCTTCTCATTTCATACATTTTTTATCCAACTATACTTCTACAATAGGAAGATGGATCCCCTAGAAATACATAAGGTAAAAAACGGGAAAAGCAAGCCAAATAGCAAAAAAACCCCACCCAAACCCTAAAAACCCCCCACAATAACCCCAACAAATGTAGTCAAGCATTGGTTTGTGCAATTCAAATAACGGCACACATTGCAGTAATTTCTATGTGCAAACAGGAGCCACATCTGTCCCTAAAAGCTTACTATTTAATTGAAGTATGATACAACAAACAACGGGAGGAAAATGTCCACAGACTGGAATACTTTATTAGAATAAATTGCAACAGATACAGTAAAGAATTAAAAGATTTATTCTGTTAATCTGAATGATTTTTCAGCTTGGCTGTCAGACACAAAGTATCAAAAGTATGCTTCATGACAGATTGTTAAGCACTAAAGGGTTAAATTTCTGTAGTCTGATAATTAAATATGGGAAAGAGAAATGTATTTCAAAGAAAGAACACAGTCAAAACCAGAAAAATATTTAATGTCAGCATTAGAAGATCTTTCATATCTCTAACCTTTCCCCTTTCTCCTTTCTGCAATTTCATAGACACGCTAGTCCAAATCACCCCACTACTCACCTCATCAGCTATAGAAAATTATTTTGAAAATGTTGTTCTGTGAACTCCACTTCTGCAAACAAGCACTTACTTGCATTGCAAGGAACCTCTGGATTTATATTAAAGACTCTACTCTCCTATCCCTGCTCCCACTGAAGTCAGCAGGAGCGTTACCAATTTCAGTAGCAGGAAACTTAAATCTGTGACAAGGACTTCCAAAAAGTACAATACACCTGAACATCTCATATAACCTCACAAACATTCAACTTCAGAGACGTGAAGCACTTCATCCAAGTATACCAATCATTCCAGAAGCAGGGAAGAACAAATCTGAGTTAAGTGCAAGGTCACTCCAATCTGGTTACAGACCTACAAACTGAACCTAACAGGAGACAGCACCCCACACTGTCATTCCCAATCCAGTCATACCTCAGTTATTCATGTTGTCATATTCACGGCTTTTCATATTCATAAAATTTTTTCCCACAGTTTTTAACTCAGTTATTCATGGAGCAGCACAGTACTGAAATGCCAGGACGGGCAGGCCCGGACGGCCCCGCCAGGAGTCACGAAGTCTTTAACTGTAACACAGGGACCCATGTGGCGCCCTTCAATTCAGGATGAAAGAGGCAGCCAGTCTGGACTTGCCAGCACATATGTACATATGCAGATATTCATAGCCTCAGGCAAAGCACTCCTGCCAGTGCTAGATGCTGCAGTTAATGGGAAAAAAACCGACTCCCATGCTCCTCACTGCCCATAAGGAGTCCAAATGTTGCAGTGTTCCATATTTCTGGCAATAATTTGCCATATTAATGTCGGACCCATATTCGCGGATTAAAGGTTCCGTGGGACTCTTGGGAGACCCGTAATCCGCAAATACAGAGGCATGACTGTACTGAGTTCTTCATGTCCCAGTTTCAGCTTTTCATCCAACCACTTGTTTTGTAACAATTTTTAATGTGTAGTTCATTAAATTATTGTATGTTCTGCAGTACAATCCAGCTCCTGTTGCAAAAAGACTGAGTGAGATCAGGGCTCAGATGGTACACAAGCCCTTGGTCCATCCCTGGCCATTAGTAAAACCTGTTTCCAGATGCTACAGGAGAAGTATTTAAAAATGTATTGAAAATTTTTAACATGGAAGAGGAACAAACCCAGCACTGATTTTATAAAACTGCAAGCAGCATAATATTGAAAACGAACAGGATAATATATTTGTATTTCAATATTAATAAAAGACCATAAAAAGGTTTGCCAACTTTTAGTACAAGTGGTTCAGAAAGATCCCTCAAATAATTTCATCTATGGTTTCATAGAAGACAGACTCTAGAAAAATCTTTACATTTGTGAGAGCAGAGTTATGGGAGTCACAGACTGATTTATATACAGTACATCGCCGCTGCATTG
>WEKX01021798.1:763-89240 GCA_013390025.1 Pitta sordida
CTGAGGGGAGACCTTATTGCTCTCTACAACTACCTGAAAGGGAGGTGTAGCCAGCTGGGTGTCAGTGTCTTCTCTCTGGCTACAAGTGATAGAACAAGTGGACACAGTCTTAAACTGCGTCAGAGGAGATTTAGACTGGACATTAGAAGGAACTTTTTCACAGAGAGGGTGATCTCTCAGTGGAATGGGCTACCCAAGGTGGTGGTGGAGTCACCGTCCCTAGAGGTGTTTAAGAAAAGGTCGGATGATTTACTTGGTGGCATGACCTAGATATTAGGGTAGTGTGTTATAGGTAGGATGGTGTGTTGGTAGCAGGGTGGCAACAGGTGAGGTAACAGGTTTGGCTAGGTTAGGTAATAGGTGATAGGTTGGACTTGATGATCTCTGTGGTCTTTTCCAACCTTACTGATTCTGTGATTCTGTGATTCTGTATTTTTCAAGCACATTAATATCATGGAAGGTGTCCAAAGAAGAGCAGTGAAGCTGGCAAAGGGTCTGGAGCACAGGTCTTAAGAGGAGCGTCTGAGGGAGGTGGGGTTTTTTAGTCTCGAGAAAAGGAGGCTTTCTAAGGTGAAGACAATATCTGCCAGTGAAGGTGAGAACCTTCCTGGAGTGGAAAGGAACTCCTTCTCCACTTCACTATACCCTTTGAAGCAAGAGGCTTTCAGTGAAAAATGTAGATTGAAGGTGTAACATTTCTTTACTAAAATATTTATAGAATAACCCCTCCCAAACAGTAACACAACAGTAACAAGAAATATCACCCCAACAAACCCTATCTTATTCCTCTCCATGTACTTTTCCTCGATGTGGTCACAGCTGGGGTGGATACAGGCAGGTCCTGCAGGCCCAACACACACAGAGGTGTGCTGCTGAGTTGGGCGAGAGTCGCCTGTCCAATACAGGAACAGCGGGAGATGGGGAGGGACAGACAGGCTGGCCCTGAGTGGGGACCACTGCAGGCAGGTCTCTCTCCTGCAGAGCCCATCTTGAAAGGGGAGATGGGCTCAGCAGCAGAGGTGATCTGGTCAAGGGGCGGCAATCGGGACCTCTCTGTGGTGTGCTGGGGCAAGAGGGAGAGAGAGGCAAGAAACAGCCCCTGCAAAGCAGCACCAAGACCTTCTCCCACGATTAGCTCCCAAAAACCAGTGAGCCCCAGGTTGGTCACCAACTGAGTTTTTATTGTCCAGAGTGAGGGGGGAGAAAAGACAGAATATACTCTACCTCCTAGCCCTCTAGTCTTTAGCACTCATCGGTGTTGCCCCCTGTTTTCTCTGCACAGCCACCCCGGAGTAAGAAATCTCCCTGCCATCCGACCATCAAGGGCCATTAACTCTCAAAGCTGAAACCAAAGAAGTCTTCAGCCCCGGCCCCGCTGAGGAATTCTGATCTGTTTGGTGGATTACCTTTTCCCCAGTTTTGCCACCATCTCATGGTAATACTCAGTATAATGGGAAAATATGACCAAAAGGAATCTAACCCAAAGCAGAGGCTCAGGGGGCACCTGAAACTACCTAAAAGGAGGTTGCAGCCAGGTAAGGGTCAGTCTCTAATCCCAGGTAACAAGTGGTAGGACAAGAGAAAACGGCCTGAAGTTGTGCCAGGGGAAGTTTAGATTGGATATCGCAAAAAATTTTTTCACTCAAAGAGTTATCAAGCATTGGAACAGGCTGTTGAGGGAAGTGGAGGAATCACCATCCTGGAGGTATTGAAAAGGTGTGTAAATGTGGCCCTTGTGGGCATGGTTCAGTGGTCGGCTTGGCAGTGCTGGGTTAATGATTGGGCTCAGTGATCCTAAATGTCTTTTCTAAATGAAACCATTCTGATTCTCTGGCCAATTAAACACTTCCGTAATCTGAACTTGCACAAACCTGTCAAATGCCATGCTCTCTGATATGCGATGCTAGGGACTGTGCTGCAACTCAGAACTGAGCACAAGCCTTGGATAGGAAATACATAATCAGAATACTGATTTATCTTTCAAGAGATTCCTGCTTATATCTCCCCTATTTCAGACAGCTGTTAACATTTTGCTAAGAAAGTTCAAGTATTTACTGGGCTATTTCATCTTACATCAGCATCACTGCGTTACCTGCTGCTTATCTGAAGTGAGCTGAAACAAAAATTAATTTCTATTAGTTATGTTCTGTCACAGTTGTCTTAAGAGTATTTTCTGGGGTCTCAAGATGATAGACAAAATTATTGTTGAGAAATAGGAATGACTTTGACTGATATATATGTGATTTTTCTAATAAAAAAATTTAAACAGTTTTTTTCCAGAAACATAATAATACTCCTCTAATAATAAGCAGCTATTATATTATTTTAGTGTTTCCCTCTAAATGTTTACACTTTTTAGAGCAGCATTACAGAAATTAGAACTAGACGCTGGTATTAGAGAAACTAGAGCTTGTCACACAAATAGAATTGTAATTGCAAATCAAATCACTCCCCTGGTACCCACATTTTTTAATTCTCCCTCATACAACAGAAGAGAAATGAAACCTGCAAATGCAAATGACTTGTGCCTACCTCAAAATGAAAGCAACATTTATGACTCCCTCTGGGTATAGTTTGCCCGGTGAATAATGCACAGAAATCCTGTTTTCATAACTTTCTGCATATAAGGTTTATCCAGCTCAAACTACATGATTTTGGATTGGTGAAAATATCCTACTGCTAACACTGGAAAAATAAATTAATAAAATCATAGAATTAGAGTATCCTGAGTTAGAAGGGTCCCACAGGGATCATCATACCCTAACTCCTGGCCTTGCACAGGAGAGCCCCAAGAGTCACACCATGTACCTGAGCATGCTGTCCAAACACTTGGACTCTGACAGGCTTGGTGCTGTGACTAATTAATTGAATGACAGTGCAAAGAGAGTTATACAAATGCACAACTGAGCAGCCTCAGACGTCGAACAGGCAGATGCTGTAAATGTAGAAGAGAGCTGGTTGGAAAAGCACAGCAAGGAGAGATCTGAAAGAGCTCACAGCCTGTTCTGGACAAGTTCACCTCACATAAGGTTGAGGAAGCAGCCATGGCGGAATCACATGGCATCCCAGAAGGTAGGGTGACTACATCGACCTGTGTGTTTGGAGTTGCACCTGGTGTCACTGGAACACTACTTATTGCTTTGACTGGTTTTTACTTTTAATTTATGTATAAATCTAGGGATCACATCCAAGTCTGCTGGCCAGTCAGGAACACCTGGACAGCTCTGTGAATGCCACGTGTGAAATGCGAGCCATCCGGAACGCCGACTCCTCGCAGTAAGTTCTCCTCCAGCACCAGCTAACTGGTATGGCTGCTGTGACACCAGCAGGGCTGGAGAAGGGGGATTACACCCACCTGGCACGGTACGGCTGGCAAGTACCGGGGAAGGGGTGGCTGGGAGGTGAGCAGTGCTGAAGGCTGCAGGATAAACATGAGGGTCCTGGTATTTTCCAGAGAGTGCAGCAACTGAGGGACCTGGGGGTGTTCAGCCTGGAGGAGACTCAAGGAAACTATCACTCTCTACAACTGCCTGAAAGGAGGTTGTAGCCAGGTGCGGGTTGGTCTTTTCTCCCAGGTAACAAGTGACAGGATGAGTGGACAAAATCTTAAACTGCACCAGGGGAGGTTTAGTTGGACATGGGCCCCTCAATTTAAGAAAGATGTCGAGGTGCAGGAATGCATTCAGAAAAGGGCAACAAGGATGATTAAGGGGCTGAAAGAGATAAAGGGGCTGGAAGATAGGTCATATGAGGGGCAGCTGAGGGAGCTGGGTCTGTTTAGCCTGGAAAAGAGGAGGCTCAGGGGTGACCTTATTGCTGTCTGTAACTACCTAAAAGGGGGTTGTAGACAGGCAGGGGTCGGTCTTTTCTCCCTGGCCATTCGAGATAGAACGAGAGGTTAAGCTCCAGCAAGGGAGGCTTAGACTTGACATTAGGAAAATGTTTTTCACTGGAAGAGTGATCCGGCATTGGAATGTGTTGCCCACGGAGGTGGTTGAATCGCCATCCCTGGAGGTGTTTAAGGGTAGACTGGATGAGGTGCTGAGGGTCATNGGGGCCTTCCCTTCGTCGGGACAGGGAGTGCGGGCGGGGTCGTGTCCTTGTGCCGGGGGAGCGGCTCAGTCCCTCCAGCCACCGCTGCCAGCTCTGGTGCCAAAGGCAGGGCGGAACCACGCTCGGACGGGTACGGTCTGTCTGTAGGGTCTGTCTGTAGGGTCTGTTTGTGGGGTCTGTCTGTAGGGTCTGTTTGTAGGGTCTGTAGGGTTTCTCCAGTCGCAGGTGCCATTAGCAGGATTATCAACTTGGAGTTTATTTTAGTTTTATTTTTGTTTTTCGCTTGTTCGTTTTGGTTTGAGGGTTTTCGTGCGTGTGGTGGAAATGCTGCCCGTGGCAGGTGGTACTTCGCGGTGTCTTTCCCCTTCAGGGAGTACTGGAACGGCCCCCGGGGATTTCACGGAGACCTGTTCACTGCACACGCCGAGGTTAGAGCAGGAGGTGTTGCTGNTTATAGGTGTTAGGATTTAGTTGGATTATAGGTTGGACTAGATGATCTTCAAGGTCTTTTCCAACCTTATCGATAGCATGATACTATGATGAGGAAGAATTTCTTCACAAAAAGGGTGGTTAGACATTGTAATGCGCTGCCCAGGGAGTGGTGCAGTCAGCATATCTGGAGGTGTTCAAGGACAGTTAGTCTCGGAGGCGTTTTCCCCCCGCACTGGTCCCGGCAATCCCAGCGCCCGCCTGCTCCGCCAGGGGGCGCCATACGCCCGCCCCTTCGCGGGGAGCGCGCTCCCCCTGCCGGCGCGCCCGCGGCCGNGCAGGTGCCATTAGCCGGATTATCAACTTGGAGTTTATTTTAGTTTTATTTTTGTTTTTCGCTTGTTCGTTTTGGTTTGAGGGTTTTCGTGCGTGTGGTGGAAATGCTGCCCGTGGCAGGTGGTACTTCGCGGTGTCTTTCCCCTTCAGGGAGTACTGGAACGGCCCCCGGGGATTTCACGGAGACCTGTTCACTGCACACGCCGAGGTTAGAGCAGGAGGTGTTGCTGTCCCTAATTCTTGTTGTGGTCTCAGTTAAGCAGTGTCTACTGGCTGCAGCTGAAGGCCACCACTGTAGTTTAATTAAGGGCTTTTCTAGGCCGTATTTTGGAAGTCAGTGAAAGGAATTGTGTGTTAACCTTGTTTCCACCTGACCACCAGCATAAAGCCTTAAGTGTAGTTGTTCAGTTGCTGCGTACTGTCGTTAGTCAAATAAGAAATGACATCTTTCTGAACTAATGTATGTAAGGTGCTATCTTGGAAAGTTAGAGCTTAAAAATACGTAGTTTCAACTGCTCAACCGCAAGTGTGTCAGTGACATCAGCTAAAATAATCATGTCCTAGTGTTACAAAGGGATTCTGCCTGTAATTTGGCTAAAGCTGAGACTTAGCAGTGCTACACTCACTGTTCTTTTTAGATTTGGATGCTGGCAGATGTCAGAAAGCCTCTGCCTAGGGGGGCAGGGTGGTCTCCCTGCTTGGATGAAGTCCTACTCACAGTGACATTGCTGGTGTTTCTAGAAGACAGTGTGATTTATCTTGTAGTTTTAATTGATTTGTGCAGAGTAGGCAGCTGTAAATTTGGAACAGACCAAAATGTGGTTATGAGTTAGTAGCATGCAAGAACTATGTTGATCCTTTATTCAACATGGAGCTCCTGTGCTTTTTTTTTTTGTCATGAGATGCCTTCCCTTCTTCACTGCCATGGCACCCACATTGTGAAAACCTTGCTGCTGCTCTTAGTGAGTGGTTATAGAGAAGGGGATTTAGAATCTTTGCAGAAAAGGAATGGGAAGACAGCAGGCACAGACTGTAGCAAGGGGAACTCTAACTAGAATAAAGAAAAGCATTATCACCATGAAGGTGTTCAAGGACTGGATTAGTGACCCAAAGAAGCTGTGGAATCTACATCCATGGGGATACTACAAACTGAACTGGACATGGCACTGGGCAACCAGGTCTAACTCCTTGGTTAGAAGTGTTGGGACAAGTGCTGTTCAATGAACCTTTCCAGTGTAAATTATTCTATGATTCTTCTCAAGATTGAGTTAACAGCATTGTTTGGAGCGGAGTTGACTGTCCCTCAGAGAAGGCAGTGCTTTAGATCTTACCTCTGTGGATGGCAGCACAGAAGATGTCAGATTTTCATTTCTGTTACTGGTTAGCACATTGATATGCAAGTGAATTTATAAAACTGTAATGATTGCATTTGAGGTGTTGCATCCAACATTACAGGCAGAAAAGGACGTGTAATATTTTGCAAGACTGACGTGTGTGGACAGGACTTTAAATTTAGCTGGTGAGGGTTTTGAGTTTGGAGAAAGCCATAAACAATTAAAAATCTAATAAGTGGGACAATATAGCTTTAAATAATCTTTTAAACTACATAATCACCTCTTAGTTGTGAAAATGTTTCTGTGCCATAAGCCACGCTCCATATTGTTCTCTAGGTAGTAGGTGGAACCACGGTCCAGGCATAACAATCTGAAAAATATTGTGGTGTTGAATGCAAATCCTAAATCCTGCTTGGCCTCACAAGTTTTGTTTCTTTTCCTTGCTGCGGGTGTTTGCTGCCTGACAGGTTCTGGAGTTCAGCTCTGGCAACGGGAGTGAGAAGGAGGTTTCTCTTGCTCTCCCACACGCTCGCTCTCTCCTGTCCTTTCCCCCTAATTCTCACCCCCAGCCACAGGTGCATGAAATCAGTAAAGTGCACGTCACTAGTGCTGTGTGCTTGTACATTGCTGAAGGTAAATCAGCTGCTCATCATCCTGTGATGCCAAAGAGCAAAATGTTGTAAGCCTGGATTAGTGAAACAGGCATGGATCATGGGAGCCAAGTCCTGGTAAAGAGATCAGCTTTCTTCTCGTTAATAGGAGTTATCTTGAGCAATGTAAATAGAGGCTGATTTCAAAAACCAAAGGAAAAGGGACATCCTTGTTCTATCAGAATGTGAGGTAAAATCGAGACGGAGATATAAGTGAGATGAGTTCTGGTCTACTGTGTGTCAAATGTGGAGTAAAACTGATCTGCTCCATAATTTTTGTTACCATTGGGGTTCTGATAGTATTAACAAATGGCTTTTCTGAATTTCAGTCAGTTATTGCTTGCAAAAACGGAGCAAGAGTAAAGGAATGGTAGACATAGTCTGTCTAGTATAGGAGCTCTGCAGTCATACTGTAAGTCATGCTGTAAGTCACACTCTAATAAAAAACCAAAACACAACAATGTCAAGTTTAGATTGTTTCAGAAATACTGTTCTTAATCTTTCTACGGTCCTATTCCACAGTTGCAACACGTTTTTCTTCTTGGTCCTGACTAGCAGAAATAGTCTTGACTACCACTTGATTCTAGACTAGGATAACTGGGTGTTATCTAGATATTGTGTGTATGTATATATACACTATAACCTCAAAGGTACTGTGTATGCTGGTCAAGCACTGGAGCTAAAATAGCCAAACATTCAAATTGTCTTATATTTGCGAAGTGAATAGTAAGTTTTCTCCTAAATCATACGAAGCTAAGAAAAACTGTTGCTCCAGAGTTATAGAAAGTCTGAAATACCTGACCAGAGACGTCTAACCTGGGAACTTCTTAGAAGCTGGCATTGGAGAAGAGAGATTCTTATCAAGAGATACAGTAAAGCCAGAGCAGTTAGAGGACTTTTTGTGATTTATTTTTTTCCCATGTCTTTCCTGCTGCCTCTCTGTGTTGTGCTCTGGGTCTTGGCATTTCCAGATACAATTAAAGGTCTCTCCAGGCCTGAGACTTTATTTGAGACCATCTTCTTCCTGAGTCATCATATGTTTGTGGTTAATGGAAATGTTCATTAGGGTGGTTTTTGTTTTTTTTTACAGCACTGGATTTGAGATTGTGATGTTTCCTGTTGTAGTTAGTGCTTAGGAGAAGGGTTTGGTTTACCATAGCAATAAATTGGGCTAATGAATGTAGCATTCTGCAAATTGAAAATACAGAATTAATTGGTATTGGTAACAGTATGAATGTTTTGGATCTGTGTAAATTCAGTAGTTTTCAATGAGATAAAATCTTGGCCTGAGATTAAGCAGTTGCACCATCTTTCTAAATGAGAAGCATTTCCAGTGCACTAAAGAAGAGGACTATAAACATCAAGTAAGAATTTTGCTGTGTGAACCATTATGTTTCTAATAGGTACTGCTGGGATATGAGGTAAGTGGTATATGAATAAAATGCGTATGTGCATGTGTGAAATGCATCTGTGAATAAAAGCAGATCTTATATTTTTGGAAGATTTATTAATCTACCTTTTTTGTTTTTTTAATTTAAACAGGAAATGACAGGTGAAAATGAATCCTATAGTGCGGGGCCAATGCCTGTGTCCTACTTGAGTTGCCTGAGTTACATTCTGCAAGAATGGACTGGTGTGGAGCATATTGGAGATTACCTGAGTTATGCATTCTTCCTTGTGTGGGTGCTTTTTCCACTCGCAATAGTTTTTATACTTCCAGGAGTTACTGTCATGCTCTTCTACATTTCCATTCTCCTTCTTCATATTTATAAAAGGAAGAATGAACTAAAGGAAGCTTATTCTCATGATGTTTGGCATGGTGCAAGAGAAATGTTGGCTACCCTGTGGGATGGACATGGAAGAATATGGCATGGTAAGTGAGAGCTGATGTTTAATTAAAACCTGCTGAAGCTCTTATTCCACATTTACCTTTCAATATTATCCATATATACCTGATTGTTGCTGCTGTTGCATGCTAATTCAGACCAGGTTTTCCTTCTGTTTTGTCAGTGACTGATACTTGAGAGAAAAAAAATCATTGAGGGCTTTGTGTAGGTAAAATTTTTCCCTTACACATTTATTGCTTTGCTGCTACAAAATGAGATCTTCTGTTTGAATACAGTCAGCCCTCTTCCAATTCACGCCTCCCAGGTAGCGGCTTCACCTCTTTGCGGTGTGATTTTTCCGTGATTAAGAAGACCTGTTTCATGACCGTGCACACGCGGCCTGACACTCATGAGTATTCAAAGTAGGCACTCATGAATATGCAAATTCCCACCCCCCAAGCCACTGCGTAGACTGCCGGCTCACTGCTCTGCCGGCCTGCACCGGCTCAGGCTCGCTGGTCAGAGAGCCCGGGTGCAGCTGCTGCTGGCTGCACAGCGCCTGCAGCGCTGCAGAAGAGACAGCGGATCTGGTGGGTCACTGCCCCTCTCCCGTCGGGATGATGTTCTGCCCAGTCACTTGTGCCTGGAGAGAAAAAGGCTGTGCATGTCTTCACCAGGTAGTGCTGCCTGAGAATGAGCGGGGCTGGTGGGACACTGCCCCTCTCCCAGTGGGAGGGGGTTCCACCCCGCACCAGACCCAGCCACTGGGATGAGAACTTGCCCCTGCTGCTCACCCCCAGTGAATTTAAACAAAAATGTAGACAAAATTCGGTAGAGAAGCACTGGGTCAGGGATGCTGTTGGAGCAGAATAATTGAGTAGGACCTGTGACAGGTCTTACAATCCTAGATTTGGGGCAACGCTGATAGTTTTGCACTGCTGAGAGCCAACTCAGCTACCGAAATTCCAGTGCTACATGATCTTCTACGTGTTGTTTGTAGTGGCCACTACCAGCATCACCTGTCCTGGGGGCTGGGGTGGCGGCAAGAGGAGGGATGGATACTGCAAGTGTTTCCTTCCACAGTGAGGCTCCCCGATCCTGCTGGCCGCAGTGCAGGGCTTGCATCCCCCTTGCTCACAAGCAAAACGAGGTGATGCTGCGGGTGTCTTTAAATTTTTTTAAATTTTTTTACAAGCAGTCTCAGCTGCCTCTGAATAAGGGGATGACCGAGGAGGACCCCACCCTGTAGGGCAGGCAGTGCTGGCCAGGATTTTTTGTACCCCCTGCCCAATTTGCATCCAGTAAAAGGCAGATGCATTCCAGCTTAATCGCCTATTTGTCATGTGGGCTTTTCTACAAAGCTTTTGCTTTTACTGTACACATTAGCAGAGGTTTTGCTTTGTCTGTTTTCTTGGTTTTTTTGAAAAAGGAGTTTGAAGTTCACATAGTTTTTAAGCTCAATTTCTGGAAAAAGTTTGTTCATTTTAGGCTTGACTCTACCTAAAGATGTAAGTTTAGTTCAGGCGTCAAACATGGGTTTAAACTCTGCCAGTCTGGCCCCTGCACGGTGCTTCCCGGAGTCTGCAAAATTCCTGGAGAATGCAGCGTGTCCTCAGCACCTCTCCCCGGCACCAGGACGCTGCTCTGCCAGTGCGCCATCGGCAGTGTTACCATGGTGACAAGGCAGTCACTGGAGCCGCTGCTCTCACGTGCTTAAGTGCCAGCCGCCGCTGTGCCATGCCAGGTGTGTCCCCCTGGAGAGAACATGGCGAGGAGTGCTCAGAAGTCCATACAGCCCCGTGGTGCCCCTCCACCTGCTGCAGCTGCCCCATGGGGCAGAGGAGACCTGCTTCGCTCCCACAGCCACGTGAGGAACTTCCAGGAATGCCCTGCAGCTGCTTTGGAGCTAAGGGGGTGGGGTGACTGGGGCCAGATTTGCATATTAATGAGCTGCCACTCTATGCTGATGGAGGGCTGTGCAGGGTGGGGCCAAGACCTGCGGTACCGTGATGTTCAAGGGCAGACTGTATACTCTGTGCTCTTTTTAATTGTCTTTTATATTTTTTACTTTTTATCACTATCCCTGGATTTCCTAATCTGAGGAAGCTATGAAATGTCTGTTATTTTAAAAATTGAATCTGAAATTATATAGTTAATTAATGTAATCTATGAAGACTGGAAGTTAAATGCCAGTTCGGGGTTTGCTAGTATGTCAGCGCATGTTAGCATAATTTAATTGCACTTAACTAGCCTTCTGCATAAAATCCCAAGTGAGGGCTGGAAGGAGCACTTAGTGTCAATTCACTCACTTGAGTGCTTCTTAAAATTAACTTTAGAGCCTAAACCTGTTACAGAACTGTACTTTTTCATTTTCTTTCTCTCTATGTATTTTGGACAACTACTTTCTTTACTAGAACATCAAAAGTAAGGGCACTGTTCCTTGTCCTATTATGTCTTTGTAAAGACAGACTTAATAAATGATTTGGCTTTTCTTTCTAAGGAAATCATAAGCCTCTTTCTGAGCCATTCTGTCTGGAAGCAGCTAAAGGAAAAAAGAGATGCTTAAGAGCAATTTACATGAAGAACAAATCCTTCTTGAAAATCATCTCTATTTGTTCTCTAGTCAAAGGGAAGTGGGTTTTCAAGGCATTGATAAGCAGATGGTGCAGCAGCTGTAGCAGATAGTCTTACAAAGCCTAAGATCTAACTTTCGAATATAGGAAAGAGCACTACATCAAAATCAACAGCTATGTCAAAGAGCTTAAAATGCTCACTTCACAATAAAAAACTATTTACTTTTTTAATAAGAAAATGATATTTTTAAGGCCTTGGCTCTTTTAATCCTTAGTAACTTTTTGGTTTTATGAGATCTAACTTTTTATTTGTGTGGAAAAGATTCTTATCCAGTCCCTCATTGACAGCTGTTGACTTTTCTCTGTACTGCCAGCTGTGTCCTTGTTATCTACTTACTTCTCTTGCTAAAGAATGGAATGTTTGCAGTTATTTGTTTCCCTATTTGATTAATCAATATATTATAGGAAGAACTTTATCATCAAATATCACAGCATTACAAAAACCCCAACCAAACAAAAGAACAACCCCACAGCCAAAAAGCCCAAAATGAACCCCCCAAACTAGTATGTGATACTTTTAACTTAACATTTATTATGCCAATGCCATTTGTATTGATTGTTGGCATGGATCACTTGTCAACTTGGAATGGTACAGATGATAATATGTTGCAGCTTCACAGATAGACGCAATGAAATAGAGGGAGAAGAGCCAAGAGCATCTTCAGAATTGAAAATAAATTGATGCAATGGGAATTGCATACCAGGCTACTTTGGAAGAAGTGACATTATTTGGTGGGTTATTTATTTTATAAAAAACCCCACAAACAAGATACTGTAATAATACTACTGGATTTTAACTGAATACGTTCTGTACTGATGCATATGGAAAATCCACTTTCGTTCAGTGGTGAGTGTCCCCACCTCTCATGCAGGAGACCAGGGGTTCGATTCGCACCAGGGAGTCAGTGGTGCCACTTGAAGAGTTGGACTCGATGATCCTTCTGAGTCCCTTCCAACTCAGAATATTCTGTGATTCTGTGGTTTTGATATTTTGTGTTAAATAAACATATTCTGCACTGTTAACTTAAACAGAAATGCAAATTAAATAAGAGACTTGTGTATTTATGTATTTTTTAGCTAAGCATATAAAGTCCCAGCTAGCTTTTAGTACTTAGTGAGGGGAAAACTGGAGCAGGTATAACTTGGAAAGAAATAACAAAAATAAGCTTCATACCCTGGAGTAAAAGGAGATGTAAATGAGTGCTGTTGTGCTAAATCTTTTTAAAGAGTGACTGGTGGCAATGAACTTCAAAACGTTAATTATAGCTTGAAACACTTATTTCAGCACTATAATCCTTATTGTGATTTCTCTTGAATGATTGATTCAGAAGACTTTGCAGCCTTGAAGAGAGTGGACTGAAAAAGGAAGGAAAAATTATATAGCTCAAGAGAGAGTGACACTGGGTGTTGTGTTTTAATTTTTTTTTTAGTTCTCTAAGTGTGGCATTTCTGCCTTAAATGATACTTGTATTTTCCATGGAGCAACTTTGTAGTACAGTTGCGTCTCCTATACCATGATACCGCAGGTCTTGTCCATCTCCTGCGAAGCCCTCTGTCCACGTAGAATGGCAGCTCATTAATATGCAAATTTGCCCCACACCCTCACTCTGGCGCTGTTTCCGCCCTGCCCTGCTCTGTGTTGGTGCTTCCTGGTGCCCACGGCCACCCCACGCCAGGAAAAGCCCCTTTACCCTTCATCCGGGGCCACGGTGTCTCCGGGTGGGTAGACCTGGTCTCTCCATACTCGGGATAGATGTCTACCCCGAGAAAGTCTCAGACACTACGTCTAACCTGAGAGCATGTAAATCTTTCATAACTGCACAAAGCCTCCTCGCTCGGTGCCGAGCCGAGGGGAGCAGGGCAGGCAGCGCTTGAGCCGAGCAGAGATGAGTCACTGCGGGAGCAGCACGCGGCTGGCTCAGCTCTGCCATGGCCGGCTCGGGGCAGGTGGTCATGGGTGGGTGTGTGTGTGTGTGTGTGTGTGTGTGTGTAATTTGCATATTCATGACTGCCTACTTAGAATATTCATGCGTGTCAGGTTGCGCATGCGCAGTCCCGAAATGGGCCTCCTTAATCGCTGAAAAATCACGCAGCGAAGATGTGAAGCCGCCATCTGGGGGGTGCGAAGTGGAAGAGGGCCAACTCTATTTCCTGTAAATGCTGCAAGTTGCCTCTTGACGAAGGTCAGTTTGCTCTTACCACTTTTCAGTAGCTACCATTTTCATCTAGCTGCAAGTTAGTTTCTTTGGGATAGATTTATATCAGACTTTGATATCTGTTATGCTTTTAACTCTTAACAGGTTATGAGCTTCATGGTGTCAGAAATATTCCTGAAGGACCAGGGCTTATTGTGTTTTATCATGGAGCAACTCCTGTTGACTGTATTTATTTCATGGCTAGACTTCACACGGTAGCGAAGAGACATTGCCGTGTAGTAGCTGATCATTTCGTCTTTGGATTACCAGGTAATGCATTTCATTATAAGCAAGCAATTTTGGAACTCTTAATTTATTTTTTTAATGGTATAATTAATAAAAACTGTGTCACGGGAACACAGCTTTCAGAACAGACATTCAGACAAATTTAGTGAAAGTGTTGAAGTAGAGCTGTCTCTCACATGTTCTTTACAAGCAAGAATGGGTTTTTGACACTAGCCCATGCAAGGATGGGTTATACTCCTATCTGGGCAACACCTTCCAATGACTCTAGGGTGTTTAGAAACAAATAGGAGGTAATAGGAGAAACATTGTTTGTGTATTAATCATTAGCAAAGACTTCAATAAGATGCTTCTTTTTTATTAATATAGGCAGAATGAGTGGTGTACATGATTAAGAATTAAACTATTTGGAACCAATGCCCTGAAAGTTAAAAATACTAGTTTGGAGAGACAATGTTTTTTCTTACCCCACCCAGCTGAGTATGGTTGGCAGTGGAGCCTGTTGCCAGGAACACTGTAGAAACTTCTTTGGTGGAAAACTGTTGAAGTGTTCGATATGTTTACGTGAAACATGAGGTGAAGCATGAAGACAGTGAAAAATATCTTTAGGGCAAGTTTTTTGTTGGATAGCCTAGTGAAATACACTGCTGATGGGTGAAATTAATTATGTGAGGGATTTGGTTTTAAAGTGTGTGAAATACAGTAGTACCCAGTTCTTTTTCCAAGTTCAGTTTGTAACTGAAAACCTGTCAATTCCCAAAATGAATTACAGGGAGTATTCTGTAGTGCATTGATGTTTTTAGTGGAAACAATTCATATGAGAAAACTGTTGTTTTGTCAGTTTAGTTTTATTTCTTAGTCCACAAAATACTAGTATGTCACTTCAACCTTAGTCCCTGAAACAACTTTTTCATGCTGATCACAACATGGCTTTGTCTACAGCTGCTTTTGCCAACAGATTTGCATTTATCAGTTGATTATCAAATCTTCTGCATGCAGCTGACTAATATAACCTATTTAATATTGCAGATTTGAATCCATACTATACTTAT
This sequence comes from Pitta sordida, assembly GCA_013390025.1. Lineage (NCBI taxonomy): Eukaryota > Metazoa > Chordata > Aves > Passeriformes > Pittidae > Pitta > Pitta sordida. The sequence continues at coordinate 15,515 of WEKX01021798.1, forward strand.
TAATATAGAATTAATATAAATTAATATAAAATTGCTATTCAAATTATTTTTAAACTAAATGTACATATAAATAAGAAAATAGAAATCAATGTAAAATTTATATTAAAATTATTATGCATGGTTGTTTATGAAATGGTAATTTATGTTGGTTTTCTCAATTTCTGCATTAAAATAAAGGTCTGAGTGTGAGCACCTCAAGTATTGTTTAGTAGCATTGCAGAGGCATCTGATTGAATGGCTGGTCTCAAAGAACTGGGTGGAGCAGGGGCAAATGTTGAACTGCCAGAGGTTAGAAGNCTCAAGCTGCACCAGGGGAGGTTTAGACTGAATATTAGGAAGAGCTTTTTCACAGAGAAAGCGATCTCTCATTGGAATGGTCTGCCCAGGGAGGTGGTGGAGTTGCCATCCCTGGAGGTGTTTAAGAAAAGACTGGAAGAGGAACTTGGTGACATGGCCTAGATAATGGGAGGCTTGGATGGGTGGAAGGAGCGTGGTGCTCGTGGTTCCATGTTTGTGGGTTTGATCCCTGGGTGGGCATTTGGACTAGATGACCCTATGGGTCCCTTCCAACTCGGAATAACCTGTGAACCTGTGACCGTCTTGCTAACAAATGGATTCTGCAGCCATTCCTCAGGCATTGATCCTGCTGCTTAGTGTTTTTATTGTACCCCTGGAGGAGAGGTTGGAGCATGCACAGCAAATTCACCAATGATACCAAACTGTGAGCTGTTGATGTGCTGGGGCTTAGAGTGTGTGTTCAGAGGGATTTCATAGAAATGAACTGGGAGAAACATGACGGAGTTCAGCAAAACCAAATGTAAGGTTGTGCATCTGGGTTGGATCAATTCTGTGCATCAATACCCTGGATAAAAGTTGGCTTTGCAGGAAAGGACTTTGACATTCTAGGAGATGACAGGTTGAGTTTGAGTCAGCAGTGTGCCCTTGCATCAGAGAAGGTGAACTGCATGCTGAGCCTTTTTTTTTAGCGTGAGTGTAGCCACCAGGTTGAGTGAAGATGTTTTCTCCCTTGGCTTGGCACCTGTGCCTGATTGGCACATCTCCCAATATGGTGTCGAGGTTTGGACTTCACACTACAGGACGTGTACACTACTACATGCTGGAGTGTGTTCAGTGGATTATGGAGGATTGGAGTACTCAGTGTATAAGGAGAGGCTGAGAGAACTGGGTTTGTTTGATATGTACCAGATAAGGATGAGGGAAGATATTATTGCTGTCTATGGCAATCTAGCAGGAGGGTGCATAGAAGAGGGAGTCAGACTCTTCTGGCAGGTGCACAGTGATAGAATAAGAAGCAACTGAGATAAGTTGCAGCACAGGAAATTTTGATTGGACGCATGAAAAGGTATTTCAGCATGGGTGATCAGACACTTGAACAGATTGCTTAGACAAGTTGAGGAATCTCCATCCCTGGCAACTTTCAAAACTCCTCTGGGTGAGGCTGTGTGCAGCCTGATCTAGTTAGACTAGCTTTGTGTGGGAGGTTGAACGAGACGACCTCCAGAACTTCCTTCCAATCTACATAATTCTCAGTTTCTGTGAAGGAGTTAAGGCTGTTCAGAGAAGCTAAGCCCAGAGAGCCCCAAAAATGTTCTGAATTGTTTCAAAATATGCACAGTAACCAGGTAAGTGCTGCTTCTCTTGTGAATCAAACCAGAAAGACTGCATAATTTTATCCTAGTACTGGGGGTGTCTGGTCTTGATTAAGTCTTCAGATTAAACTGGATGCAGGGGAAATGGGGGTATGGTTTGGTGGGTCTGTTAGACACACTTGGATTAGATAATTGAATGATTTTTATTGTTTTATGACCATTAAATCTATTATGAATAGCTGTGAGGAGTGGCTTGTCCCATGACTGAATCACGGGTCCATGCCAGTATGCAGCTGCCAGTGCAGTCTCATTACATCCTCTGCATTGGGCACTGCTGTCCTGAATTAACTAGAATTTAACTGGAATTAACTGGAGTGTGTTTGTAACACGTTCCTGTGCCTCTTAAGGGATTCATGAGCCTGCAGTGTATCAAACATGACTGTCCCTACTCCTTAGTCTTGAGAGATACAGCGTGATAACTTATGGAAGGAAATCTAACCTGATAGGAGACCTACAGATATCTGGAGATTCCTATTGAACATTGTCTTCTGTGATTCTGTAATGTCTTTCATATTGATGCAAATGGAAATTATGTAGTTGTCTTGGTTTATGCTGTGTCAGTATTAAGTGTGCTTTGTTGCTTCCATTTTGGAGGAGAAGGATATAAAATATAGTCATGTGGCTTCTATTTTTTTTCCTTCTTTTAATAACTGGAGGTTAGCCATAGCGGGGAAAACCCCAACAAACCAATATTCTGGGTGTCTGGTGCTCCTAGGTTTTTAGCTGTGTAATGCTCATGAATACATTGGTTTCTCTTAAGGTTAAAAGAAAGCCTTTTCCCAAAGACTACAGTGAGGACTGAGATATCAGTTGTGTTCTAGTCCATCACCTTCCCCTATAGTATGGACCACATTGCCTCCTAGAGTCATCTAGGAGCTCTCTTTAATAGGCTGCCAATTGATTTGGAGATTCAGAAAATTACAAATTTTAGTGAGTTAGGTAAGGGCATAGAGATTTAGGGATTTTAGTGAATTAGTGAAAATTTAGTGAATTTTTAGTGAATTTTAGAAGGATTAGGAGATTTCAAAATCATTCAAGAGGCCTGAGGGTTAAGGTTGAATATTAAGGATGAAAAACGCTGTTCTGCAGTCCTTGAAGGTAAACAAAAGTGAGTCTTAGCCACAACAAGGGGAAAAGAATGAGCAACATTGAAGCTAATTGGTTGAAGAACTCATGGCACAGTTCTGGTATATGACATAATGTTGGAAACATGAATATTCATGGCGTGATTTGCATATGTACGAGACAAGGGGTTAAAGATGGGTGACAGATCTGGGTGGTTCTCTTTTGGCACCTGGCAGGGCAGGGGACACTGCCGTCCCTCTTTCCTTCGCTCTTGGTCAAAAAATAAACTTTTTCTGAAGATGATGCATGCAATTACCTTGAGTCCTGACTGATTTTCCTTAAATCACTACTGTTTTAGGGAACTAAGGCAGCCCCTCTCTTATAGTGTCCCAGAGGAAAGGAGCTGTGGCTTATCGTCTGAGAATATGTTGCAAAATATCTTCTGGGCTATGTGCTCTGCAGATGTACATGTGTGATTATGTACAATTGTGGAAGGTTGGATTCCATCATCTAAGTGATGGCCTAAATGATTTCTTTGTCTCTGTGGTCCTAAAGGTCAACCGTGGAAAAATGGTACCATTCTTGCTACCAGGTAGCTGACAAGCCCTGATGTCACAGTCACTGGGACTAAGTTAGAGAAAAGTATATGCAATAATCCTTCGCTACTTCACAGTTCATCTTGCATGGCTTCAATACATTGAGCTTTTTTCTTCCCTAGCTTTACTGGCTTGTCCTAGGTTAGAACAGAATCACAGAATCAGTAAGGTTGGAAAAGACCATAGAGATCATCAAGTACAACCTATCACCTATTACCTAATCTAGCCAAACCTGTTACCTAACCTGTTCCCATCCTACTACCAACACACCATCCTACCTATAACACACTACCCTAATATCTAGGTCATGCCACCAAGTACATCATCCGACCTTTTCTTAAACACCTCTAGGGACAGTGACTCCACCACCTCCTTGGGTAGCCCATTCCACTGAGAGATCACCCTCTCTGTGAAAAAGTTCCTTCTAGTGTCCAATCTAAATCTCCTTTGATGCAGTTTAAGAATGTGTCCTCTTGTTCTATCACTTGTAGCCAGAGAGAAGACACTGACACCCAGCTGGCTACATGGCTACAACTCCCTTTCAGGTAGTACATTCCAGTAGAACAGTACATTCCAGGGAAGGTGGGAACTTTACTGGAGTGGAAAGGAAAAAGCCCTCCTTATCTACTTTACTATACCTTTTGAATCAAAGGGGCTTTCAGTCAAAAAATGTAGAAAGAAAAAATAACAATTGTTTGCTTATATATATCAGTGAGGTCTACTATAACACGGTACCACGGGTCTTGTTAGTCTCCCGTGAAGCCCTCCATCCGCGTAGAATAGCAGCTCGTTAATATGCAAATTTGCCCTGCACCCTCACACCGTCCCCCGGTGCTCCAGCACTGTTTCGGCACTGCCCTACTGTGAGTTTGTGTTTGTGTTGGGGCTTCCTGGTGCCCGCAGCCACCACACGCCGGGAAAATCCCCTTTACCCCTCAGCCAGGGACACTGGTGTGGGGAGCCACCCATGCTGCTGTCCCAGTGTCTCTCAGGGTGGGTAGACCTGGTCTCTCCATACTTGGAGTAGATGTCCACCCCAAGAAAGTCTCGGACACCACATCTAACCTGAGAGCGTGTAGATCTTTTATAACTGCATGAAGCCCCCTCGCTCAGAGCCGAGCCAAGGGGAGCAGGGTGGTCAGCGCTTGAGCCACCACGGGAGCGGCGGGTACCTGGCTCAGCTCTGCTGCAGCCAGATCAGGACAGGGCCTGAGCTCGCCATCCAGCCTAGCTCGCCGCCGCCCCAGGGGAAAATTTGCATATTCATGACTGCCTACTTGGAATATTTATGCGTGTCAGGTTGTGCATGCGCAGTCCTGAAACGGGCCTCCTTAGTCACTAAAAAAATCACACAGCAAAGATGTGAAGCTGTCACCTGGGGAGCGCGAAGTGGAAGAGGGCCGACTGTATATATATATGTATATATTAAAAAAAAAAGAGAATGAACAGTAACACAATGGTAACAAGGAGAAAAGAAAACAAAAAAACCCCAAAGAAGACTCCTACCCTGCCCAGCCATCAGCCATTAGCTCTCCAGCGAAAAGACAAAAGGAGTCCTCCATCCACACCCTCATTGAGGAATTCTGCCTTTTGTTTAGTTGGATTGATTTCTCCCTTCCTCAGAGTTTGATAATGGCGTGGTGGGTATGAAAAAATTAAATCTAACCCATGACACAGCTTTGCTGTATTTACTGGTACTTTGTGAATTTCACTTATCGTGGCATCTTTCTGCAGCCAACCCCCCCCAATATTCGAGGGATTACTGTAGTACACATACTGAGAGCAGTGTACTGGGTACTTACTCTCCAAAGGGTTTTCAAGCATTGGTGAGAGTCTGGGTTGAGAGGCCATCTGGGTACTCACAGACTGAACCAGGGAGTCAAGTGCTGCAATGATGTGTAATGCAGAGAATGGCAAAGAAAACTAATCGTTCTCCTTATACATGACTGCTCTCTGCTGAAGTTCAGAAAACAAAAAGACCCAGAACAATTTGCTGATACTGCTTCTTGTTGCATTTTATCTGGACTCTGCTACATTTGAACAGTTGAGCTTGAACAAGGAACCACTGCCCTGGAGTCCTTTGAGGGGACGCCTGAAAGGTGTCACAGAATGCTGGCCAGTGTTTTTCAGTTTAGTCCTGATTGTGAGATATTGCCTGACTTTACTCTGACAAAAAGCCCCTGGAACCCCTAAATCTTCAACTTTTCATACTAAAATCTATAAGCAGGACTTAATGCTTCAGTCTCTTTCTTTGGGACTTGGGGCTACAGACAACCAGGTATTACCTGTAGTATTTTGTGTTGGGAATCTGTACTCAATGGTAGTATGCATTAACATTTTCTGAATTAATATTATCTTACCGTACAGGTTTTAAAATGTTACTTGATTTTCTTGGAGTTATACCTGGACCAAGAGAAGCTTGTGTCAGTACTCTGAAGAAGGGTGATCTGTTAGCCATTGCCCCAGGTGGAGTTCGGGAAGCACTCTTTGGTGATGAAACGTACACTATTTTGTGGGGTAATCGGAAAGGCTTCGCTCAGGTGGCCATTGATGCAAAAGTGGTAAGTATGACACATCATGGAGGAGAAACAAAGACGCCAACTTATTAGTGCTTTCTTCCAAGGAAAGCTGTTTTGATTATCATGTATTTGCTGTTGCATTGCAGACTGTCATGAGTATGGTCTACTTGCATTTCAAAACTGTTTTTGTTCCTTTTGATAGAGAATAAGGCTTCCGAGTCAGCTCAGAGTAATGTGGTCAGGAAACCCAGAGTTTCAAAGAATGAGAGATGAAATACAGGATGGTGTCTCTGTTACAAGCATGTGCTGTTTTGCACATACCTAGTGAGGATTGTGATGGCTTAACACCTGACCAGAATGGTTGGGAAGCAACCCTACATGAACGTTTCAGTTACTCCTTTCATTGAAGTATGCTGTGACCCAGCAGAGTATAGACTCGCTGATTCTATACTGTATTGGCATTTTATGGTAGTAAGGGATATCCAGGACATACAGCAGGAGCAGGAGGAGATGCTGATATAAACTGTCTCTTTAGATCTAGTGCATAGCACTGTCCTTGGTCAGCACGCAGATCATTATTCATAACAGACCAACTGTGGAAGGTATAACAGTGTGTGGTATAGTATTTGCATTGTAAATATTTTAATAATCCTTTCAGAGTTCCTCTCGTATATTTGTACTTGAAAGATATGTGCATATGTCCGCAGGTCTGCATGTACCTAATTTAAAAGTAGGTCACACACTGAGAGTTTATATTTAGATACTGAATATAATATAAAGAGAGACTAGTTAAATATCTGGATTTTATACAGAAATAGAGTACTGTTAAGACCCAAGTTTTTCCATGAGGAAAACAACACTGTTTAAACAGAGTGTTTTCCACGGGTTTAGATTTTACTAATATATGGTAGTAATAGCATGTGAAAGGCCACATTGACATTCAGCTGTGGTTGTGCTGGTTACATTTATTTTATTGAGTGTGTGTTCAGTTCCCTGTATGCATTCACAAGGGTCTGTACTTCATCCCCCCTTAAAAACATCCCTGAGAGATGCAGTGAAAAGAATAGTGTCATAGTTGGAAAAATATCTTTATTTCGATTAAAGATGAAATTTAAGTCACCTTGAATCATGAGCAGAACTCCTCATGGAAGGAAAAATGTGGCTAAAGCATCAGAAAAAAGTATCTAAAATCAGAACCTTCAACTTGTTGATGTTGTCTTATTTCAGCAGTTTGTTTGTCAGAAGTTTTGTCCTATAAACTAACCTGATGCATACAAAAATCTCTACCTCTGTCAAACCTATAATCTTCCAAATGAGATTGTTCTAGAATAAAGAAATTTGTAACCATTCGGTTTAGGCAACTGCACTTATTTTTATTATCTGTAACTGCATTGTATTGTTTACAAACTTTTTTTCCCCCCAAAAAAACTCCAATGAGGTACCTTTCTGAAAAGTTTCATGTACTAGCTCATCTCCATGCTTGTCATTAAAAAGTTGGTAAGAATTGGAATGCAAGAAAATCCCATGAAGAGTTCTGTGTTTCTGATGGTGCTGTGTACAGTGGCTGCATAATATATAGTGATAGTGAAAAACTTTATGTAGTAGTTGACCCCCTCACTGTTCTTGTAAATCTTGACAGCTGTTTGCAATTTCAAAAACAGCAATAAAAACTTGGAATATTCAACACCATTCCAAGTATTCATTGGTAGAAATAAATCATGGAGATGTATTGAATATGACGCATCATGTGTGAAGCAATACCATCAGCATAGCAGAGATGAATCAGACAAGTTTAGTGTCTCAATCCTATGAATTCTTCCCTTTGAGCATAACTGCAAATTAGGTAAGAGGTTTAAACACTTAAGTCACAACTGTGCAAACACTTAGGGATACCAAAGTATTCTATAGGTTCTGTTATTCTGGACTGCTTTGGGAAAAATGGACTTGCTGAAACAGTGACTCACTGAAATCTTGTGGTATTCTCCAGTTTGAAACCTCATGACTGAAGCCACAGAAGAAATTAAGAGTATTTATTTTGCCTTCTATATGTCCTTGTCTGAGAAACACTTCTGAAATGAATTTACTTGTTGGGTTTAAGTGAGGTAGAAGGTTTTTCAGATAGCACTCTCTATCTTCATTAAAATCTTAATTATTTTTTTTCCCTCCTAGCCCATCATTCCTATGTTTACACAAAATGTTCGAGAAGGCTTTAGGACATTAGGAGGAATAAGTAAGATATTTTCTATATTTTTTGTAGTTTATTTTTCCATATGTGTTTCCCCTAACTCTGTAGAAATAATCCCCATATAAACTTGAGATTTAACACAGCCTTGTTTCTTGAAGTTTGCTCTCTGGTAGAGTTCAGAGGTGTTACTAGGATTTAATATCAACATTAGTTGTGGTATTGGTGCATCTAAGTTACTTTCCACATAAGCGTTCCTTTACAGAAGCAGTGGGAGAAAAGAAAAAGAAGCCAGGAAAAGCCAGAAAGATTTACAGCACTTTTTGCTTTCCTTGCATCTGCTAGGCAAACCCTAGGTTTTCTGCTCTCCTTTAAATGTTCTCCTTAAGCTCTAGTTACTCTGCTGCCTGTACTTAAACTTTGAATGATTATTATTTAATTTGAGTATTATTTAATCTGTAGTTGCTTTACTATTTGGCACTGGACCTGTGGTTCCTCACAAAAATTGTATTTGCCCAGCTCTCTTTTCTCATCTCTATGGGACTTCCAGCTGGAGGGTCTACATCTGAAGGGTCTGCCTCTGAGATAATTAGATGTCCACGTCTCTGCTCATTTTCTAGGGTTAAACTCCCTTTTCTTAAACTCTCCAACTTACCATCTAGCAGAGGAGGCCTGAAGAGTCTCCTCAGCACCATCTGTTCTGCCTCAAGTATGGCATGATCACATTCGCTAGAGGACTGCAGGGCAGCACAGTTCTGTTACTCTCCCCCTCTATTATTTAAGAGCTGCTATACGATATATTGCATGGAGAAATCCAAGGCATCAAAGGCACGTGCTCAGAATAATTCACACACTTTTCCTGTTGTACAAAAATAAACAGCAACTAATTGTTGCTGTATTCAGGAGACTCATCCCAAACAGAAGAAATTGAAGCAAAACCCATTCATACTGCTTGCATTCTAAAGCAGAGTTACTAGAGGAATTTAACTCTTTCGGCCACTGGAGGAGTTATTCCAGTTTCAGTGGTTTTGGAATATTCTTTGTTTTTATAGGTTGTGTACAGAAAATTCCACATCTTGATCAGTAAGGATTTTCTTAAACCAACACCTCAGTTAATGGAATTTCTTGTCTGCAGTTGAGAAAGGTAGATAGTGTTATTAGCACACTTTCTTCAGAGAATCTCTTGATACATTTGGGATAAATGGTTAGAAGGTGTCATATGGGGAAGATGATGTGTCCTCTTAGAGCTGATGGAAATACTTGTTTTTTCTCTCTTTTTATATCATTTAACAGCAACTAATGTGTGATCTGAAAGAGCAATTCAGGGTGTTAGTATGACTGACGTTTAGGCAGACAAGGCTATTTCTGATCCTCTAGACCACAGTGGGACTGAACAGGGCAGTCTTGCAATACTAATTCTTATGCTAACCTGTAAAATGAGCTGAACCTGTAATATGTATTGTATAGCATTTGCATCCTCTCCAGACAGGCAGCTATTGAATTTTTCTCCTCTTCCTACTTGTTTCAGCTGCTCTTTGGAGGAAAGATTTCACCCCAAGTCAGAGTAGAAACAAGTTTGATGTTAGCATTAATGCACCTTCTGGGAGATGAAAGTCAAGGGTAGAACAGCACTTTGAGCACTTTACTCAAACACGTTGTTTGAGCATCTGAGTTGGGGACTAGATTACTTTTCAAGCTAGTTTCAATGTTGAGACAGACTGGAAAAAAATTCAACAGAATAATCTCAATCTCTCTGTCTCTCTCTCATCTTTTCTCCCCACCCCCACCTTTCTTTCTCTCTTTCCCCCTTTCCTCTAAATTTTTTTCATGTTAGAAATACTTAGGTCGCTATATGAACGTATTAGATTGCCAGTAGTTCCCTTGTATGGTGGATTTCCAGTCAAGCTACGTACATTTATTGGAGAGCCCATTCCATATGACCCAAATGTGACTGCTGAGGAACTAGCTGCCAAGGTAAGATATATATATATATATATGTGTATATATAAAAAATACCGACTCTGATAGAAAACACCACAATAGTCTTGTCAAGTGGTTTCTGCCTAGGAGCCAATTATAACAATTGGTGTAATCATGGTGAGTTTTGGACTTGTTTAACTCTGAATGCCCTTCTTAAACACTATCTTTTTGTTGCTACAACATGCAGATGTTCTAGGTCTTTTAAATTTTCTTACACCCTATATTGACTTTGAGAAACAACTTGCTTTAAAGACTGAAGAAGTTTGGTCAAATAAGAGAGCTCTGGGTTGATAAAGAGAGAAACACTTCACCCAAGGGGAAGTGTTCTGCTTCTTAGTCTTTTCAGAAAAATACTAATGAAGCCTTTCAAAGACAGGTTTTCAAACTGTTGGAATTCTATGCAATTAAAAAATTAAGGTAAATCATTTCACTGCTTTGTCTAGTGTGTTTGTATTTCCTCCAACTTCTCACCCAACAAATTAACTTTCAAATTTCCCTATATCAGATTTAAGTGCTTTGTAGAAAGGATTGTCAGGTCTTTGTGTTCAGTCAGTGAACCAGTCAAGTGGGGGAGCAGTAAGATGGAGTGGGCTGAAACACAGTGATCCTTTCCATAGTCGTGGTCTGTAATTTGCGGGATCCCATACTCACTGTTGATTTTCCAGCAAGTTGTGGGACCTGGCGCATGCGCAGAACCTACCGTGACCTCAGTCTGATCATCCCCCAGCCCTGCCGCTCACGGCGCTGACCCCGCCCCCCCGCCTCCCTGCTCCCCCCCGTCCCGCTCGCAGGGCTCACAGCACTGGCCCCAGCCCCACTCTCCCCCGCCTCGCTCGGGGCGCCGGTCCCATCCCCACTCCCCCCTGCTCCGCTTGCGGCCCTGGCCCCGGTCTCTCGCACGGCGAGCACGCCCGGGCCTCCCCCCCACTGGCACGGCGAGCACAGCCAGGCATCTGAGACAAGCCCCGCTGTCAGGGCCGTCCTCTAGACCTTTTATGGGGAGGGGGCGTGGCTACGGGTGTGGCGTACTCGACTATGTAGTGGGTTCNACAGTGGGACTGAACAGGGCAGTCTTGCAATACTAATTCTTATGCTAACCTGTAAAATGAGTTGAACCTGTAATATGTATTGTATAGCATTTGCATCCTCTCCAGACAGGCAGCTATTGAATTTTTCTCCTCTTCCTACTTGTTTCAGCTGCTCTTTGGAGGAAAGATTTCACCCCAAGTCAGAGTAGAAACAAGTTTGATGTTAGCATTAATGCACCTTCTGGGAGATGAAAGTCAAGGGTAGAACAGCACTTTGAGCACTTTACTCAAACACGTTGTTTGAGCATCTGAGTTGGGGACTAGATTACTTTTCAAGCTAGTTTCAATGTTGAGACAGACTGGAAAAAAATTCAACAGAATAATCTCAATCTCTCTGTCTCTCTCTCATCTTTTCTCCCCACCCCCACCTTTCTTTCTCTCTTTCCCCCTTTCCTCTAAATTTTTTTCATGTTAGAAATACTTAGGTCGCTATATGAACGTATTAGATTGCCAGTAGTTCCCTTGTATGGTGGATTTCCAGTCAAGCTACGTACATTTATTGGAGAGCCCATTCCATATGACCCAAATGTGATGAGGAACGAACTAGCTGCCAAGGTAAGATATATATATATATATGTATATATAAAAAATACCGACTCTGATAGAAAACACCACAATAGTCTTGTCAAGTGGTTTCTGCCTAGGAGCCAATTATAACAATTGGTGTAATCATGGTGAGTTTTGGACTTGTTTAACTCTGAATGCCCTTCTTAAACACTATCTTTTTGTTGCTACAACATGCAGATGTTCTAGGTCTTTTAAATTTTCTTACACCCTATATTGACTTTGAGAAACAACTTGCTTTAAAGACTGAAGAAGTTTGGTCAAATAAGAGAGCTCTGGGTTGATAAAGAGAGAAACACTTCACCCAAGGGGAAGTGTTCTGCTTCTTAGTCTTTTCAGAAAAATACTAATGAAGCCTTTCAAAGACAGGTTTTCAAACTGTTGGAATTCTATGCAATTAAAAAATTAAGGTAAATCATTTCACTGCTTTGTCTAGTGTGTTTGTATTTCCTCCAACTTCTCACCCAACAAATTAACTTTCAAATTTCCCTATATCAGATTTAAGTGCTTTGTAGAAAGGATTGTCAGGTCTTTGTGTTCAGTCAGTGAACCAGTCAAGTGGGGGAGCAGTAAGATGGAGTGGGCTGAAACACAGTGATCCTTTCCATAGTCGTGGTCTGTAATTTGCGGGATNCTGTTTTTGAAAGCTCCACAGACGCTCACTTACAGCATTCTGAATACTTCTCTTAAGAGAGACTTTCCTCCTTGCCCATCCAGGTGTCAGTTTAGATGTCTCTCCTTATCTGTTTACCCTCTGATTAGGTCTCTCCAAAATGACTTAAATGTTTATCTTAAACTGTTTATCTGCATTATCTTAGGAACTGGTTATGGAAAACTGGTTGTTTCTTTTGGGGATTCAGTCTGACAGGACTTCAGAATTGTTGGCTTTCAGGAGAGAATGTGTTTGAATGACTTTCAAACATGCATTGGCATCTTACGTTTGTGCCAGCCTGTACTTGCTTCTGACTTAAGTGCAAATTCTGATAGGTAAGGGCCCAAGAACGTGGATTTTCTAGAATCCTGGTTGGTTAGAGTGATTTTGAAGTTGTAGCTCATGTTTCAGGCTATGACACACTATGCATTTTCCAATTACATACAGACAAAAATTCAGCTTAATTTTTTAAACTAACAAGTTTTAGGTCTGTAGAGATGCTTAGGAGCAGGTCTATAAAGTCCTTCTCCAAGGACTTAACAGTTTATTTCATACTTCATATAAAGAGTGGGAGCTTGTTCCAAAAATCATCTTCCCTTGCTGACCATTGGTTTACAAAGGCAAATGATTCTCTCTTCTGTCTCTGGCCTTAAGAATTTACTAGTCTGTGCTTCTTCAGGCAGAATAGGAGGGCTACGGTGTGTCCTCACCACAGCTTTTGCAAATTACTCTGCTTTTGAATGTTCATTATAGACCTTTTATATAATAAGAATGGCTGCTGTGAACTCCTGGGCCTGGTTGGTTTTTGAGTGAAAGTGAAGGCTGCTGTTACATGCAGCTAAGTGACCTAAGCAGATGTTACAGGACCAGTTCCTTTTGGGGACTGGGATACATTACTTTGTACAAGTCAAATATGCTGAGACACAAAGGTATTTCCAGTGCTGCTTCTGAGCATGTGTAGAAGGAAAGCTCATTTACACTGGAAGAGTGTTACTGGTGCAGACCTGGGCATAGGCAGGAATTTCTAATTTGCAGTACAGCATGCAAGTGCTGACATGCTTTATAGACCTAGGTCTCTTCATTAATTTGCTCTGTTGTCATTTCATTTTTGCATATCGCTAACAAAGCTTGTGAACATAGCTATCAGAGATAAAAGATCCAGTAATCCCTTGCTACTTTGTGGTTCATCATTTGGGGATTCAATACATTGTGGTCTTTTTCCTGCGGCTTTACCATATATACTGTATTTATTTACCCCTACATCACAGATTTCACTTATCGCGGCACCTTTCTGTGACTGACCCCCCGCAATATTCAAGGGATTACTGTACTTGTTTGCTGGTCTGTTTCATGGCAGTGTTGCTGCAATCGCATCCCGTGGACATGGAAAAATAGTATTTTGAATTTGTAGTAGTTCTGTGGCATTTGAAAGCATGAAGAGGAGCCTCGAAATTGTATTAATATATGAGCAATATAAAGATGACTTAATCTGACCAAAATCTTTTCTCTTTCCTTACAGACAAAAGCAGCAGTCCAAGCTCTAATAGATAAACACCAGAAAATACCAGGAAAGATATTTAGGGCTTTAATGGAACGATTTCAAGCACAAAAGAAAGATGATTAAGGTCTTCTGAACTTAAACTACTATAAACTACTATTTAGTTACAATATTCTTGAAGTCACAATTGTAAATTATTTGTTCTTCTAATACTACGTTTTAAATACTGTCCTAATGATACTGCTGTGTAATTTAAAGTACAAGTCACTTGCCCTTCCCCTTTCCCCAGTCCAGTATCAAGCTCAGGAACCAAAACTTCAAATCATTCGTAATGGAGTGAACTTAAATTTTTGATAAATGCATTCCTACCTTGGAAGTGTCTGGGTTGTAGTTTTTGTTTTGTTTTGTTTTGTTTTTTTCCTCAAAATGAGACTGAAGCCTTTATGCACATGGTCTGTCCTTTTTTTTTGGTGTGTTTACATTCCCTCCCATCAGAGCTGGAGTCCTGCTGTCACAATCCTCAAAACTTTAAGTAGGTTTTTCAGGCCAGATTAATGCCATCAATATGCATGAAAACTTTCTTGAGGTTGTTACTCTCGCACTGATGGAAAACAGTTGACCTTTGGCCTTCAGAACCTCTAGCAATGACTGCAAAACCGGTGCTGGGAAATGTTTAGCTTTACTGAGGGAGCTCAGAAGGAGTTCAGAAGGGTGAAGATTGACTAGAGAACTGCAGTGATCCGCGGATGTTTGTTATGGAAACCACTCCAATGCCCTACAGCACAGCTACTGTTTCAAGCGAAGCTGTATTGGATAGCTGCCATTCAGGAGAGACTTGTCCCATATATTTCTCAATGAATCTACAAATGTTTTTTTGAAAGAATGAGCCAGACATTGAGACATCAAGAAGAGAAAATGAAAGTACTGATGTAACATGAGCTTACAAAGTTTTTTTGAAGCGAATTAAAAATAACTTGCAACACTTTTTAAAAGCAGAAGTTCTTTTGAAAACCAGGATAGACGGTCCAAGATACCCATATGGCAAATCTAAAGGGTAAACTGTTAATAACTATTTGAAGAATATGTATGTTTTCCGTAATTTATTAAGTCAGTTAAATGGAAGTTCTATATACTTTCCTTAAGTGAAAACAATTGGATCAACAGGGAAGAGTTGCAGGATTGGACTAATGTGCACTTACAGCAAATTATATTGTTAGATTTTTTTTCTAACTAAAGCCTGTACTTTTATTGTCCAAATAGGAGGTATCTGAACTATTTCTTCTGTTTTCCAGTGAGTTTAATCTACAGCTCTAAAATTAACATCTGGGAACTTTCTAGTTTTGGGATGAGGACAAATACCTTAAGAAGAGACAAAAGACGTTTTTGCTGTATGACATGGTCACCTTTCAATATTTTTGGGGTATGACCTTTTCCTAAAATAACCCCATGAATACACCCTACACAAACCCCACCAAACACCCAACTCTTGAAGGAGCTGTTGTATTTGATTTAGAGTCCATTCCTCTCACCATTTAAGCATATGTTTTGCTTTGTGCTCTTTTAAGTGGATAAATTAGTGACATTGCATAGGTACATGTGGATGATGCCCTATGTTAGAAAATACTGTCATACCTCTGGATTTGCAGGATTTGGGTCTTGTGAGGCTCCTGCAGAACATTAAATACGCCAATTTGCGTCGGACATTGATATGGCAAATTATTGCGATAAATATGGCAACTTTGCAACTCTACAAAATCCCAAGGCTAGAAGTAGGAGTGTTTCCCTTTAACTGCAGTAGCTAGCACAGGCAGGAGTGCTTTGTATAAGGCTGTACATATGCAGATATGCACTGGCAAGTTCAGGCTGGCTGCTGTGGCCGGAACAGCAGAGACAGACATCTCCCTGTGTGTGAGCGTGTCTGTGGGTGGCTGTGGAAGGTTTTTATACAGACTTCCTCAACAGTTTAATGTTATCAAACCACCATGAGCACCTCTGGAGTGCCTGTGGTGGCCATGCTGCCAGCGGCAGTGGTGGAGGGCTGTAGGGCTGTGGTGCTGGGATGGACACTGGAGAAGACAGAGCAGGGCCCTATGTGTGCTCAGCCAGTGCCTGGTGGGGGTCAGTCCCCTGGCTGGGCTTAGAATGATGGGAGGGTGTGACTTCTGTGGAGCTGCACTGGATCTCAGTGCCTGCCCGGGGCAGCCGTCACTGAAGCATCCCCTAGTGTGGCCTCATGTGCCCTGAGGCATGCCACGGCACCGTGTGCTAGAGTACAGATGAGCCTTTCCCAATAGGGACCAGCCACAGAGACACACAGAAGCGGGGAAGGGACTGTGGCACATCAAAAGGTGCCGCGGGGCTATAAATGTGACTGTCTCCAGTGAGCGAGAGACGCCGCCCACCCGCAGCAGGGCTCTGCCATTCCCACCCCTGTGGAAAGCACCAGCGCCGCCCCTCGGTGAAGCAGAGGCACTGCGCATGCGTCGACCGGGAAGCTCCATGAGTCCCTGAGGCAAATTTGGGGGAAAAAATCCACGAGTCAATGAGGTCACAAATATGACAATGCAAATACCAAGGTATGACTGTAGTTACTTTATGCAAAAGTGTCTTATCAATTATGGTTTATGAGAAGCAATCTTATTTTATGGTGTTATTTTATATCAAAAGCAGTGGTGGTAAACTTTAAAGCTCTGAAAAGAATCATGTTATATAAAAGCAAATACCCATTCTAAAGTTTTTAAAATGATTTGGGGTTTACTTGAAGGCAAGATTGTGTTCTTTTTAAGTTGTTGATATGTGCTTAAAAATATTAATACAGTAGGTCATTAAAAGTGATGCAAAATTCCTTCCTCAGAATATAACTTTAAATATGATTTTTTTTTAACTGTCCATCTTTGTGTTGAGGTTGCATATATATGTAAAATAAAATTCAATATTAAATTGCTGTTAGACATGAACAGACACTTGTTATCAGAGGTTTTGTAAAATTTATTTTAGTAAGTATGAGGGCTGTTTCCGGCAGTTTTGTCCCTTTAAGTATTGAAAGATGAATTAAAAAAAAAAAAAAAAAGGACAGTATTGGTACTCTTTTAAATGTTCATATTTGTATAGGCTTTTCATATTTATTTCTATATATTAAAAATGTATAGAGGACAACTTTTGAATAAAATTGACAACTGGAACAGACTTGGGGTTTTGTGTTGTGTTTGAACTAAATGGAAAGAGATGTCCTGCTGAACCTTCAGTGGATTTGAGCAATGCGTCATACCCTCAAAAGCCCTTCTTGCCTACTGTCTTTATAGGGATGCAAGGATCAAAATCTCAGAAGGAATGAATTAAAGGGAAAATAATCGAGACAACAGTGGAATAAATGACAAAAGTCATATCAACAATAAGGGCTGAGTTTTAATAGTACAATCTGTGCTGCAGGAAGCCTTAACAGGTGCTGCAATACCACTTCAGTTAGAGGTCCTGCAGCAGAGAATTGGTCATAAACCTTACTGTTGAGTACTTATTTGTACATATTTGGTGTGTGAAAGCTTGCCTACTTTATTTCATTGAAAAAGAGGACAGGCCTGGAGTGAGACTCTCACAAATAAAGTTGTAGACCAGGCTTCCTTTTTTGCTTTACTGTGCATGAGGCTGATGTATTCAAAGGAATTTTTAGCAGCATGAAACTAGACCACTGCTTGCTTGGTCAGCCTTTGCATTTGCTGAAGATGTTACTTGTTTCTCCATGTGAGCAGCATAAACAAGGTCTGTATTTTTAGGTTGTTTGGAAGTAGACTGACTGCTGTACAGACAGGTATTCATCATTATATCTCAGCAAGACTCAAATCTCCTACTGGCCAATTTACTGTCCTGTTGTGTAATAGCAGAGCTTAGTCTGAACATCTATTATTAGGATGCTTTCACATGAAATTAATCTTTGGAAATGCAAGGTAGAGCAGTTAATCAGCATTGTCAACACAACTGTGTGGTTCATCCAGTGTTGGGTTTGCTCTACGAGTATACCATTATGTTGCTTCATCCTATTATTCTGTATAGAAAGGTGCAGCTATGATGACAGTGTATTAGCTCTATAGTGCTTAATCCCTATTAAGCCTGTCATAGACACTAGAGTGCTTTGTTTTTGTGTTATTTTTGAGTAAAAAAATTACCATACCAAAAGTAAATGTGAAAATGCATGGAATTGCTATGTGAGCATAGTAGCACTGAAAATATGTGTTAAGTAAGATAATTCTGCAAAACATGTCTACTTCATGAGACAATCTGATGACACTTTTTTAGTTCTATTCAATTCTTTTCTAACTTGGAACTAGTCAAAAGAAATTATGGTCTCAAGATTCTGAAGATGATCAGAGAGCTGTAGCACCTCTCATGTGAAGACAGGCAGAGAGTGTTGGGCTTGTTCAGAATGGAGAAGAGAAGGCTAAGGAGAGACCTTAGAGCAGCCTTCCAGTACCTGAAGGGGGCCTCCAAGAGAGCTATAGTTTTGGCAAGGGCATATAGTGACAAGGCAGGGAGTAGTGGCTTTAAACTGAAAAAGGCCAGATTTAGATTAGATATTAGGAAGAAATTGTTTCCTGCAGGAGTGGTGAGTCACTGGAACAGGTTTCCCAGAGAAGTTGTGGGTGCCCCATCCCTGGAGGTGTTCGAGGCCAGGCAGGATGGGGCTTTGAGCAACGTGGTCTAGTGGAAGGTGTCCCTGCATGTGGCACACAGGTTGGAACTGGATGATCTTGAAGATCCACTTTAGTACAGTGGTAAGTGTCCCCACCTGGCATGTGGGAGACCCGGGTTCGATTCCTGCCAGGGAGACAGTGTTAAGAGTTGGACTCGATGATCCTTGTGGGTCCCTTCCAACTCAGAATATTCTGTGATTCTGTGATCCCTTCTGGCCCAAACCACTCTACAATTCTATGGTACTTTTCTCATCATGGTTTTCTTGCATGTTTGCTTGCCTGCTCTGTTTTTGACTAATTTTGCTGTGCACAGACAGTTGCAGATTTACTACTTACAACCTTGAATTTTGTCATAGTAGAGATCACATGCATACCGTATGTTATTCCCTGAAAGTTTAAAGTTGTTATAATCATCTCTTCATGTCAGAAAATTGGTCAGAAAAATGTAATAAGCCTTTGAACTATAAGCATTTTCTTCAAACGTAAAGTGTTTGCTAACACTTCTTGCTTTTGCATGTGTGAAACATTACACGATGGTGAGATGCCGCTTGTAATTAACATGAGGATGCATATATAAAGCAGAAATAATATTTTTTCCCCGCTGTGGAGCTGTTGGCTGTTGTAGAGCAGATCATGTTCCACCAGGCCTTGTGTTCTAGCCATCACAGGAGAGAAAGCCCAACACTCCCTGCTAGTCCGTGCTAGTTACTATAACAAGAGAATGCAGCACAATTCATCAAATCACCTTTGGCTTCTGTTTGCTAGCTAAAACCATGGCATGCACTGGAAACATGAGGTTCTGAAGTTCTAACAAAACACAGATGGAAGTATATTATTCAGAGAAGAAGACAAAAGTTAAAAAAATAAAATACAAGAAATGGAACCATTTTTGCCTAGTTCTTTTTAATGGGAAACAGAATGTGCCAAACATCAGGGAGGGTAGGAATTCACAATTTTGTGTCATCTTTACAGGGAGTTTGTACCAGATGAATTGGGATGAGTCCCATTGCAGATGGGGCTAATCTTCATATATTCTAGACAGGTTTGCTTTTCTATTTCTTCCAGTATTTTTTTCTATTTCTTCAGTAGTGTTTTCTTATGGTCAGAGC
The DNA here is from genome assembly GCA_013390025.1 of Pitta sordida. Taxonomy (NCBI): domain Eukaryota; kingdom Metazoa; phylum Chordata; class Aves; order Passeriformes; family Pittidae; genus Pitta; species Pitta sordida. Next base: position 35,123 of record WEKX01021798.1, read on the forward strand.
AACTTATTTATATTTCAGTGACTTCCTAAGTGGAAACAGAAATGGAGACCCCAGTGAACACTTGCTTAGTTCTCTTTTTGATCTATTTGAAGTCTACCAAAGGTACCTGGAGATATTTCTGAGCTCTTATTTCAACTGCTGTAATGGAGTTGCCAGCTCTCCAGACACTTCTTTAAAATGATTTCTCCTTACCATAAAAAAACCACCTTCCTGGCAGATCCACCAAAGCTTTTGAAATGTCCTGTACATTCAGAAATGAATTAATAATTTTCTTATGCTCATCATGCAGTGAATTACTTTTCTTAACTAGTGGACAGAGCAGTTGCAGGTTTGCTTGGTTAATATTTTTTACCATAGTTTTCCTGATCCAGACAGATAGTTTTGTGTTTGATCTGGCTTTGCGAGAGTAAGCTTGAGGGAGTAGGCTAGCTGCAACTTGGCTCAGTTCCTGAAGGGATTGATGAAAATATAAACCAAGCTCCACAGCCAAAGAAAGTGCACCCAAACCCAAAACTAGTTTTGCAATCCTGATTCTGGACAATCCTGAGTCACGTTTATGGAAAGAAAATATCTTGGATTCTTTTTCTCCTTGCTAAACTTGGCACTAGTGCAGAAGCACAGCAGCTTTGATGGTGTTTCCTGGGCCAAACTTACAATCAGAGTGGTGGGGGCAGTTTTTTGGGAGCAGCAGGCTCAGGAGAAGACCTCAGGACAAGACCTCAACAGCCCTCAGAGTCTGTCTGGAGCAAAGTATAACTAAGATGACTAGTAATCAACGCTGTACAGTCGGGTCTCATATATCACGGCCGCGAGGGTTTATTTGAGGACTCGCTTGTCTGGTAGTAGCTATTGAACCATTTTTCTCTCTTCCTTTCTCTTTACCTTTCCTATTTCACTTTCTTCTATTGCGTTCCCACTTTACGGGATAATAAACCTTCACTGTTTGACCAAAGCTAACCCGTTTGGAATTTCTTATGGACTTTGAGATCCAGCAAACGAACCATCACGCCTCCAGCCTATCTGGCTGGACCATGACACTGTCTAATTTAATATTCATGCATGCCAGGTCGCCCATGCACAGTTGTGAAAAGGAGCCTCCTTCATCGCTGAAAAATCATGCCGCTAAGATGTGAAGCCGCAATATGGGGGGCGCGAAGTGGAAGAGGGCCGACTGTATTAGAATTACTCATCATGTAACAGCACCTCCAGGCTTGGTCTTTCCCCTCAAAAGGAGGCTAGTCATCATGCTTGCTGCTCAATTCCTCTCTCTCTGTCACTAGCTTTGGTCTAATCTTTCCTGCAGACTCCACTACTCCTCATGGTGATAGTCAGGATTGTTCAGGACAAGGCTTGAATGACACTAAAGATTTGCCTTTGTAGTACAAACGTTTCACTGTGCATGGGGACAGTGCATGGTGTGGGGCTGCCTTTGCAAGGCAGTCAGAGGAAGGCACTAGCCACCCTATTTTCAGTGTCTCGTGCGCCCTGGGATAGCTTGTTCAGTCCAGGGCTGGCTCAGTTGTGGCCAAACAGACACAGGAAGTTACTGCTGAGGAGCTAATGTGGTTAAGTTCTGATCTTCATGCGCATCCCATAGTGTCCTTTAAGGTCACCACAGAGAGCAAACCTGATAAGGGAAGGCTGCTTTTCTAACAAGTGAGGGAGCTTTACCTAAAGAACCTCTGGTATTTTTCTGTCATCTTACAGTATGCACAAATACCTTTTCTAGGAGGCAATAAGCTTTCTGCATAGCAGCTGTAATAAATGAACCACTAGACATTTTATACTGTGTAATTTATTCCACCCTTCTGGTGCAGCAATGGGATCATACAAAGGTGTGAAGCACTGAACAGACTACTTTCAATCTGTTCTGGTTACTCCATGCCCAGTGCTTCATTTGCAGAGCTTTCTTTGTGAACCAGTGCATATTGAACTTGACAAGCATTTAAAATTGGAGGATGGCTTTTTTTGCTGTCTGCAGCAAGGTGAGTCAGGAGAGCCTGGCATATGGGCAGCTAAGCACACATGAGTGCCCGAAAACACACTTCAAGAAATGATGATAGTAGAGAGCTGACCTAAAAGGCAGTCAGAAAATTCTCAGCCACTGAAATGCATCTATTCATCTTTAGTTTCTTAACTCATAACATCTTACCATTAGTAGCTACAGGACCAGATACTGTCTGACTTAATTTACACACCAGCAGAGATAAATGTACATGTGTGTCTATGTGTGATGCCCTATTTCTTTGGTATAAACTGGAAACCTACTTCAGATGTTGTTGCAAGGCAAATAACAGGCCATTATTTTTATTCAATCCACATGAGTTTTTCAAATGTCAAGATGGTATCTCTCATGCTTGCTTTGCCATTATGTGTTATGCTTAATCATTTTTATTAGCTGGTGAACCAAGCAATTTTGCAGCAAAACATGGAGAGCAAACAATTATTTCTGCAGCCCGAGCTCCTAATTTTAATGCAGTCTCTGTAATTGTAGGGACTAAGTATATAGGAAGTTTTCATCAATGAGGAACTTGTCCATCTCTGAGAATTTGGGCCCCATTTCCAATGGCAAAAATAGGAGACAGTACCTGTTTTAGCAGCATACTCACACTGGGGCAAATAAAGCCAGAAACACTCAGGTTCTAGAATAAGGTTGCCACCTCAACGTGTATTTTTTATATATATCAGGATATTCCTAAGCTCCAGAGTAAAGCCACAAAGGGCTAACAGGTTTTACAATGAGGGAAACTGATATATTCAAATATAAAAGATCCATTTCACCTGTGGAATGAGAACATCCCCCAAAAAGACTGAAATTTTAATGTTGGGGCTTTACTTCAGAAGTCGCTTTATTTCAACAGTCTCTCCTCCTCCTTTCCAGGCAGCATGCCAGGCAAGAGACAGCAGTGGAGACAGGCAGTCAAAGGAAAATGTGAGTCTGTAGTATCAGCTTTTGGGGATAGAATGAGGACCTGCTTCCATCAAATTTAATCAGATTTAATACTCAATTGCTGGAAGCAGATAGTATTTTGCAACTGGAAAGAGGGAAAGAGGTTTGGCTGAAGACAAGCAGGCTGTGTTGGGAGAAGGTGGTGGTGATTCAGCCCAATAGAAATGTGCTACTGCTGGGGTGGGGCAAAGGCATTTTTAAAAGGTGCAACAAGTGTTGGCAGCTGCATGAAATAAATGAATAAGTCAAATGAAGAAAATGTCGCTGTCTGCAGGTAAGTCATATGTTCATGAATACGTTCATGAGCCAAATTGCATTTCCTGGCATCCCATACTGCTCTGTGCCTGTGCTCGGTTTACCTAACTTGTCAGCAGAAAAGCTGAAGGTTTATTTCTCCCAAGAATCCATTTACCTTAACAACAGCACATCTGGAATTGAAACATTTGATCCTGTATGGGTTCTGGGGCTGTTTTTCCCCCCTCTTAATTACATTCCTCTTGGTCCTTTGTTTAGTGAGCAGTAAGCTTCAGGAGAAACTCTTAGAGCATGGACTGAATAGAAGCATTCTATGTTGGGTTAGGAACTGGTTGGATGGACAAGCTCAAAGAGTGCTGGTGAATGGTGCCACATCCAGCTGGAAGCCAGTCACTAGTGGAGTCCCACAGGGACCAGCACTGTTCAACATTTTTATTGATGATATGGACAAGGGAATCGAGTCCATCATCAGCAAGATTGCGGATGATACCAAGCTGGGGGCAAATGTTGAACTGCAGGAGGGTAGGAGGGCCCTTCAGAGGGACCTTTGTAGACTAGAGAAATGGGCAGACTCCAACAGTATGAGATTTAACAAGACTAAGTGCTGGGTTCTTCACTTTGGACGTAACAACCCCATGCATTGATATCAACTGGGGAACGAGTGGCTGGAGAGTGGTGAAATGGAGAGGAATTTGGGAGTAATGATTGACAGAAAACTCAGTATGAGCCAGCAGTGTGCCCAGGTGGNCAGAATAACCTGTGAACCTGTGAACTACAACAATCCTAACTAAAAAAAATCACTAATTTTAGCTGTCAATAGCGCAGACATTAGTTAGCATGGCAGATTGCCTTAAGTTGGAAAAGCTATCAAAATGCAAGATGTATGAGAAGCAGCTGAGGTCCCTTGATTTGTTCATCCTAGAGAAGAGTAAACTGAGGGGAGATGTCATTGCAGTTACAACTTCCTCACGAGAGGAAGAGGAGGGGTAATCACCAATTTCTTCTCTGCGGTGATCAATGACAGAAACTGAGGGAATTGCCTGAAATTGGGTCAGGGATGCTTTAGGTTTGTTATTAGAAAAAGCTTCACCCAGGAGGTGGTTGGGCACTGGAATGGGATACTCAGAGAAGTGTTTACAGCAGTGTCAGCCTGACAGTGTTCAAGAAGTATTTGGTCAATGCTCTCAGGTACGTGGAGTGATTCTTGGTACTATCCTGTGCAGGGCCAGGAGCTGGACTCAGTGATCTTTGTGGGTTCCTTCCAACTCAGAATGTTCTATGATGGCTCAGCATGGCTTAGATAGTGCAGTTATTCCTCTTTGTAAGATGAAAGGAATTTTTTTTTATATGCCTGATCCCTAAAGATGTTTGCCCTGCCCAGCCTGAAAGCAGCCCTCCCTGCCTGCCCACCTTGAGGAGTTTCGTCTGCTCAGTTCACATGTACAAATGCCATAAAAGCATAGCATGAACCCCCCCCCCCCCCCAGATTTCTTCTCATTTGCTGGCATCTGAAGGCAAGTGAAGAAAGTATCTTTGCACAGGGAAGTTTTAGTGTGTAAAGGCTTGCGAACATTTTGCCTTCCTTTTTTTTCCCCCCGAGCACTTTGGCTGAAAGTTTGCCGTCAGTGTTTCTGACGTCAGGACCAATAAGGGCATGGGGAATTTAAAAGAACTGCTGCCTTGGCACAAGTGGAAAAACACATTACTGAAACAGAGGTTATTCCTTTGAACACTAGCTGAGCATCTCTGAGCACTCACACTAAATACTGCATCCGTGTCCTGACAGCTTGCAGGAAGAGCTTGATATTAGGAAAAGGTTTTTTACTGAAAGAGTGATCTGGATTTGGAATGGGTTGCCCACAGAGGTGGTTGACTCACCAGCCCTGGAGGTGCTTAAAGGAAGGCTGGATGAGGTGTTGAGAGATATGATCTAGATGTAGGTGCTAGGTTAGTTGGGCTATAGGTTGGACTTGATGATCTTCAAGGTCCTTTGCAGCCTTATCTATGCTGTGATCTATACTGTGAGGAGCTCAGATCGGCTAAGACTACAGCAATGCAAGCTGGCACACAGGGAGCCAGTTATTCATGCATGTACAGAAAAAGCCGCTATGAAAAAGTTCTCTTTGCAGCCTCTACTTAAAAACCAGGCGTCTGAGACCCGGAAAGTGCCAGAACACGTAATGCTGCCCTGTCATGGATGAAAGCTGAGCTCTGGCAAGGCAGCAGGCAGTGGTGCCCAGCTCCACTACTCACCGTTCCCTACCATGTCTGGCTGGCTGTATCTCCTTTCTGGCTCTACCTACTCCGACTAAATGATTTGTTCTGTACACTTATGCCTTGACAGCTCGGTACAGAGTTCTTGTGTATATGTTCCAGGCAGTTAAAAGATAAATAACAGGGAGATCCTGAGCCTAGAAGCTTCTCTGCTTTCTTTCCTCTACATCAGCTACCTTCATAAGAGGTTGAGCATTCCCTTAGGATCTGTCTTCCTGTATGAATTCAAATGGCAACCTCTTTAGTACTTCTTTTGAATTGAGGTAGTAGATAATGCAGAGCAAATTACTGCTTCTGATAACTCAGGTTTCAGAGAAATGTCAGATAAAGTCTTCAAGGCAAACTGTAATGAACAGAAGACTTTTATGTTCTTCCAAAAGTTTTTGGTTTTCTTCAAGGCTGCTCTATTTTTTCTTCCTCTTCCTTTAGGAAATATAAGAGCTATGATCTCAAAAGATGTTGCACTTGTGCACACAAGAAAAACTACTCCAAAGGATAAAACTGCAACTAAACACTTCCCTTCCTATTTTAATTCTGCTTCAGGCAGAAATAAAAAGAGAGTATATTATCTCTCTGCACAGTCAGAAGCATCCTGTAGCATAGGCTGCTAGTGAAAATGAATTATCTATGCAAAAATGTTAATTAAAAAATGGTTTTAGGAGATCTGTATTCAAAACAATGTTGAAAAAAGTTAAATTCAAAATTGAAGTTTCTTGTGTCCTACTTACATAGGGGAATGACATGCCTGATTGGAAACATGGTGCAGTGACTTCTCAGTCACTACTGAGGGAGAAGATGTGCTATACTGGGTCAGATCATTGGTCATATCACCATCTAAACCAAGGCACGTACTGGTGAGGACTGCAAAGTCCTGCCAGACAGCTTGCCCTTGTGCAATTCCATAGGGCTGCATGGTAGGTGAGACAAATCCAGACAAAGCAGCTGTGCCCCTGTGCTGAGTAGGAGACACAAGAGCCTTTAAAATGGACAGAAGGCAGAGGTGACATCATATAGGTGACTGGGTGACAGGATCAGGCAAGAACAGAAATGATCCTTTTCCATACCCTGCTGCCCCGTTCACATTTTGAAGTCTCACTATCACAGTGTGTCAGAGATTTAAGTGAGCACTGAGAATGAATACTGAGGACCATACTCTCTGGATCTCCAAATTTCCAAGGATATTTTACATTTAATCTCGTATTTTCTGAAGATGTCTAATTCTAGCAATCCATACGTGGAAATCACAGACAGAAGTTTCACCCTATAGTTCTTTATGCAACAAAACCTTACAGAGGTGCTCTACAGGGAAGGTAGAACAATTTTATATGCTCGATAATACACCACTCTAGTGGAATCCTGTCCCATTAGTTGAAGAAGCTGTTATCACTGAATCTCATGTCTTAACACGAGAGTAACAGCTGCGGATAAGGTGATGTGACTAAATGTAAAAAACTGGTATCTACAATAAATAAAATGAAGTTGAATAATTCTAACGTTCAAGAGCAGAGGGATCAGATATAGAAGCCCATCTTAAGGCTAAACTTGGTTCATTATTAGTTACAAGTCACACGTAGGAGTTAAGGCCACTTTAAAGAAAGATATAACCATGAGGCATAATTATTCTTAATAGCCAGTGATGTCCTGCATGCTATCAACTGGGTCAGAGAGGAGAGAGCTGTAACCCCTGTGTAAGCACCAGTGCTTCTCACAGGAGGCAAACCAGTTCATTTCTGCCTTTAAAACATATAATGGAACTTAAGCTTCAACCTCATTTTTTCTTTAAAAAAACATGGAGTACATTGTGTATGCTGCTCACATGTCTAAGATATTTGGAGATGCTCATTAAAGGAGATCATTAAGACATTCTATATCCTTAATGCTGTAGGAGAGTTTAAGCACATGGCAGTTATTTGCATTCCTTGGAAATGGTGAATGCTCTAGGATATAATGGCCCAGCTAAGGCAGGACCTCCTTATTTTGGGTTGGGGTTTTTTAGATTTTAAAATATGTGCTAGATGAAGCCACACCAAAAAGTCAAAGAAATTCCAATTCAGCACAGAAGATCCTGTGGCGAAACTGTAAGCAGGAGATGCCACAGGGTACCTAACAAAACACTAACCAGTGAAAGAAGTTGAGAGATGGGTTAGTTTTAATGATTTTATCAGAACGTTGTTAGAATATTCCTCAGGACAGACCTCTGACAAAACACCACACACCTGTAATGTAACCACACAGCTCCTGTCACAACTGCTGCACCAACAGAGTCAGCTGGAAACAAAGTTGGCATGAAAAGGTGACAGCATCTGAAATGTAGCCTCAAACATAACAGATGGCAAGTAGATCCAAACCAAACACAAATCCCCAAAGAAAATCAGAAAAACAAGTTATCAGAGAAAAACGTGCATTTAAAATAAGTGAAGAAACACACACACACAAATACCTTCAAGCAAAAATCTTGGAAGAGTTACGAAATCATCAGATGTGAAAAAAAGATCTTTGGAGTTTAAGGAACTGATAAAATTCCGAATTTGGACTTCTAAATCCTCTAGAGACACAGGACATTTAAAATTAATAGAAGATGTAAAACTATATTTGGTTTGATGAACTACAGCAGACCACAATATCTGTCATAATCCATTATCTCAGTTCCAATTATTTATCATGGTAGTATTCTTAAGCTTATCCTTCAATGTTTCGGGACATTTTCAGTGATCTTGCATTCCATAAACTGGTCAACTTGGTTAATAATGTAAGTCCTGTGAGGACATAACAGTCATAGAGCAATGGGAAACAGCACATGTATGTTGTGCAGTATCGCTTATGCCCACAGCACTTAAACGACCTGGTTACTGAAAGACATAGTAAGTATGAGCATCTCTTTGTCCCCTTTTTTGTTTTGTTTTTTGTTTTGTTTTGTGTAGCTTCTTGTGAATGAGAGATCCTTCCACCTTTCAAAAAGTCTATTGCTGAAGAACAGACGTGAAGCCCACAATACTCATGGCCTGGTGTGCTAGGTGGCAGCAAAGCCACCCCTCCAGTAAGTGTGGCTCTACATCCTCTGGAGCTAAAATTTTGTCAGCAGACTGATCTCCCTTCCCATTGAAAAGAAGCACAAACGGGCACACAAAAATAACACTAATGTAAAGTAGTTAAAACATGTATCATTGTGGGGACAACATGCTTCAGAGAGTAATGTACTTTCGGGCTTGCTTAGCCAAAAAAAACCCCAAACATGCCAGAGAGTAGGTTTCCAACCCATCTTCACACCAAATGTACCTGCAGTTCTTTGCTTGACCATGGGTCTGAATCTACCTTTTCAGTTTCCAATTGCTACAGTAGGAAGAGACTGNCAGGACCTCCTTATTTTGGGTTGGGGTTTTTTAGATTTTAAAATATGTGCTAGATGAAGCCACACGAAAAAGTCAAAGAAATTCCAATTCAACACAAAAGATCCTGTGGCGAAACTGTAAGCAGAAGATGCCACAGGGTACCTAACAAAACACTAACCAGTGAAAGAAGTTGAGAGATGGGTTAGTTTTAATGATTTTATCAGAACGTTGTTAGAATATTCCTCAGGACAGACCTCTGACAAAACACCACACACCTGTAATGTAACCACACAGCTCCTGTCACAACTGCTGCACCAACAGAGTCAGCTGGAAACAAAGTTGGCATGAAAAGGTGACAGCATCTGAAATGTAGCCTCAAACATAACAGATGGCAAGTAGATCCAAACCAAACACAAATCCCCAAAGAAAATCAGAAAAACAAGTTATCAGAGAAAAACGTGCATTTAAAATAAGTGAAGAAACACACACACACACACAAATACCTTCAAGCAAAAATCTTGGAAGAGTTACGAAATCATCAGATGTGAAAAAAAGATCTTTGGAGTTTAAGGAACTGATAAAATTCCGAATTTGGACTTCTAAATCCTCTAGAGACACAGGACATTTAAAATTAATAGAAGATGTAAAACTATATTTGGTTTGATGAACTACAGCAGACCACAATATCTGTCATAATCCATTATCTCAGTTCCAATTATTTATCATGGTAGTATTCTTAAGCTTATCCTTCAATGTTTCGGGACATTTTCAGTGATCTTGCATTCCATAAACTGGTCAACTTGGTTAATAATGTAAGTCCTGTGAGGACATAACAGTCATAGAGCAATGGGAAACAGCACATGTATGTTGTGCAGTATCGCTTATGCCCACAGCACTTAAACGACCTGGTTACTGAAAGACATAGTAAGTATGAGCATCTCTTTGTCCCCTTTTTTGTTTTGTTTTTTGTTTTGTTTTGTGTAGCTTCTTGTCAATGAGAGATCCTTCCACCTTTCAAAAAGTCTATTGCTGAAGAACAGACGTGAAGCCCACAATACTCATGGCCTGGTGTGCTAGGTGGCAGCAAAGCCACCCCTCCAGTAAGTGTGGCTCTACATCCTCTGGAGCTAAAATTTTGTCAGCAGACTGATCTCCCTTCCCATTGAAAAGAAGCACAAACGGGCACACAAAAATAACACTAATGTAAAGTAGTTAAAACATGTATCATTGTGGGGACAACATGCTTCAGAGAGTAATGTACTTTCGGGCTTGCTTAGCCAAAAAAAACCCCAAACATGCCAGAGAGTAGGTTTCCAACCCATCTTCACACCAAATGTACCTGCAGTTCTTTGCTTGACCATGGGTCTGAATCTACCTTTTCAGTTTCCAATTGCTACAGTAGGAAGAGACTGCTCCTTCCCATGCACACAGGTCTCTAGGTTCGCTACTAGCAGTATTAAGCCAAGCTCCCAAAATAAATAAAGTAGGAGAAACACCCTGCTTGAATAACTTTGCCAGGATATTTGGGACTTTTATTACCAAGTCCCTCTATTTAGTTTTTCAGATTTTTTTTTCACTGTAAGTATTGACATTTTTGTGTTCTTTTAAGGAAGGAGAGACAAGAAGTACTCTGAGTAAGCACTTTTCAAGCCACTTGAAAAGTTTTTCTCTCTTTCTGTTGTTAAGAATCTAATTAAACTGTCTACAACCTTTGATCAGCCTAAAAAGAATCTGCTCTACTTCTTTCATGTATGTTTTCATGAAAAGTCCCATGAAGAGAGTTTTCATCTCCCAGAGGTAAATAATTTGCATAAAACCATGCAAAATAAATCCCTTTTACCCCAAGCTAACTAGACTCCACTGTGGCAGCTGCCCACGCAATTAATGGGTCCCTGTATTTGGGGAGAGGACTAGGAAGCCATGTTAGAGGTTAGAAAATATTTAAAAGTGTCTTACTATTGCTTGCTTACTGCTTTCAGAGCCTTTGGTGAGGAGTCACAGGGTTACAGGGACTGAGGATTTAGAGCTTGTGAAATAAACCCAGCAGTTACCTGGGCTGCTGCTCCCTCCATTGCGCTTGTCAAAGTTAAAATAACAAACCTTCAAACTCCCTTCAAACCCTTAACCAAACAATAAGAAACACACGAAAAACAAAACCTCTGAGAATCTATCAGTCACATATCATCCCTTCTTCCAAATTCTCTTACCCAAGATATATGTATATACGTATATGTAGAGAGAGAGAGACAGGGAGAGCAAGAGTGATCCCTTCCTCCCTTGGAACTCATGCCAATTATTTAATTGTTTTGTGGGTTGTTTTACCCTCATCTCTCTTTCTTGATCACCCAAGGAAGGCCAAGAAGCGGCATCTCATCTAAGAAGGAGTGGGAGCATTGCTACAGGATAGAAAGACAGAGGGATCTGGGTGCTGGCCTTTGTTGCACAAACTTTGGCTGCTACTTGAGGTGGCATTGCACACACAAATATGGCAACGAAGTCCAAGAAGCCTATTAAAGATATTGTAGATGCTGCCTGTATTGGGTCTGTCTGAGCCCACAGCAGTCCTCGCAATGCTGTGCTTTAGAAGGGTGTTGATAACACACAAGTGTTTTGACTACAGCTGGGCACACTGCCCCTTCCCCCTAACTGAAGATGAGATTCTGGGAGGGCACACGAGCAGGCCAGCTGACCCAGACTGACCAAAGGGATATTCCATACCATATTATGTCAGCTCAGATGTAATAGCTGAGGAAGGGAGCAAGGACGGGGGGGGCATTCATTGCTCTTGACGACTGCCTTCTAAGATGCATAGGAGCCCTACTTGCCTGGATGTGGACACCTCTGCTGAAGGGAAGTAGAGATTAGTTCTTTTGCTTTGCTTCTGCGCGGGCTTTTGCTTTGCTTTATTTTTGCTTATATTAAACTGCCTTATTCCAATCCACCCTTTGTATATCATCTTATTATTTGGGACTGAGCAACTGTTCAGGCCCCTGGCATCTAGCCAGAGTAAAACCCGTTACACTGCCAAAGACAGCAACTGCTTGTGTAATAGATGAATGATTTCAGCAATTGCTGAGGAGGCAGAAGGAGAATAATCTGCATCTTTGCTAAGTTTTTCCCAAGGATTGGAAGTCAGGACAAGACTGAGTGAGGCTCAGCTCTCCCCTCCTGGCTACTCAAAGGGTATCACTGAATGGTGATGCATTAAGAAGTCTGAAGGGATGATAAAAACAACAAAGCATCTTCTTCTGTCCTCTGTGACCAAGGCCCTTCTCAGGTGATGGAGAAGTCCTGAGTTTCTGCACTCTCCCAACAGCCCTGAGATCAGACCCCAGGAATCCCACTTTCCTGTGGCAGGGTCAAGCTTCTCTTGCATTTCCCTTCCTTGGTGTTGTGGACTGGGCTGGGGGGCAGCTGGGGAGTGTGGCCCCATGTTTGAGAGTGCTTTGGCTCTGAGTGGCCAAGGAGCGGGGAGGACCTGCTGACCTGTTCCCTGGACAATAGCAGCTGTTTTGGAGGTCTCCTTTCAAGACAGCAGTCAGAGCCTCAGCCATGGGAGCAAGAGTACTCTCTTCTGCTGCTCTGGACAAAATGCCTGGCAGGGTATCTCATAGTTTCCTGGGGATCTTTGCTGGGACAGCACCTGTAACGTTGTCCATGTCCCAGGTCAAGTCTTTTACCAGTTCCAAAGGTAACCTGGAAACCACTTGCATCATTCCCGTGAAGGGATGGAACCTTCTGTGATACCTAGAAGCATAGAATAATTACTGGTGGAAAGGATCTCTGACAATCATCTGTCCCAAACTGTTGTCCAAGCTAGGTCAGCTTCTGTCTTGTTCGCTAATAATTCAGAAGCTCGAAAGTTAACATCCTTTTTCTGATCCACGGGGATAAAAGAGTTTTAAAAAGGACTCGAGAAATATGGTAAAATGACCACAGTGTACTTTATTTAATGATTTTGGTACCTTGTGTTGCAATAAAATAAAAAAAATCTACAAAATCCAAATATATAAAATTTTCAAGTTTCCCTTTTAAGTTTTAGAAGAAAAATCAAGTTTTAACCAAGGAAATTTGTTAGTATGAAGCACTATTTTCATCACAAATTGCAACTTACTTAACAGACCAAAAGAACTATGGTACTGCAGTACATCAAATACTTCACACACTGTGTTCTTTACTATAGAACATGTAACCCCTGCCACAGGAGGCAGTGGTCTCTAGCCAATAAAGACACTCTTCACAATCTGAACTCTAAAGGAATGTTTGTATACATGGATTCAGAATATATATATTTACAGGGAGGTTTATTTTTTTTAATAACTATTTTGATTCTTTATTTCAAATAAAATACCAAATACATTTTTACAATGTTTACAAGTCAAAGCACAAGTTCTGTAATGATTATCATTCACCTCTAGTCACTGTGCTTGTACTGGGGGGATACCTACATTGTTCCATAAACACAAATGTGATCTTCCATCACGTTATTTCTGCAATGATGACTAAGGAGTATAAGCACAGTAACAATTATTTTAGCACAATCAGTGTATAATGTAACAGTTTACAACAGAGAACTGAGAAACTATTGGTCCATTCTGTTCAATTTGCTGTTTATCTGCCAACTGTTATGTTAGTCTTTGTCACATAAATTGTGTACAAGAGAAGAAGAGTTAAATAACACAACTTGACTAGGAAAGAGCACACATTTTTAAGGCAAATTAATAAGCAGCTTATGGTGTTTTTTTGTTAAACTATACCCCAACAGAACCTAAAAATAATATGTATGTTCTGCAACCGTCAGTGTCTTCTTAAACTGATCTCCTCTGTAGATTGATCAACATGGCTTTGAACCTGGTTATTTGAAACTGAAAGAATTCCTCCCCCCAAATCCCCAAATATAGAAAGTGCATGACTTCGTATGTGCCAAAAGAAAGCAAAAGGCAGCTGAGGTAGTTAGATGTAAAATGTATTTATGAAAAATAACTGGAAAACTAAACCCAGGACATATACAGTAAAAGCCCACTCATTTGGAATGAATTTTGTATCATGCAACAACTTAAAGCAGGAAACTTTATGATTTCTGAGAAAAAAAGTAACAACACAGGAATGAACAGAGAATATACTATTGGAATTTGAATTTCAAGTATTTGCATGTATTTGCATGTGTATTTTTTACAGGTTTTATATATTATTAGGAGGAAGTCATTTACTTTATATCAGGCATCACACGAGGTCTGGTTGACTTCTGGGACTGAAAATCCTGGAAGGCAGAAATATACTGAGTAGTGTCTGAAGATGTGCCACATGTGTGCCTGGAAGGACCATCATCTCAACTTGGGTGAACTTCTACAAACCCATCCTCTGCTGAGGTCACCTGAGAGTCATGAGGCCGAGGATCTTGTGCCTATGTCTCCCAGGGCCTGCTTGAATACATGTCCTGGGAGCCTGCCTGGAATGTACCCACATGTCTGGATCCATGCTGGATCCCCCACATGATGTTCCTGCAGAGCTGGTGTGTGCACACCCGGACAAGGCACTGTGGCACCCGGGCTCAGTGGCACAGGCATAGGCACAGGCACAAGGCTGTCTGATTTCAGCTGTCCCCAAAGAGAGGATCAGCTTCCACCTTGGACCACAGAATGACAGTTCCTCTTGGGCCTTCCTGCCTGTGCCCAGCATCATTGCATTTCAGCTCTCATGGAGACCTTTTCTTATCTGGAAAGAGGGACAGTATTCCCCCTCCTACAGACAGCCTAGTCTGCAAGGAAGTGTTACCTTGAATCCACGCAGGATGAATGGGAATTTGGGCTCCCATTATGGTCATAGAGCTCCAGCAACAGCCTCTGGCACAGAGGCAGATACAGCTTTCCCTTCCGTTCTTGCTTAGGAAGAAGAGCAGGCAGCTCTATCAAAATGCATAACTGGAATGTGCAGGCGCATGAAAATTCTTCAAGCTCTGGTAATGAATTTCACAAAACACTCCGTCTACTTGTAGGACACAGATGAATTAAGAGATGTGCTCCTGTCTTCAGTAGCAACAACCTAATAACATCCTATTACTAAATACGCAAGGTGCTGGCTCTTCTGAGTTCTCCCTCTGCTAATAATCACAAAATGCATGTATGCAATTTAGTACCATGAATTCTGTGTCAGGCACCTGTCTTGAAGAGCATCATAAACTGAAATAGTTTGGGTATTTGTTGATGGTTGTCCTTTATTTTTTTTTTTTCTTTTCCAACTGGCTTGTGGAAAAGCAGGGTTTGTACTTCTGAGTGCTGTACATATGCCATCCTGAAGCCCTCCCCTCCCCCCCTCCCCCCACCATAATATTATGGTCCTTGTATTTTGATTATTATTTTCAAAAGTGTTGTGTGGTTTTGAATATCTTTGTCTCTGGCAGACCAAAAAGAGGATTCACTTTTGGAATCACATTGAGGAGTCACTGATGTTCACAGAGTGCTGAAGCTATGTGCTATGATGGCAGAGATGGTAATGGCCAATTATGTTTGCACATCCTGCACATCGTGGCTTTCTATTTTTTCTTGCTAGAACTAAATGGAAGGTGAGAAGACTAGACTGGGAGATTTCTTGATGTTGCTTGATATGGCAGCTTTCCACAAAGTGTTTGCCAGGAGTTTCTGTTCAATTGCTCAGATTTTGTAAGCATGAGAATCTCAGTTTCTCAGAGAAGTCAAGGCTTTATAGCTTTATGTAAACCTAAGCAGAAAAAGATGCTCTGATTTTGAAGGGAGAAGAAAGATTTTTCAGGCCTGATTTCATGAAACACAAAGATTCTAAAAGGCACACTTTTGAAATGGATATAAAAACCTTTTTTCTGCATGTGCAGCAACAGGAAAGGCAACCCTTTGTTTTCCTTATGCCTATCAGTTTGCAGAGGATAAAAAATAAAAACCACTTCTTTGAAGACTGTACTGCACCAGGTAATCAACCTGTGCTCTTCACAGTAACCTCTACAAGCTGGGCATCCCGCTTGATGTTTCAGTGTGTTGGCATTGTCTTCACTGTGTCATAACTTTTCTTAGCCACCTTTCCTTTCCAAATGTAAATAATATCTCCAAGTCTCGTTACACACAATAAACATCTGCTCTAAGAAGAAGCAGTCCCCCTCCTCATCCCCAGTTCAGTTGTGTCCATGGCAGCCACTGGAGAAACTGCACCTGCCTGATCCCTTGTGCCATTGAGCTGCCTCTGTCCTCTTCCTGTGTGACCCAGAACTAAAGAATGAGATGTCACTTGTCAGAATCCAGATGCTAGATCCGTTTTCAGAGGTTTCAGTGATGAAGCACAACAGGCAAGTATCACGGAGTGCCAGGGTGGCAGGCTGGAGGGGAAAACAAGAGGACCCTTGCCTGAGTTTATGTTAAAATTTCATTTCTCTGACTAGTCCATTTTTTTCTGCCAGAGGCCAGTGACTTAGGCTTTATAGAAAGATCTATATTGGTTTTGAAATTGAAATGTGTAGCTCAAAGGGTAGTTTTTATTTAAGAGAAAATATTAAAATATAATTAATATAGTCATAAGGTGTCTGAAAATTTAAAAAGACATTTTAATTTATCCTGGAATCCTGTCAGGTATCTTGGCCTCATCCAGAGGTTGGAAGACCTAGAAATGCTTTAGTATTATTTCCAGTAGACTAATTTTTTAATACAAAACCTGATATTGCTTCCTCAGACATTTTCAATGACTGCCTCATCTGTATAGGGTGCACAATGACTGACAGTGTCACTTGACAGTAAAGTTCAAGTGCACTGAAAAGTAGTTGTCAAAGAGATTCCTTAAAAATAAATGTTACTTAGAGCGGTGTTATGAAATCTAAAAACAAAATGCTCATGTACTTTCTCCTGGGGTTTATTGGACTCCCTTGCAATCAAGAAAAAGATTACTTTTGCTATGGTGGACCTTCAGGGAAGCCCTTTATTATTATAAACTGCCTGTAATCAAAGCAAATCCCAGTATACTAAACTCTCCTGCCCAGAGTGCTG
Source organism: Pitta sordida (assembly GCA_013390025.1). NCBI lineage: Eukaryota > Metazoa > Chordata > Aves > Passeriformes > Pittidae > Pitta > Pitta sordida. The sequence goes on from WEKX01021798.1 coordinate 51,934, forward strand.
GTGTAAATATGACTTGTTGACATGTGCACCAGGCAGTATTTCTCCATCAGTCCTTTTAGACTGTGTTTTGGTTTGGTGGGGTTTTTTTGCTTAGCTGTAGGTTGTTAAAGGAAGATTTGTAAGCACAGCTGTTATCAACTCTGTCCTTTAGGATTCTTTCCCTCACATGAAATTGCTTTAGATGGCTCACCTGTTTTATTAATAGCCTAGAAACACTTTTGCACTCATTTCTTCAGACCAAATCAAACCCACCAGTCAGCCTGAAAACAAACTTTGAGTTCTGTGCACTATTAAGAGATGGAGGGTGGAAGGACACACAAATTAGTTAGCCCTATCTGAGTACACATTTTACTGTAATGACTGGAGAATATGCTCTTTTTAATTACTGCTAGGTTAATTAACGTTGTTTGTAGGAATCCATTTGAAATGTCCAGTGTGAATTAACTGATATGCTCCTTGCACATTGCAAATTTCAAGAGAACAATGTGTAATGAGGAAGAAAATTAATAGTTGGTTTGATTTTATTTTTTTAAAAAATACAAGAAGATTGCAGAGAGCTGCACAAAGTTTCAAAGCACAGCTGTACTATGGAAAATAACTATAAAATCAATATTGTAAAGAACGGTGTTTATTGTGTCCCAGAGGGTACCATTTCCTATGCACTCGGCTTACAGTGAGAAGATGTATCTATCTCCCATTTGCTAATGCCACGGGTCAAATGCAGAAGTCAAACTGGGTTTTGCATGGCTCTGCAGCGTGAGAAATAACAACTATTAACGTTTGATTAAAGAGGGAGTTGAGCAAGCATAGGAAGAAGAACAGATCCAGCTGCCACTGCTGAGACAGCCTTATGGAATGTCACCTGCAGGAAAATACAGTGATGCTCATTTGTTAGAATAAACATTAGCTTGTTAATAATGCACAACTCAGAGAATAGAGAGCAAAATATCTGTCCCCTCAAGCAGAACAAATTACACAGGGGAGAGTTTCTGCCCTTGAGAATCAGTGGGGATTGATTTAAAGGAACTGCAGTCCTGTTAAAGAAGAACTGCAGTGGTATGGCAGACCTTTGCTTGCTAATCAAACGTGATGCTCATTAGTTGCTGTTTTGTGAGTCAGAAATGATCTCAGAAACAAAAGATATCAAATTCTAGGTTGCTGTGGGCATATACCAAGACTTTGGAATGATAAGCAAGACCAGTTGAGAATCAAGATATCATAGCTGTCTTTCAAAAAATTCCTGCTTTGCACTTCAGAAAATTACTTCAGTATTTGCAATTTTAACTCAGTTTTCCGTCTCTTAACTATAAAGGTTATCCCATAGTCAGGTGTAACACAAAGGAAGTTTGAGTTTCCTACCATGATATGAGAAACGAATGTTTCTTATATAACCTGAGCAGTCTTCTCTCATTGTGCAGTCTGCATAAGCACATAAGCACAAGAAGAAAACGGAAGGAAACAGAAGGAAAAACATCAGAACAGTATCTAGTAAACTTTTCCAACCTTTTACAGTGAAACTTTGAAGAAAAAAGGTCTGTCACGATATGCTACACTTACAGATCATATGTGAGGCTATGGATAACTCCACAGTGTTTTACACTGAATTCAGAATGAGGCTGTTTCTGCTTCTAAACAAGCAAGAACTCATGATAATGTCTAATATAGCTGAAAGTCCTCCAGCAGTAAGTTCTATGATGTGATAGAATGCCTGAGCATGAACAAATGCCATGAGGGCTCCCCTACTCTATTGCTGTTCCCTAATGTTAAGGCTTCTACCACACCATCTACTGATCTCCATTTTCTATAATTTTTTCCTGCTCTGCACGTTCACACCTTGACACTTATGTGTTCCTCAGCTGTGTACGAAGAATTTGATGGGAGGACTATCAGCACTAAAAGAATATTCGCATAAGCATGTGCTATTTTGCTTATGGATGCAAATACTATTTGTTTATGGATGTACTGCATAAGAAACTGAGAGCATGAGAAAATGTACGAACATCAACAACACCAAGCTTATAATGCTTCATATACAGAAAAGCCCATCTTCTGAGCCTATTTTAAACCTTATGCTTTTTGTGGAAGCCACTGAGATCCATAAGGAGGATAATAAAATTCTCTAACCTACAATCTATTGTAAAGTTCTATGATTTCTAAATTTAACAATCACTGGCATAACTGCCATACAAAATCCTTGTCTCGCAGGCCTTGGTTTGAGACACCTTTGTATCTTATTGCTAATAAACAATGCCTGTCAATAGCAACAAAGTTATAGCAAAGAAATATCCTTCACTGTCTCCCTGTGTTCCAGTTAGTTTGTAGGGTTAGTTTGTGGGGTTTCCGTAGGCAACATCTTTCCCAGAGGAGAGAGTCATTTCACCGTAATTAGTGGTTTGGCATTAAGGTTAGTTGGTTTGGGTTTGTTACTTTTTCGTCTTTTATTTTGTGTGTGCATGTGTGTGCGTGTGTGTGTGTGTGTGTGTGTTGAAGGACTCTGCTCCTCCCTTTATCCACTGAAACAGCAGGGCAGATTTTCCACAGTGTTTCATAAACGTCTCTTAATTCTGACCAGAGAAACCACCCCTTTGCTTTCGTGTCTTTTTGATCTCCGGCCTCCCTGCTAAGGTCAACAGTGGAGATGCTTCAACAATGAAATGTATGTACAGATTGCTGACTGAGGTACACACAGGTGCACCCTGTGCAGCCTGACTGGGGGGGGGGCTGTGACAGCATCCTGCTCGAAAACTCTCTATGAGGAGGGGCCCAAGCCAGAGCTCTTGCCAAGTCCTGTGTTGTTGTAATTGTGTTCCTCCAAGTACTAGAGTTATGTTAAATATTAAACTACTCATTCATTCCCAGTCATCTTTGTAAGCTGCAAATGTACTAATCTACATCCTTTCTGGCGATTAAAAGACTTAAATGCTTTGTTGATCACAAACCTTTTGTTATTCAGAGATCAGGTTTGGTATAGGCAACATTATATTTCCCTCCCCTTTTGCTGCTTGTCAAAGTAGCTAACATTCACCTGTGCCTTAAAAGCAATGAATACAATATTTTCTTCAGTGATCCACCCAGGTCTTCGTGCTGTTACTGAATGCAGTTATGTTCCACAACCAGCACAGTCATCTCAAATATGAATTTTTACTGCTGCTGCGTAGAATGACCTTTAGGTTGATAAGACGAACAGATGACCAAAGGAAATTTGGCTAGTTGCCCACTAGAGGTGTCCCAATCCCAGCAATCCTTTTTTAAATATAACTCTTTGCATGTACAAAACAAATCAAATCGATAAATGTTTCATAAGATGACTGATGGAAGTTTAGTTAGGATGAATTTATCGATATTGAATTCCTTCTAGATCTCTCTTTTTGGGGTGGACACCTTACTGAACAGAGCTAACAATGGTTTTCTTTTTTTTTTCCCCAAGCTGATTAATGTTTGCTCACGGGACCTTGATTACTGTATTACAAGTCAGAAATTTGCAATATTAAAAATGTCTGTTGAATTAATTAGCTGCAAACAACCTTGGCACAGCTCGACAAGCTGTTCCAATAAAATACAAAAGGAGGAATCGATGGCAGCCACAAATATAAAAATATGCTAGCACTTTTTGAATATAAATTGTGGCAGCTGCCCTCTCTGCTGACAAAGTAAAATTCTTCACCGTCCATGCAGTGCTGTCTAAAGGTGAAATCCTGCCCAAATTGGTGTGGCAATCTCACTGATAGCTAAAGTGTTCTCAGTGAAATATCTCCTGTGGGACAGCCTGGTAACCCAGGAGGAACTGGAGCTGGAATCAAGCTTTGCCTTCTCTTTCAGCCAGGGTGAATACCTCAGTGCTGGATCCAGGTGGAATCACAGCACTTGTGGATGCTGGCTGATGGGAAAGCTATGTCAGTACCGAACTGGAAATGAAGGGAACATTGCTGAAAGTCACTTGTGCCTATTTTTTAACTTTTCCTCTGTAATTACTGTCATTTTCTGACCCACTAATGACAATTTTAGATCTATCTGTTCACAAATTATATCCTGTTGGAAAGTTATTAGTTTTAACAAACAGTGTCCTTCATGCTGAATGATTACTCAGGAGCTCTAGACACATATCTGAACTTCAGAGAAGCCAGTGCCTTCACTGGCTAGCACTCTCTTCCTTAGGTTCATAAAATTTAAAATTAATTCATATCAAACATCATCTCAGAAACCATCTGCGACAGACAGATAATAATGCAGAATATACTGAAAAAAATCAGTAATTAAAATTTCAGAAATAGCTACTGCATATTCATGGTACATTTATATTGACAGGGATATTGTTTTCAAATACATGTATTTGAAATCTATTTTCAATACATAATCCATGCAAAAGCAAATCTTTCCTTCCAACAGCTTGTATCAGAAAACTGTGTATGTGTTGAATAACAAAGACTCTTGACTGTTTTTCAGTTGAAATGCATGTAAACCATCTAATTATTGCAGGTTATTTCCTTCCTAAACTACTGATGATGATAACTGATTGAGAAACAAATACAACCAACATTAAATGAAAAAAATGTTTAATTGATCCCTTTGCCATTATCCTATATGATTTTTTCCCTAAGTAAATGTGATAGATCCTTCCTTATTTTATACAAATTTCCCCCACACTATTCTTTTACTAAAATATTTGTTTATGAAATATAGCATTGAACATATTTTCTCCATGACATTTTGTTAAAGTGCTAGCATAATACATTGCAAAGCAGTCTCGAAGAATTGCTGGAATGTATTTTCCAATAATGTTCTTTTCTTTTTGCTGTTATCACTTGATTACCCTTGATGACAGTGCTCCTGAGCATTTTGTTTAGGCTTAGAGTTTAAATGGATTGTAAGACTGAATCCTAATAGAATCTCAGGACTCATTGTCATGTGTATACGCACACACACACACACACACAGAGATATATATATACACACACGTATATATATAAATGCCTTTGATGCTGCAAATTTTTTTCCAAGTATAAGATCCTACTATTTTTATTATGATAAAAACACACACATTCACAGAGAGTATTCATTATAGCATGCTTCACACTGTGGACACAGAACTTCTTGCATTCACCATAACCTGGGCAACTTGCACATAAGTGTGGTTCAAATGTACCATCCAGAGCAACCATGTCTGCTCCACATGCTTAGCTAGATGGCATAAAGCCTGTTTACCCTTTGCTCAGCCCAAACTGATCTCTGTTTGGCAAAGGAGCTGAGATTGCAAGGGGTCTGCACCTTGGGCTCAGGGAACTACAGATAAGCTACAAGTGTAGCTTTGGTGCCCATACAAAGTGTGCCTGAGCTTCATTGAAAAACCAGGTGAACATGGCCACAACGTTAGCAGTGCATTAGCACACAGTGCATTTATAGACCTGATTCAAGGCAGCATGTGGAGATTCAGACATTGTCACAGTGCTAACCATGTTCATACAGCTTTTGAAAGGTGAGCAGAGTGATTTTGCTTCTTCCCCAAATGTTTACTGTGGACATTACTCTGGCTGGATGTAGGCAATGGCGCTGAATGTGGTCAACAACTTCAGTCCTCAGCAATAAAGGGACTGAATATGTCAGAGTACTGGAGGTATGTCTACATTGCACAGGATAACTTTTATGTTTTCCACAAAGAGGAAGAACAGCCCCAAAATATGAGGAAGGGAGCACTGCCCTTCTCCTCAGAAGTGTGCAGCCCTATAGCCTTATCCTGAGAGATAGTAGCTAGAGATAAAAATTGCTAGCTGAAGAGAGAACTCTGTCTGGCTGTCCACTTTATCTCCGCTTACCACAAATCTACTGCTGGAAAAGCAGTCATGAGTATTTTTGTGCAAAGCTCTATCTGATAGCATCCCAAAGGACCAAGTCCTTCAGGTAATATTGGCTGAGGAGTACCTGCTCAGGAGATCCTGGCAGGCTTATGTGACAGATAGGAGCTGTTAAGACCAAGTTGCTTCTGATCAAGCCCAGAAGCTAAATTTTAGGTGCTTGAACATCTGGCATTAAAAATGTTCAGGAGCATCTAATTAGTGCAGTTTGGAGGGTCATAGTAGGGCCTTGAGGCCCCCAAGCCTGTGCTTACCTCTGCACTTGTGCCGAAACATGTTGGGTGTCTGGTCCCCAAGTGTTGTGGCTTTCATCCAGCTCATGCACATAGTTTTTCTCTCATGCAGTTGGTGCATGAGGTGGGGAAGAGGTTGCTGGACGGCAACTAGGCCTTGCCCTGAGCAGACTTGTAGCACACAAACACAGTCCATGTCTCACCCTAGTACTGTGCTTTGCCTGTGCAGGGTCTTCTAGACATTCAACTAGCAGTTTCTTTATCTTGAGGAAATCACTTATCAGGAAAATTTTGTTTGGCAGTACCGTTACACTATAGGTGGCTGAGTGGACACACCTATCTCACGCTAAAAATGCGTTTGTGAGGTTTAGTTCAGTGCAGAAAACAACTCCAAACATAACACTTTGTTATAAGGATGTGGACTTTTCTGTAGAAGAACATATTTTTTTGTAGGAAAGCTGCTAGTATTCCTAGGGCTGCAGCATGCCTAGAAGTAAGATCCAGAAGCAATTGCTTCCGAAGATACCAGAAATAAGAGGTTGAATTCTACAGATAAAAAAATGTGTACATAGCTGTTATAACTTTCTTCCAATGAATGTAGCATCTGGTTATACTGACAGATCTGTTACATTTTTAAGTTTATCCCAACCATTCCTGGAAATGAAATTTTTGGTTGAACTTTAAAGTTTCTTGGATGTTTTTATTTTACGCTGCCTTGCATGTAGAAGTTGATCTTTGACGTTTCTATTAGTTGGCCACTTATATCACAATTTCTTACAAATCTCTATCAATGAATATAGCATCTATAATTGTGTTGTAGTTTTACACAAGCTTCTCTCTGATCTCTCTAGCTTATACAAATCACCCTATAAATGTGCTGAAGAGGACTTTTTTGCCCTGTATCTTGCATATCTGTCCTCTTTGCCCCAGGATTCAGAGTAGGCACACAGCTTACTAGTGAGTGCATAAGATCCTCTGCATCAGAATGAAAAGCTAAGCATTCAGAACAAAACATAAGTACAGGAGCCAAGCTTATACATTTAAAAAATGTTCCTTTTAATGAATGTCCTGGTCAGCAATTGGCTTTTGTAAGAATCACTGGAAATGACTTGTTTCAGAGATGTTTTTCAAAGTCTTCTTAAAAGGGTCACAAAACAACAACTCTCTTGAAGTGGGTATACTCTTAAATGTTTGAACTAAAAAGGAAAGACAAAGAAATGTTTGATTCACGCTGAATAAGCACTAAGCTTAGAGCATGTATTTCTTGTTGAGCCAAGTGACATGCAGGCTCTTTGGCAAGAAGTAAATCTCCAGCTGACTTCAGTTTGGAGAGAGGAGGTGAAGAATTCCATTACCGTGGCCTGAATTCATACAGCTGATCACTCAGTGGCAGAGGCCTGATTTTCTCGTATTCATACCAGTGAAAACATCTCGCTAAAGTCCTGCACTGAGGTCACTATGGTAAAACAAATGGTGCCAGGGCATCCCTCACATGTTAAAACAACTTTGTAAATGATCTGTTGATCAGTGTCACTATTCCCCTAATTTGGCATGAGCAAGGCTTTGTAATGTCATCTCTGCCTCTCATGTAATGCAGTCTGCTCATACCAGATGTGGGAAATCATCTCAGAAGTGGATCACTCAGCAATTTGCAGCCAAATGAAAATGATGACAGAATTTGTTTCAAAAAATCTCTACATGCGAACTCCAGTAATCTGTCATGGGTTTGGTTTTGCTTTCATTTTAATTCCCAGATTTAAAAGAATCTGTTCACGATTTGCATTTTATCTCTTATCAGAGCAAAGAGGAATGGATTCAATGCCATAAGGAAAAGACATAGTTCTATAAACAATCAAGGGAGATTTCACGACTTAATGTCTTTGGTGTATAAGTGGCTCTTTGCCACTTACTCCATTTAGCTTTCTGCTGAGAGCATGGGCTTCATACGAGCTACTCTAATTGCTACAATTAGCAAAATTAAATGGCTTATTGTGTATTTAGACAATTCCTCCCACGTTCTGCATTGTTATACTACAGAATTAGTAATTGCAGTGTTGGGCACGTGTTGCGATTATTTTCATCACACACATCTTGTAAGGGCTCAACCAAAATAAGACGGATGCAGATGGATGTTTAGATGGATGCAGAGATGCAATTTACTCTGCTTCCCACCATGCACAGGAGCAAGAGAGGCAGCAGTAGGACCCCAGGAATCTGCTGAAGTCTTTTCCTTGGCATTGTGCAGGCAGTGCAGCGGGTGGAAAGTAAATCTTAGCACCTCAGTCTCTCCGGAATGCAGGACTTCAGGGATGGAGCAGCAAAAGGGCAGTGCCTTTAGGAGTTGAATCACTGGCAGAGACAACTGAAACTCAGTACAGTGTCACTTTTAAGGCTCTTAAGGAGTTATATAATCAAATCACAATGACTTAAAAATTAATTAATTAGTATTCTAAAAAACCAACAGGCTGGCTGTGAATATTTGTTGGCCAATAAAAAGTAAATGAACATATTGCGTGATTGGGAGCCCCTTTCCAAATAAAGCAGTGCTCGTACTTTTAGTACCACTTATGAATTGCTCTTTTGGGGAGATAATGATCACAGAATCACAGAATCACAGAATCAGTAAGGTTGGAAAAGACCTTAGAGATCATCGAGTCCAACCTATCACCTATTACCTAACCTAGCCAAACCTGTTACCTAACCTATTACCTAATTACCTAACCTGTTGCCATCCTGCTACCAACACACCATCCTACCTATAACACACTACCCTAATATCTAGGTCATGCCACCAAGTACATCATCCAACCTTTTCTTAAAAACCTCTAGGGACGGTGACTCCACCACCTCCTTGGGCAGCCCATTCCACTGTGAGATCACCCTCTCTGTGAAAAAGTTCCTTCTAATGTCCAGTCTAAATCTCCCCTGACGCAGTTTAAGACTGTGTCCTCTTGTTCTATCACTTGTAGCCAGAGTGAAGAGACCAACACCCAGCTGGCTACACCTCCCTTTCAGGTAGTTGTAGAGAGCGATAAGGTCTCCCCTCAGCCTCCTCTTCTCCAGACTGAACAACCCCAGCTCTCTCAGTCGCTCCTCATAGGGCTTGTGTTCCAGCCCCTTCACCATCTTTGTCGCCCTTCGCTGGACCCGCTCAAGGATCTCAACATCCCTCTTAAACTGAGGAGCCCAGAACTGGACACAGTACTCAAGGTGTGGCCTAACCAGTGCCGAGTACAGGGGGAGAATAACTTCCCTAGTCCTACTGACAACACTATTCCTGATGCAGGCCAGGATACCATTAGCTTTTCTGGCCACCTGGGCACACTGCTGCCTCATGTTAAGTTTTCTATCAACCAGCACTCCCAGGTCCCTTTCCACCTGATCATCCTGCAGCCACTCCAACCCCAGCCTATAGTTCTGCATGGGGTTATTGTAACCGAAGTGTAGGACCCGACACTTAGACTGGTTGAACCCCATGCCATTGGTTTCAGCCCATCTAGCCAGCCTGTCAAGGTCCCTCTGCAGAGCCCTCCTACCCTCCACCAGATCGACATTTATCCCCAGCTTAGTGTCATCTGCAAACTTGCTAATAACAGACTCCATCCCTTCGTCCAAATCATCAATAAAGATATTGAACAGGACAGGTCCCAACACTGAGCCCTGAGGCACCCCACTAGTGACCGGCCTCCAACTGGACACAGCACCATTAACCACCACTCTCTGAGATCTGTTATCCAACCAACTCCTGATCCAGTCCACTGTAAACCCATCCAAACCACAAGCCTCCAGCTTCACCAGGAGTTTGTTATGGGGGACAGTGTCAAAGGCTTTACTAAAATCTAAATGATGTATTGGCTAGAATATCATACACTTTAAATTAATATGGGTTTAATAGCTGTTCACCACATACTAAAAATTACATCTCTAATAAAATTATAATTTACTTTCTCTGCTTAAAAATTTAGAAAATCGGTTAGATGAGGCCTAGCACTGAATTTTAGAGGAAAAATTTTTTCTATGTCATAAAAAAATTAATTATTTGTTGTTTTGTCAAAGAAAATGTTGTTTATATGTCATGAAGCCCATATAACCCAAGTACAGAACCATTGTTCTAGCACAAGAAGCATACTTAAATTGACATGAACAAAATTGGAAATTATGTATTCATTAGTAAATATGCAGGGAAAAAAATTATTGCACATATTTGCAAATACTTTTGAAAGAAGAATTATCCTATTACAGAACAAATCACTTTTAAAATAAGCCAAAAATTTTATCATACATTTTCTTATATGTTTTCTGAATGAACATGGGTATATGTTACCTCTTGTTTATCTAATTTGGTCGTGAACATTAGTTGAATTGTCTTTTCTGTAACACACAAATCCAGATTCTCAAAATCTTAGGACCAAGTCTTTAACCAGATAAGTTACCATTAAATTTGCTGGAAAATTTGTTTCATTCATTAGAAAAATGCTTCCATAATTTTTACTTCTAAAAAAGAGACGTGATTGCTTTCCTTTATGAGAATGTAAATATGAAAATATGAACATTTTATTTTCCTGTATTCTGGAATGAAATTTAAAAGGTCTGATTTTTGTCATTATTTCAAAATCAGAATTAAATTTTCTTTACAATTTTTTTTTTTTTTTTTTTACTATTGCTATCTTAGTTGAACTTCATTGGTTTTAAAACTGTCTCTGGTAAAAAGAATTGTGCATATTGATTATTAATTGTCCATAAGGCCATCATGGAATTTCAGTGTGGACTATGTTTAATCTTGGCAATTTCTATAAAAAATTTTACAGCTCTGAATGTGACTATTCACGGCAATACAAATTATGCAATTGTCCATATAGTCATCTGAGCTCTAAGATTTCAGTGGCCTCCTTGATCTCAGCACAGGTATCACTGATGTTTTGAACGTAACAGAGTAAAACTTCAAGGAGCAAATTTTGACATAGAGTAAAATGATTTCTTCTCCTTTCTCAAACAGCCAGATTGAATTTTGAGGTTAAGGTGTATATATGTAGTGCTGCATATTTTTTTATATATATACATACATATACATACATATATGTATGTACACATATATACATACATACATATATATATACATATACAAAATGTTGCTCTGCACTCAGGCACTGTAGTAGTTCACTTAAGATCAATATTAAAAAAAATTATTAAAAAAAATTTAAAAATGCTTGGAGAGTAAAGAAAGTAAATGGTAGGTACAAAAAACCACATGGATAAATAACACCTTTGTGTCCTTCCTTCCAAAACCAAACAAACTCACCCCAAGCCTTCTTCAGAAACCTTGCAAAGCAAGCACTGGTGCACACCTTAACCCTTTAAATTTTGTACAAAGCAACATTTCTTCAATTGTGTAAGCCCTGACCAAAGGGCTCACAGCTCTGAGGAAGAGTAAGAGGATGAGAGGGACACCAGAAGAGGACAAGCCTTGCTGCAGCTGCAACGCTGCCCCTCTCCCCAAGAGGTACTGGAGGGTGGGTAGAGCTTGTTGAAGGCTGCCCACTGTGCCTCATTGAGTTTTAAATTTCCAAATTGTTAAAGCAGCTGCAAACACATCCAGCTCTTTCCAAAGGAGACCCTCATGTCTTGGATCATGAAGCTTACCGCTTGCCTTGTCTATAAAGAAAACCAGCAATTTCCTTGTGGGAACTAGCGTTGGATTCTGGAATGAAGGCTCCACTGAATTTGACAAGACAAAAGCCTTGCTCTCAAAATATTTTTTTAACGGTTCTTGTGGTGATATATTTTTTGACAAAACATGAGTGCTTTTCTCTGAATAATCAGCTATGTATCCACCAAGAGAAGGGCAATCACTTTGTACAAAGCTTTGGACTATCAAAGAATTGTTTTACTTAAAAAATTATTATAGAGGCAGTTGGCCACTGCTTCATTTGAAAATACCTATGAAACCATTGAAGCAGGAGTGTTTTCTGATCTGTGCTAAGTTCCCTCTGCCTTGCAGATTCTTGCACTTTCACAGATTTTGTTTTGTTTCAAGGAACTTGCCCCAGCAGAGAACAACAGGTATCGAACATTTCACTAATAAAAAAAGTCAACATTAAAAATGTCTAATTGAATGAATACAAATAAACAGTTTGTGTAACCTTGGCCATTTCATAGTACAAATATTCACAATAGGAAAGACTGAAATTAACCCAGCAGCATATACAGCAGTGACTACACTGGATATATTTGACAGTGAAGATTACAATACCAATCACCAGGTCTTCTCCATTCTGACAATGCCATTTACAACAATAACTCTTCAGTTCTGCTTCGCTCTCCTAGAAGGGATGGAAATAGTTATAGCACGTTTTTTTCTTACGGAATCACCTGGTGTCTTTACAAGCCTCTTACATTTGAAGCAGGATCCACAGTTTATAAAGTATTCTAAAAGTACCCATGTAGGCTTTCATATAGCATTACACTGCAAAACAAATCTATAATGTGTGAAAACCAGGTTTATATCGACCTGAAAAAGCCATTTGATTAAGTTCATGGACCAATTCTTAAAATCTAAGCTATAAAGAGAATGAAATGTATTAAAAGACTTGAGGTTTATAAAAAGTAACCTTTTATATCATATTTTTACTTTACAAAAATATTGAAATAATCCATGAGTTTTTCACTCTGCACCAGATTTAAAAAAAATACTATCAAATTTTGACTTGCACCTTTAATGCATTTGAAAGCACCATCAGGGGATACTTTTAACATAAAGGATAATACCATTGAATAGATTTAGGGAGGTATTTAAACCCAAATTCTTGACGCAAAAACACTCTTGTACAAGTGATTCAACGTAATTTTTAGACACATCTGGACACAAGTCTTGAACAGGCAGAGGAGGCTTTTCCACATAACTTGCTTATATTATGCTTCGGTGAATATACTTACTAAGAGGTGGCTGAAAGCCTTTAAAACTTTCACCTTGGATGGGAAACATCAGAGCTGTCTCTACATGTTGAGAACTTGGATGGTCTTTCTTGCTTCTTTTTCTGGTAGGGCTTGTGCCACTTGTTATCTGTCCCTCAGGCAATATCAACCTTGCAGTTATACAATGTTTGGCACTAGAAGGGTATGGCATGTCACAGTCTCTTGTCACCCCTGCATACATTCACACACTGAATCATGTATTTTCAGTCCTGAAACAGAGAAGTTGCAGTGTGTTCATCTCCTTGTAATTTCTTCTGAAATGTCTGAGTGGGGTCCTCCAAAAAGTTTAGAATAAGAAAACTATACTTCCCTGTTCTTTCATATTTTTTTTTTGTTTTTAAATTAAACACTGAATCATGATTATCATTTAATGTATATCACTACGTGTTAGAGCTCCTTATTTCTCCTGGAAAGTTTCTCCAGAAGTGAGCTGCATAGGATTTCTGTTGAAAGTAACATCAGCAAGTTAAATTGCATTTAGAAAAGACTTTGAAATTCCACAGAAAACAAACAGTTCTGGTGATATTAATTTTTATTACTTAATTAATCAAAATTTAGTTTCTTTTCCGTTGATAGCCTTACAAACATGATAATGTACCTTTTAATTAAGAACTATTTTGCAAAGCTACTCTAACCTGAATGGTTGAATTATGGGAGTGTTGAAGACTACTATGCTCCTAGATTTTCCTCCAAAAAATAGTTTTCATAACAGCAACACTGTGTCCTACCATTTTGTTATTTTTGAAAAGATATGGTTTTGTTTGTTTTTGCCATTGGTTATGGAAATATCAATCATTAAATTCTAAAATAAAATGCACTACTGGCTAAGATTGAAAGCTCTGATTTGATTGTGATTGCTGTGCAGTCAGGGCTTTGTAGCAGCAAGGGGTCATGGGTGAGTTTCCCCAGCTGAAGTAACTGATCTGTATGTGTGGGTGAGGGTTTGGGGGTTTTTTAGGCTCCCAATGATGCTGCTGTATCAGTGTCCTGCAGACAGACTGCACACAGTGGATCAAATGATAATCATGATGATAGCCAAACTAAGAACACTATAGCTTGCTGCTCTACTTGTAGTAAACAGTTTAGTTATTCCTACAGCCCTACTGTCAACCTTTAATTTGGACTGTAATGTTAGAGCTTCTTCAAGCTGTGTTTTTGCTTTGTTTACAATGTAGTTTCATATTCCAAGCGCTCCTGGATAAGGGCATCATCTTTATATTGTAGCCGTGGAGGAGCAGGGGAACATTCAAATGCTAAGATTGCCTTCCTCAGGCTCCTGTCCAACACATGTCTCTCCCATGCTGGGTACCTGTTCCTGAACAGATCAATTTTAATGACAGACTCCTCAATCCTTGGTGGCCGGGAGGAAGGTGTGGATGGTGCTGTGGGTCTCACCTGAAACACAGGCACGCACCCATCTCTCTCTGCAAATTTTTGATCCCTCTCACTTGTGACACTCCGGTTGTTGGAGATGGACCTTAGTGTGCTTGTGGCCACTTCAGGGGGTAGGGTGAAGGCAGCAGTAGGGTCCTCACAAGCACAGCTTGGCGACTGCCCAAACCTTGGTCCATTGGGGTGAAAGAAGGCATAGTACATTAGCATAAAAACAATGCCTGTTAAAAAGCTGCTGAACACTACACACAGTGCTGGTATGGCAAATGCATCAGAGATCGGAGGGGCCTTGTACAGATACCAGAGAACGCTCAAGGCGGTGTTTTCTAAAAGGATGACAAAATAGTAAATGAAAAGCCTACAGCGTGTCCTTCCTTCCTTGACATTGAACCAGCTGAAGATATAGATTATCCCAACAACCATGTCGAAAACTATCTCCTCCCATTTAGTGATGCAAAACTCTGTCTCGCAGTGAACGATCCAGAAGGTCATGATGCACCAATGCAGGACGATGAAGATCCCAAAGTACAGCTGGAAAACTGAAGCAAATAGAGCAAAAGTAATGACCCTTGCTGCAATTGTGAAGAAATGCCAGCAAAACTGGATTATAACAGCCATGTAACTGATGGGTTTCTTGTCATCACGGGAGTCACGGAGGGCCTTTTGGTAGGAAGCCAAAGCCCACGCCAGGGACACAAGAGATGCTGCAGCAGTAAGACCTAGGAAGAAACAGGAGATGCAGTTAAGGCATAATAAATATGTCAGCACTTGGCTGAAACTGATGAGATCCTTGCTGCTTTAAATAGGTTCTCCACCACTGACATAATAAAACCTCTTCCTTCTCCTTTACCTCAGAGAAATGGACACCTACTGCTGAGATTTCGTTGCCCTTACAATGCTGGATACACACAAACAAGAGTGGCTACCAAACCACACTCTTAAATGCTACTCTAGCACCTACATGTTTGAAAGCAAGTAATTAATTCACAACTTTGAGCAAGCTGGGAATAGGTGTCTCTGTCAGCTTTGTGATTTAATGGGACCTACTGTGGTTATTGTTTTCAAGAAAGAATACGAATTTTTTGATTTTGATAGGTCACTGAGGAAGCTTAATATAAAGCAACCGAGTCTTTCTAATTAAACTGCTATTGTCATATATATATATAAATTAGTCAACAATGTGAGCATAAATCTACATTTGAAAAATAAATGTAACTGATGTTACCTCAAAATTTAAACTGACTGCTTTACTCTTGCTAAGGGAAAAAAAAAATGCCTGTTTTGATATTTTCATCACTTTTAAACAGAATTTTAATAAGTATAAAATGTCTAAACTTATTTTCTTCCAGCTGGAAATTCAATTTAATTTAGAAATGTTGGAATTTTCTATTGAATTAAAACTTTAAGTAAAGTTGCTCCTAAAGTAGGAGCTTATGACTTAATATAGCCATATAGCTCTTCTATATATCCCAGACTTACGTATTTACAGAACCCTAAACTATAATATTTTGTTAAAACATGACAATTATTTAAAGAATTGAATACAAAAGTATTTCTCATAAGATTTCAATCATTAATTTGGTGGAAATATGAAAAATACAAAAAGACAAGAACCTTAAAACAAATACTTTTAAAAACGACCTGTCTATATTTATTTTGAACGTGTATTATTCTTTTGTCTTCAAGTGAATTTGATTCTTGTCTGTAGATAAACTTAAAAATTACATAGCTTGAAATTGAATCTAATTTTTAAACTAATCTGTTACTTCCGTACACTACCAGAAAAATACCTCACATTCCCATTTCAGAAGTGGTATAGTTCAGCATAATTATTCAAATGCTTAATACTTACATAGCATTCTGTAAGAAATAAATGATAATTCTTTTTTACTAGAAGATTAATTTTCATTTACTTATGACTCGAATCAAGCTGCTTTGGAAATGGGAAATGGGAATTGCAGCTGAAATGCAACATCCTAGGCTTTTAAGTGTATTTATTTTTTAAATAAAATTGCAATAAATGTTGTATGTAGAGGAAAAATATACCAAACATTTTATACTTAAAACCAGTTTATTACCAAACCTAATTTCACATACAGCTAATGAATGAATTCATGTCTCAGCATCCCAGACTGAGACTTTATTCACAGACCATTTAAAGATAATGATGCCTCAGCTTATACTACTATTTCTTAGCTTTGAACTAGTTACTGAAGTAAATCAAACGGATGTGAAGAAAACATTTTTTGTCTGCTGTTACAAGTTGTTTAATCATTACAATCATCTTTGGTTCTGGATGCGTAATCCATTATTTTTGTTCCCTGTTCAATGGCTTTCTTTAGAACTTAACCATCAAGAATATATAACTTAATATTATAACTTTTGTGAAATCTTATTAATATGGAATGGTAAATTTAAGCCTAAATACATATTGCTATTTAAAGTTATTTAAAACCAGAAAAATGTAGGTTATGGAAAGAGTACATGATTATGGAGGAAAGAAATCTATTCCAGCAATCCACTTGGCTTAACACACTACGATTTTGCTCAGTAAGTAGTACAGAGAGATTCGTTGCTTTCAGGAGGGATTGTGTTTGCTGGTGTTTCTCCCTCAGTCACCAGCAGAGTGATAATAATGCTGTGAGCTCCCACTAAACCATTAATTTAGAACCTCTTTTTAAAACAAAAACAAAAACAAAAACAAATAATCAGCAGAAATATAGAGCAAACTGCGTATTCCAGACATAATTTTTTAAAAAATATCACGACTTTTCTTCTCACGCAGACGTCAGGATGATGAAACCCCAACCTTACTTCTGGAATCCTCCTTCACAGAGAAAATAAGCTATCAGCAATGAAGACAGGAAGGAGACATGGTATAAATTGGTATTTTCATTTGTGACATGTATATTGGCTTTTTCACACTGGGCTGCTTTTCTGTGTTCATTATCTCTGAAAACAACACTAGGAGCTGAAAATGTAAGTTCTTGTTTTCCTATAGGAATGTTTTAAGTATTGAAAAAGCACAGTTCATTTCCCCCATGAAATGAAAAGTTTGGAAAGGAAGATGAATAGGATAAAAGGTAAAAGAATCTTTCAATACAAACAAGCCATTCTGAACGAGAACTCGAAAACAGCATTATCAGCACAGGAAAAAATAATGTGAGTGAGAAATCCATATACTTTCTTTGCAAATCTAACTTTAATGACCTCACACATTCCCCCAGAGGTTTGTAGAGATATCATCAGTTTTGCATCAGGAAGTGTAAAATCATTCAATAATGGACACAGAATAAAATGATAAATTCATAGGAATTTCCAGTGTTTTAATGCTAATTAATTCATAGTCATTCTGTGCAACAGAAAGAAACAAGTACAATAGCAATGTAATTCGGTTATTTAAATAGTCATTAATAGGGAGTCATCCTTTGCTTTTACAGAACAAACTGAGGAATGCTGGCATACAGGAACAAGAAGGAGACAAGGGAATGCACAAAAGGGACAAACTGTCAGTTAATGTATTATGTATCTACTCTTGTGCTACTGGCAATGGTGTTAGGGATATAGAATTAAGATAAGGTTAAACACTTCATAGGTTCCAGTAAATTAATAATCAGAACAATAATGTAAAAGTGATGTAAATGGCAATTTGCTAATAAATGTCGCTATATAAAGAATTCACTGGGAATGGTTAAAGCGAATTACTGTAGCACCGAATGGTTAATTCATTAAATAGAACATATTTCTGCATTTCCTGAGAATGTGGTTGTATAAATCTCTTTATCTCTACTTCAAAAGTGGAAATAAAATAAAATTCTATTACTATCCAAACAAAGCTTTAACAATGCAAGTGGTTTAACTTCTGCAGTCGGGAAGGTTTATTTGCCACCCAGAATTGAACAGAGATTGGTCTGTGATGAAGAACAAGAATCAGCTTTCCCACTTGCTCAGCTGCAGCCTCTGCACATATTTTGGGCACTGCAGCAGCTTTCTGGTGTATTTGACAGACTGGTATTTCGAGAGCCTTGCTTTAGGGTCTTAATCTTGGAAATTAAGATTAAATAGCCACTCCCAGTGAATATATACACAAGCAACTATGTGTTCATCTGTTACAGACTATTAAAAGAACAGAAAAGCAGGAATTCTCTAAAACGGAAGCATGAAAGCGTGTTCCTGTCTCTTCCTTTCCTGATGCTGAACTTCCAAGTATTTTCTGCAGTGTATGATTGGGTCTCCAAAGTTCTGTTCTGAATAGGAAAGAAGTACAGGGTTTGCAGGAAAAACATCACTTCACAATTTGCATCAGACAAATGATGCTTTTGTCTGTTTCTACAATGGACACCTGAAATACTCTAAATAGCTGAGTGGGAGTGTTTGTACCCACTTTCAGCCTTTACAGGTTAGCCCATCAAAAACAGTCACCCTAGTGAGAAAATAATACACTGTATCAGGACAACTTTCTGCCAGGATCTAATTATAATCTGTTTTGAGTGAAAAATACTATTTAATCTCTGATATTCTGTTAAGAGTTTGGATTACTTAATTATATTATTTGCATAAAGAAATGACAACTTTTAATTACAGATGAGCTTCAAATATTCTTTAAATAATACAGTTTCTGTTTGATAAACAAAGAACAGAATTGCCTTGACTGACTTAGAATTTTAATTCTTTCCCTGGAAATGATGAATTCCCCCATATATGAGATCTGTTTGCATTTTATAGAGCATGGCATATCTGTATGGGTACTTTAAATATAATATATAATACACTGCAATGAGCTACACCTCATTAAAGACAAGATAAAAAATCCACTAACATGACTCACAAGTGAAAGCAAACATATATGAGGGAAAAGAGAATGCATACAGAGATAAATACATTCACAAATGTAAGATTTCAGGGAAGAAAGCAAGCTCAAATAGGAGAGCCAACGAAATTCTCCTCAGTGGTATTTGTGAGAAACCTGACTGAAATGTTTCGTTCATGAATAATCTGAATAGAATTGCTTGCAATACATACAGGTTTTCTATATTTACATCTCTGCATGCCAATTCAAAACTTAATTGTATCCTACTAACACCTCTGCCTTTGCATTGTACCCCACAACATAATCTTTTAGACAGGGGTGTAGCTGAAAAAAATAAGGGTCTTATTCTCACACTAATTTTATTTTACTCCTGGTTGAGAGAGTAAAGGCATATCCAGGTCCATAAATTACTTTTTAACTAATCAAGTCAGTCCATAAATCCTATATAGCATAAGTACAGAACAGCTTGAGTCAGCTGGAAACCCTACAAATGAATGAACTGATCAGAGAAATTGCCCTTGACATTCAGCCTGTCTTTAGAAATCAAACTCCTGACAAGGTGTCTGTCTCTGCTTCGTCTTTTCTTTTAAACTTGTACCCATCTCACCATTTCCAAGAGCAAACCCATCTAAAAGTAGGAATAACAAATATAGCAGGACATCTGGGCATGACAACATTGCCTGGGATAAGGGACTATGAAATATTATTTTTTTAAAGCGTATTTCATGAGTTTTCTACTCAACTGAAGAGATGACCTTAGATGCATCCAAGCTTCCAGGTGCTTCTCTGAACCAAAGCCAAGGATCTCTAATATTCAAATCTTAGTTCTGTAGGAAACAGCATATCATGACTGCATCCCTCCAGCTTCAGAAATTGTCTTGCTATATTTACACAGCTTTTGCCTTACTGCTCTGCAAGTATAGCCACAAGCTAGGGATTCACATGGAGGCAGCCTTGCAGGCAGCTTGACAAGAGTCTATGGGTTTCTGCACTAATTCTTTTATTCCCATACACAGTGCAGCGATGTATGACATGGTGTATGTACTGTGCTTCCACATGTGGTTTAGTGCACAGGACGCTTTGCAGGCTTTAAGGGAAGCTTTTGGTCATATCAAGGACCATGTATCCAGGTCATCAGTATGTATTTCACACTCATGAGTCTCATTCCCTGACCAATACCGTGAGATTAAACCTAAAGATGAATCTTACTTTTTTAATGTTTTCCTATTACATAAAGGGATAAGAATATAAACTCTTGCCCTCACCTGGGTTATTTCTCCATAAGCATCTCCATGGGATAATCCTATTACTTTCCCACGTCAGCAACTTTGTCTGTCCTAAATCAAGATCAAAAGCTTTCTGTTCAATTGTAATAAGCTGCCTGAGGTCAGAAAAGGACTTTTTTCTTCTTTCTTAAGTTCCCCTAGGTCTGACCATTTCTACATAGAAATGGCACCCTACTGAAATATTCCACTTCTGTAGTTTTACACTCAGACTGTTTGCTACCCACAAATATGAGAGTGTCAGTGTCTAAGGATAAGCCTCCAGTAGTTCACATTTCCAGTTTTTGCCACAAGCTGCATTCACAGCTGGGGATTTTCAAGGTCACATAGACAGTTTCATCACCTTGCCAGCCTTCAGCTCACCTTTCTCCCACTATGTACCCAGGCGGGGTGATACAGTGTAAGGGGTGACAGTAACTCTTTAAGTCAGAATTATGCCTGATATTACTTCTCCTATGTGTTCCATAATGCTCATAGAACGTGCTAGCATATAGGGAACAATTTCTCCCATGACTCCTCTCAACTGCTTTCTAGAGATACTTCCGGTGAGACAACTTCAGCTGTTTATTTAATTTGGCTCTCCACAACAACTTGCCATTGTCCTGGAAGTCTAGAAACATTCTATATATTAATGATATTTTCAACCTTATTCATTTTACCTACTCCTAATTTTTTACCAGCAGTGATTTGGGCACTGTAGGGAACATAAGACAATTGACAAAAGTTTGGCTTATTGCATGTATCCTTAGCAGATTCTTAGGGTCTGTACAAGGCACCTGGCTAATGATTTATTTCTTGATGCACTCAAGGTCATATTTACCTTAGCAGATCTAACTGTCAGATGTAGTGTTGAGGAGCTTCTGCTGAGTAGAAATCCTGGTGATAGCTTTATATACATCAATGATGGTCAAAATTTTATTTTAACACAAGATAAAGAACAGTTTCCCTTTGCCTTGTCCTTAATTTCAAACTAATGCTTTCATGCAAATTTTGTTGTATTTCACGAGTTCTGTGATTTTTACCCATGCTCTTCTCTTGACCTTTTAATGCCTTTGCTTATGCAGCTTCTGGTATATTTTACAGATTTGGAAGAAACAGGCACACAGATTTCCATTCCATGACCACTAACAATATTAACTGAAACTGTTTTATTGGGAATGCTTTGGAAAAATATTCAAGTGGGGAAAAAACCCAACAACCAAGAGATGTACACAGTAAATGCCATCTAGATGACTTCAGTCTTCTATGAAAACAATTTTTTTTTCATTTAGGAATATATTTTTTTCAAAAAAAATACATTACACTTAGTCTACTAGAGTGTATAAGCATGAAGAGGGAGAAAATTAATACGTATTAGCATTTGTTTCTTTTATGAAGTCACTGTGTCACCTCTCCTAAGGTCTGTATGCCACCCTTCCCAGTCTGTCAGACTCCACTTGCTGATGTGGGGCTGCTGCGGGTGTGGGCGGAACCCACACATCAAAACATGGCAAGAAAATAAAATTTCAGAATTACAACTCTCAAAACAAGAATGCAAAACTAGAACTGAAAGAGTACAAGGTTTGGAAAGGAATCTTTTCAAGTGAAAGCATGGTGGTGCTAGAAACAGTATTTGTTTCCTAATGAATCCTCTATAAACCCATTTCTAATGAATTGCTTGTCAGGTGGTCAGGTGCTGGCAAGGTGGCGCATAGGGCAGCCTCCATGAGGACAGGTCAGGGTCTGCCTTCTGCCAGACACACATGGTTCCAGCCAGTTTCCAGTCAGCTCCAAAGTGAGCTGCCACGGGACACAGCTGATCCTGTCAGCCAAGATGGTAGTGCCTCTGGAAAAATATTTATAAAAGAGCAAAAAAGCCTGATAGGCAGAGGAGGGGGAAAAAGGAGGATGAGAGAATAACAGTATAAATGCTAGGGTGAGAGAGGAAGGAAAGGGATGAGGTTCTCCAGGCATCCGTGGGGGAGAACTATGTTAGGGCAGGTAATTTCCCACTGCCTATAAAGGACCACGATGGAGATGATCTACACTGCAGCCCATGGATGTTTCTTAAAGGAAGCTGTGGCCTGTGGAGAGCCCACACTGGAGCATGTTTATCTTGAAGAAACTATATCTTGTAGGGGAGATCCTGGGAGAGAGAAAGTGTTATGGACTGACAGCAACACCCTCTCCTTCATCACCTTGTGCCATATGGGATGGGGAGGTAGAAGGGGCAGGGATGAAGAAGTGAAGTTGATGTTGGTAAAAAGGGGATACAGGGGGAAGAAATTGTGTTAATTTCTCAGTTTAATTTTCTGACTATTCACATCTGTTTTCACTGGCAATAAATAAATTTCCTACAAACTGAGTCTATATTGCCTGGTATTTTGTGGCGGTGACTGCTAAGGGATCTCCCTGTCTTTACCCCAACCCACAAGGGATTTTATCTGCCATGTTTAGGAGACGGAGTAAATGAGCAGCTGGATGGGTGTCTGCCTGCAGTCCAAGGTCCACCCATCATGTCTAATCACCTCACACCAATATATTTTTGCATGTACAAGCTATACATATGGCTTGACGGGCCACGTACCTGTTCCCTCCGGGACTGCTCAAGGAAAAGATTTTTGTCCTTGCAAGAGGGATACATGAAACATACCCTGAACTTCTGTAAATCCTCCTTCCTCTGAAGGGTGTCTTGTTACCTGCCAGTGCCTATAAGACACTGGCTCGCTCAAAAATGGATGTCTGAGAATATCAAAGCTGCCACGTTATTTCCTGAGGTTTAATGAGATGATATAGGAGCAGAATGTACCTAATACCCAGGAGAATTGGAAGGTTACTACAAATACTGTTTTTCTATGTCTGTTAAGAAAGTAGAAATTCTGAAAAAGGAAGTATATATCAACATTTTTTTGGTTTAGATAACTATGATCACAGTAAATTTACCATCTTTTTTTTAATAGTGAAACATGTAAAATTTTGATAGTTCATTAATGTGTTTCATAGGTATAGCGGCATATTTGAAGTGAGATAACACAGTAATAATTAGTGTACAATACAAGCCACAGAGCATTGCCTCATGAACACTGAGTGAATCTCATATTTGTGTTCAAACAAATCATTAAGAATTCAAAAGTTTCAAACAAGAGAGAAAGAATCCTTCCAGAGGACATTTACCTTGACTTTTAAAATGCACTTCTTTTTTTTGCAGTCTGACTTCACCTCCCTTTGGTTTTCAGCCATCGATTTGGCTGAAGTTCTGTAGGGTTCAAATGACTTCTGCATAGTTTTTCATGCACCTTCAAAATTTTAAAATTAGAAGCTTCTAGGATATCAGTTTTCCACTTAGAAGCCCTCAGTATGTTTAAAAGTGTAGAGTGTCAAGGCATCCTTAGAAATATGTTTTCCTTCCTTCCTTCCTTCCTTCCTTCCTTCCTTCCTTCCTTCCTTCCTTCGCCTACAATGACCTGGTAAAAGATATAATTTTTACTATTAACCAACTTAAATCTCCTTCAGTCATAATTCTAAGATTGGCTTTCAGTGGTTTATAGGCTTGTATTTGCTTTCTGAAAGAGGATAAATTTCAGCCCTCATTAGGCAACTGATATTTCTTCCACTTTTACATTAAAGTCAGTCTGAAGTTAGTACCTTGTTTGACACAATTTTTCCATGAAATATTTTATACATATAAGTAGCACTTTTTGGTGTTTGCCTTTTAAACTTCTCAAAGCTTTTCATCTATAAAGAGATGCTGAGGATAATGCCTGATACGGTGCTCTGGGACAAAATGTAATTATCATCACTCTGAAAAGGAAATCAATTTAGTATTTGTGCAATCCCTCTTAACAAAGTGAAAAATGGAGCTGTTAGCTCTGGTACAGGATGCTGGTAGCTGTATCTCTGGTACAGGATTCTATAGAAATTTCCCTTGGACCAAACTGAAATATTACAGTCCTCACTCTTTGCTATGTTTCCTTTACTTTGAAAAAAGTTCAAATACATTTTCAAAATAATTCCTTAAATACACTTATTTTTCTGTTAGTGGAAATGCAATCACTAACCTATTCTCCATCTCAAAAGAAAATCTGTATTTTCACCTCCTGTGCAGATAACGTAAATTGAAACAAAGTCTAACTGATTTAAAGAATATTCAGTGTTTTCTGTTTCTTAGATATCATGTTTATGTCTTTGTCCTCAATATTAGTTACAAAGCTATTCTTTATTGGTAGGGAAGCTCTACAGGTCTATCTCTACATATCTCTGATACAGCTAGAATACCTCCACAAGATATACACGGGTAGATATTACGTGTCTCTGTACATTTTGTATGTATGGTATGTTTAGAGATATATACTACGTGCAGACAGATAAACTAGCATAATTTGAAAACACTAAGCAAAATAATGGCTCAGCATTTCCTCTGAAAAGCTTTTCCAATATTTATCTGTGGCTTCTGTCAAAAACTTGCACCTTATTATAAGTTTAAATTAATCTAATTTCCATTTCTGCCACTTATCTAGAAGATTGAAAAATTTCCCTGGCTCCTGTCATTAAACTTTTATTTTCTGTGTAAGTACCCAGAGTGATTGAATTACTTCTTCAACATTTTCCCAGTACTCTGGGAAAAGCTGAAAGACTGATATCCCAATGGTTTATTCATGGCCTCTGGGACCATTTTTTCCCTCTTCTTTGAATTTCTTTCGGTAGCTTTGTCCTCCAGGATGTGTGAGTCAGAGAATAGGGCACAGGCTTTTAACAATATTGGTGGTGTTCACAGTGTCATAATCACTTCAGTGTGTCTACTGTGTATTTTTCTTTCTCTTCATCTATGGATCAATATAAGGTTCAAAATCACAACTCCATACTAAGATCTCATAAAAAACCCTCTTCTATCTGCTGGTTGCTATGCCATCTTCTGAATTATTGGGTTTTAGGACAGAGATTTTCCCATCCTGTAGATTGGTCTGTGTTTCTGGTTGTCAGGTTCACTTTTCTGTATTAAAACATAACTGGTTGTGATAATTTTGACCAAATTACTCAGGTCCAGTTCTGATGGTAGCTCTCCTAAGCATTATTAACTACTCTCACATCTCTGTGTGAAGTCTGGAAAAACTTCAACAGTCACTGGAAACCCATCCAGCAAATAATACATATCATCATCCATAATGTTTTCAAACAAGATGAGAGTAAGGACTGGTATTTAATAGGTGTTGCTAAGCACTTCATCACTCATTCTTTATAATTTGCATATCCACCTACATGACAGATTTTATTTCACTTTATATGAGCTCTAGTCATTCCTACCTCAGGATCTCATATGATTTTGGAGTCACTGTCCTGGATGTGTTTGAGGAACAGTTGGATGGCGTACTTAGTGACATGGCTTAGATGGTTTAGGTGGTAGGTTGACAAGTTAGGTAATAGGTTGGACTTGATGATCTCTACGGACTCTTCCAACCTTGTTAATTCTGTGTGTGTGTGTACATCAGTCTGGTCCATGGTAATTTTTAAGAATGACCAACTGGTTTTAACAGAATTTGACGAGAGAATCAGATGTCTCAAAGATAGTGAGTTCTGTGAAGTTCAGAGAAAACGGTAGCTAGAGAAGGGCTCAAAGAAATGTTCTTATCTAAAGTAAAGCAGACTTCAGGCATTTCATTTTTATACCTGAATTTAAGCATTTTTATGTCTTCAGGCATTTTTCTTGCAACAGCTAGGGACCAACTAGTAAGTGAATAAATATGTTCCTGACAGTTGGCAAATCCACATAGGTGTCTCTTTGAGGTAATCCCAGCAGATACTGCCTCTTAGCCATTCCAACCCAAAGTCACGAGAGAGAACTTGGAACAAGGCAGGGAGTGAACAGTATATTGTGGCAGCCTAGGGGATCTGAGAAAAAATTTGATATATTTTCAGGGGAATTGTTAAGGGCAGGAAATGAAGCTTTATTATTTTTCCTGCTTGAAGAACCCATTAATAAGTACTCTGTTTTTCTGGAACTCATCTGTTTCTCCAATATTTTGTTAAAAAAATAATGTTTCAGTATTTATAAACATACACAACTGAGTCCTCCAAGCTGGAGTTGGCATAGCAAAAGCCAGATATAGAACACAAAGAGGGCCCTACAGATGGAACTCAAAGACAGATTACATTTTACATACTGAGCATGTACCTCAAAGAGCAAATAAATGGATATTAATTTTATACTAGTGTGGCAATCAGATTCTCTGCAAACACAAAGTGGGAAGTGACAGTCAGCTGTGTACCTAGTTTTGTTTTATATGGTATCACAGCAGATTAACAAGGCATTTTGCTGACTCTGAAAGCGATCAAAAAGATATCAATTTATATTATTGGAACATTTTAACAAACAGAATAACAATAATAAAGTATTTCTTCTACAACAGTAACCTAACTAAACAATTTGCTATAAAAATCCAGTCTTTTCTCAACAATAGCAGCAGTAGCAACAACTAAACCTACTGGTGAATATAGTAGACTAGCAAAATGCCTCTACTCTGATCCACTTTACTAATTTTGATTTAACAAGAACACAGAATAATATGTGTGCCCATGCCTGGCAGAAGGTGACGTTATGCTATTTCCCTTCAACTTTGATACATAGCTGTTTGGATGTGCAATGATAGATGACTCCTCATTCAGCCAGCCTGCAGAAAAAAGCTTATCTCTGCTGCTACTACATTTAGGTAAGTCAGTTATAAACATAGCTATTCTGTAGAAAATAGAGTTCATAGAAAGCCCTCCAAGCCATGCCTCCAAATACATCATCAAACAAATACTGAAAACCACCACCATGACAAACTAATATCACATTTCAAGATTTGAAAGGTAATGTGAAAATATGCTTCAAAGAGTTCAGATTCCCAATTACAGAAAAATAGCGCGTCATGATCTATTTAAGTAGAGGTGCTCCAAACCCTTTGGCTTCCTCCTCCTTTCCCATGACCATCTTATCTGGCATCAACACTGTCCCCATACCCACTCCAACTCTGGAACAAAGTGCTGAGGCTTGTGCATTTGGATGCAACCCCTTGATGACTGGCGCATTGAGATCACAGCTGTCTGGTTCTGGAATTTGTAGTGGTCCACTGTAAAATCAGACAGCTACATCTCATTCTCACTTTTCTCAGTGGCAGCATCTTGTCCCAGGTCTGCTCTGGTTTCCAGCCTGTATGCAGTCAGACACAGGTCGTACCTATTTGTTGTTCTTCAGGCTTTCGCTCCAAGCTGTCTCATCTGCTTTTCTCAAATAGACAGTTTTCAAAATCCTGTTAAAAAACTGTGGTGATTTTTTTTATTGAAAGATTCTGCTACAGCAAGGAATTCCATAGGAAACTAATTTTCTCTTTAGAACTGATTGCTACCTGCTTCATATTTCATTATGAGATGTCATATTGAGGACAAAGGTCTGCTTGTGTAACTATGAACTCAGCAAGGCTATTCACTTCTTTCTGCTTTTTCCAAAGAAGTCTTCATTACTTAGGGCATTTCAATTCACTTTCTTCTGTTCTGACTAGCTCTCCTATTTGCTGAATTATCAGAATAATCCCTGCCCTGGTTTTTTTTATTACATTTTTATTACCTCTCTTTCTCATAATGAGATGAGAAGAACCTGAGTGCAATAGTCAAGTAACCAGATGAAATTCCACAGGAGGCAGGAATTTATTTGTAATTATTTGCTGTCACATTGTATTTCTGTCTGCATTAAAATAATTAATGCTATCCACAGAGAATCTAGATCCATACATTCATAATTTAACATTAAATGGGATAAAGTCATAGGCATGATCTCAACACACACTATTCTCAGTGCAAAGAATTCTTAAACTGCATATCTCAGAGGCTTATGAGAAATGTGAGTGATGTTCATACAGAAAACGTTATTTGACAATATTCAGTTAGTAAAGCACATTATTTCTGACCCCAGTATAAGATTCCCTCCTTTTTATCCATGCTGAAAAGCTGAGAAAATTTCCCCTTTTAGCTCCATTGTATTCCTCTAAGCTTTTCAAGCTGAGCAACATATTAACTCCCAGAGTGTGGGTATTCTGTGAATGGGACATTTAACAATGCTTTGCAGACCTACCATTTCTCAAAATATTGCATTATTCTCTGTAGACATTGCATTATTCTTAAAATAGCTCATGAAGAATGTCAGTATGACATACATTTTCCTGATGCATAAACCAGGGAAAAAGAAACTGAATGTTTTGCCTGAAATATCACTGTACAAAGACTCTTCAAGAGGAGGAATCCAGGAGTTTTAGAGCAGAGTCTATTATCCTAGTCACAAAGAACATGCCTTCAATGGCACCGCAGTACCACTTTGCAGCAGACTCCTTGGCTAAACTTCCACACAATGAATTAGCTGTCTGCATTGGTGCTGTGCTTATCAGTTGTCTTGAGCACCATTGCTTATGAGCCAGCACTACAACCTGTGCTTGCCCTGCAAATGCTAGCTCATCAGCATGAAGTTGGATCTTTGGAAACTTTTTTCCTAAACCATGAAGTTGCCAGAAAGATAAACAACAACTTGTATATTTTAAAAGTCAGTTGAGGACCACTTAATCTATCAAAGGCAACTGGGCTTTGAAAATAGGTCCAAGCATCAAGGAGAGAACGTTTCCAACAGTCCTGAACACTGACAGCAATTTCGTTCTTACAAGCACTTGGCTACAGCAAATACAATTCAAAATTATCACAATTTCCATTCCTCTAGGGCTATGTAAATAAAGGCATCTTACCAACCTAGTAGCTTTCTACATCCTAGATGAAAAAGTGCTTCATTTATCTTCTTACAAGTGCAGGTGAGTTCTGTGGCTGTGTTCACCCAAGACAGTGTCTAACTACTATTTTTCAAGTGTACTGAGAATGCCCACCACAAACACTGGCATGCCTTTGGGTGAGCATGAAAGAAATCTTCCTGGAGCTTTTCCAACCTTAGATGCCATTCACAAGATTCACAGAATCACAGAATCACAGAATATTATGAGTTGGAAGGGACCCACAAGGATCATCTAGTCCAACTCACCATCTAACACCCGTACAGAGACCGAGAGCACATCCCAGAGCGTAACACCAACCTAGATCCCTCACAGTCTAGCAGGCCACTCCGAGCCAGAAGGGGCTCAGGATCATCCAGCCCTACACCCCCCAGCTAGACCATGTCACTAAGCTCCTCGTCCAGTCTTCTTTTAAACACCTCCAGGGACTTTTTGTCACAGTGGTGATAGATTTGTTCCAGGCTTCACATTTGTGCAAACAAATTTCCAGTGGGTTTCATGCTAATTAACTGGCAATAACTGTTAGGTGAACAAATTCTTCTTAGAGTAGTTTTACAGAGGTGTAAAATTTCAATAGTTTTCCTCATCAGAAAGACACTTGAGGACTGGGTATTTATAAGCATAAATTCTATGAATCATTAGCAGAATTTGGTTCACTAAACCCTTATGGGCATTTAAAAAACATTTTCCTTGATATGCTTAGTACAACTATTCTTTAAAAAACTGTGACTTGAATTTATTATTTGTGGCCTGTAGTTGGGATGGGGCAATACTGGATGTACGTACACACTGTGGAATGAGATGTTGACCCTGGAGGGTCCTGATCAATGGGAAATTAAATGTGAGTCAGCAGTGCCCTGGCAGCCAGGAGGGATAACTTTGTCCTGGGGGGCATCAGGCAAAGCATCACCTGCTTGTTGAGGGAGGTGATTGTCCTGCAGGCAATGATCTCTTCTCTGGGGTGAGCAGTGACAGGATCTGAGGGAATGGCTGGAAATTGTGTCAGGGGATGTTTAGGTTGGAGAGTAGAAAAAGGTTCTTTACTCAGGGGCTGGTTGGTTACTGGAACAGGCTCCTCAGGGATGTGTTGTCACAACTCCAAGCCTGACAGAGTTCAAGAGGCATTTGAATGGTACTCTTGGGCACATGGTGTGACCCTGGAGAATGTGTGGGGGTGGATGTGTTCAGGGCCAGGTGTTGGACTCCATGATCCTTTTGGGTCCTGTCCAACTCAGCATATTCTGTAATTCTGTGATTCCAGCACACTCACATCTCTAACTTCTGTACTTGTTGCCATATAGTACATACACTGCTGTTTAAATAGAAATTTAATAGCAGCACTGCCTAAATAAGGATATTGGCTTACATCCATATTTTCTGAAATATTCAAGATGAATGGAGGCAAAGATTTGTCACCTGTCTTTAAAAACTTCTTTTGTATCTTTAGAAAAGCATCAGTTTTATTGGCATATTTGCAAGTAGAATATTAACAAATTTCTCTAAATCTACATAAGCTAAAGTATATGGGGCATCACTAACCTGAACTGAATTATTACTGCATGGTAATAGTGTTCTTAAAATAGAAATCTATAATGTAAGCACTTAAGCTCACATAATGAATGCCAGGCTATCACACAATTATTACTCTTCACAGTCTATAATTACAGAAATGGGAGAATATTCTGCACTTGCAGTTTCTCTATTGTTGGATTGTTTGGTGAACTTGACTGGCAGCTTCTCTGTTAATTTTGTTTTAACCAGCAGGGAATCAACTCATGCAGTAACTTTGAGTGACAGCTAAAGAAAATTGACTAATAAGTACACTGCATTTTAAAAATGCAAAGACCATCCAGAAAAAAGAATTGAGGTAGCCAGTTTGTATAATAAATTACTTTATAAGGCATGCATGATAACAGAACTGCGGAAAAATGAGATGCCAACCCAGCCAGGCTGGAGGCAGCAGGCATCCATATCACAGGATGCCTTTACATCTTAAAAGGCACACACTGCATACCTTGGCTAAAACGCCAATTGATTAGATAAGTTGTTATATAATTAGTTTTCTCGTTTTTGGTTTCCTAGGATGAAGTTAATGAAAGCACCCTTTGCACTTTTGAAGACAAATACCTACATAATCACACATACTTGTTATAGGAAATGTTGGTTCTCGGCACTCAGAGCAGAAGGGTGGAATGAAGGAGTTTGCCAATATGTTAACCCGGTATAAATTAAAGCAGATTGAAGGTGGCTGTCATTTGCCTTTGCTGTCAACAGTTTTAAAGGATTATTGATTCAGCTGATGAGGTTTGGAGAAGTGTAGCTATGTCTCCTTTCCCAAGACCATAGTCTTTGAACAAGAGAGAACAGCTACTTGCCTTCTAGAGCATATGTGGATTGCAGCACACTGGAAAGCTCTTCTATAGTCCCTGGCTGTGAATGAAGGGCTGCTCTGCGGAGGGAGTAATTGCCTGTGTTTGTGAAATAGGTCAGCCTGCCAAGCAATGTAAGGCTTCTTCCTCAATTACAAAGCTTCAAAGCCCAAGAAAACCACCTAAGCTAAATGCTTGAGAGAGAAGAGAGTGAGGGAGGGAGGCAGAGAGGAAAATGGAGCAATGGTTTGATGCACTGAAAGCAACAAGAAAACACCTGTGATTCTTTCTATGAGGAAAAATAAGGCTCACAGACCTGCTTTTCAGCAGAGGCACATAGTCACACAGAAGAAAAAGGGTACTGCAAAGGAACACAAAGAGCTGTTTCTCTCTTGTGCTGACTGCACTTGCCAATGTTTCACCTTTTCACTTTTGTGTGTTGACCCATGGTACAACATGGAGCAATGGTAATGCATAACTCAATAGGATTTGAGTCATATTACATCCATCTAAGGAATTTGTGAAATATCCTGTTTCGAGTTTAAAAACTAACTTTAGCTTCAGCAGTAATTAGGTGTTTAAGCCCTCTGATGTCAGAGGGAATCAGACATTAAAGCACTTCAGATGAAATACTATGGACCAAGATGTCCACATTTAAAAATAACATCGATATTAAGTTTGCCGTAAGACTCCTACTACAGCTCAAAATAAACCCTTGTGTTGGATCCTTACTGCCAGCTTCAATTCAGTGATAACATTGGAAATGCGGCCTGAGGGCACACTGACCCACTCCCTTGCTGAGAACATGTTCACCACCTGTCTGGGAAAATTACGCTTTCCCCAAGACTTGTACTATTTTTCAGTGGTATCATTCTTCTGCTAACTGTTACAAGCTCAGTCTTCCTCTGCTGTTCGCAGGGCTCTATCCAGCTAAGATACCTGTGTATCTCGCTTTGGTCAGTAATGCACCCATGGACTTGCTTTGCTTCTGTGCTGATGCTTCTACTTAAATAATATGAATCAATGAAAAATCCAAGGTAAGGTAAATGCATAATTAGAACATCCTTCCAGCAGGGAAAACACATCACACTGAGAGGCTGATGTGTTTCTAGTGAAGAGTCCTTTGACAAATTGCTAATTCCTTGCAGTAAACCATGTTTTTCTCTGAAACCTCCAAAGTGAGGGTGAACACATATATGGATCCTTTCCAACTACTGAAGGCCTGAGCATAGTCACACAAGAACTTACTCTATTCATCATTACGAGCACAAGTGTTGCATACTAACTTACCGTAGATGTAGACAGACACAACCAGCTATCTTGAAATCCAGGCCAGTGCAAAGAGGAATTTATTCACCATGTATGCAAAGTGCAGCATAGCTATCATTCTGGCATATCCTCCCAGGGTCATTTTGCTGAAAACACAGCAGATTCTCCCATCCAATCAGATTCATTATTGGCAAAGACATAGGGTATAGAAAATAACAAGTAGGATCAACAAAAGCAACTGTATTGCAAACTGCTTCACTCATGTTTATCCAGCTGAAACATCAAATTGCAATCCCAGAAAATGTTTAAAAATCCTACCCGTGACTCTGACACAGATGAAAATTATTTTTACTCCTTGACAGTTTGTGATTACTTTCTGTAATCCAAGGGAAAACTGTTCCATAAGTTTCTTATTTTAAAAAAAATTTGTTTTACTCAGAAAATGTTCAGAAGATGTTGAACAAACTTGAGGAATTTTCAAGGTTAATTGTGAAATCCCGCATGACATCATGTCAAGTCCTCTGTGGTAAATATAGGCTTGTGATCAGCAGACTGTCAACTGTATTTATTTATCAATCAGTGTTTCTAGAAACACATCTAAAGGCTATACTTAGAGGTTGTGCCACAATACTGCAGCGCTTCAAAAACTCGTCACATATGGAGGTAAACACTTTTGAAAGGTTAAGCCTCCTCAGTTGTGATGTGCTTTGACATCCTGTGGATGCCAAATGGCTTAAGACAACACCAGAAGAAGAGCTGTGGGTATATCAACAAAGAAGACTGCTGCATATTTGGATGAAAATTTACAGCTTAAAATGCTAGGAATATGAAATCTGCAGGGTATTGTAGGAAGGTCAATGATATGGATGTTAAGACCTGGAACAGGCTCACAACTGACTTAGTCCTGAGTGAGTTTTAGGTCTGAGATCATGAATATTTATTGTAAGTAATCAATTATTTATATTAAATAGCATGTAAGTACATTTATTATAAATATCTTTTAAATAGAGTATTAGTTTAAAAATAAAAGATATCTAGCACAGTCACCCTAGACCAGTATGCAAAAATTCTCAAAAAGATTTTCATGGTCTAATTTAGTGCAGACTTAAAATAAACGTGTCTCACAGTCATCTGTCCTGAGACAATCTCTTAAGCAAATATGAGCTAAGTGTCAGTAAATCCAGTTTGTGATGTAGTCCTCCTCCAGCTAATAGAGCTTACACTATCAAACAACCCTCTGAATTAAAGTTCCCTCAATATGTATGATTGAACTTCAAACATCCTTACAAAGTATTATTATGTCTCTGTTTCCATTTTATACATTTAAAACCGAGACATATATACACTCCTTTAAGAAAATAGTTTATTTAAGCAGGTTTTTTGATACTTTGGGCACTGATGAACAATCAGTTCACCTCATTCTCCCCATGTAGCTAGGTTACATATTTTTAGAACTGAAATGCAATCTGACTCAAGTCTTTGTGCTTGATATAAGACTTGTAGGTAAAATTTAATGGATGGGGATATACAGACAGTTGGACTTTAACTCCTGTGAAACTGCAACTGTTCCAACTGACAGAATGACCACTGGGAAAAGATGCAAGATTACTCCATCTTCTTATGAATCATGTCCTTCCTTTTCTACAGGTTTCTATTTTCTCTTGCTAAGAAGAACAGAAGAACATGATCAAGAATATACAGAAAACATCATACTTTTCCCCTGAAGCCCATCAATAAGTCTTCAAATATGTACAAGCAATGCTCTAATAGTTCAGAAACATATTCCATGGAGATGAAAAGATAAGAATAAAATTAATAAAACCCTCCACTCAGCAGATAAGGCATAACTTGTAATATCTGTCAAATGTAGTCCAAAGTAAAGAACACATGGCTTTGTTAATCTCCAGTGAATTAAAGAAAAGCTGTAGGCCATCATTTATATATCTTTATTCATACCAGATATAATTGCCCTGTTTCCGCAGCAGCAGCCCTACACAGGATCATTGTAAGGATTCCAGGAACTGTTCTTAATGATACTTAATATGTTCCAGAATATGCAATATTCTTTTTTACAGAAATGTGTTGTGACGGTCACAAAAGTACAATTCAGAGAGGCAAACAACTTGTTCATGGTTTATTAAGTCTCTGTAGAACCAGATTGTTCAGCTTACTTGATACACAAAAATGAGATAACATCTGATCATTAAAGATATTGATTTAAAAAAATCAAACCAAACCACCAATTAAGAAAAAACATAAGTAATTCACTCAAAGTTGTTCTTGTGGAGTGCTTTTGTAAACATTCCAAAAAATAAAAAATTGTTGTCAAAACAGAGCCTTAAAAGAAAACGTCCCCTTAATAGTTAATAAAAAATAAGAAAGTAAATTCAAAAGAAAAATGTTAATCCTTGTGC
Source organism: Pitta sordida (assembly GCA_013390025.1). Taxonomy (NCBI): domain Eukaryota; kingdom Metazoa; phylum Chordata; class Aves; order Passeriformes; family Pittidae; genus Pitta; species Pitta sordida. The sequence continues at coordinate 87,305 of WEKX01021798.1, forward strand.
AGACCAAAACAGAGGAGCCCACTCCATATAGTATCTCTGGAAATGGCCCAGCTCAATCACCTAGGTAAAAGTACAAAAATAGGACAGCTGTAATCTTCTCCTTCCGCAAATGTGACTTTTTGTTCCAGCTACCCTCAGTACTCTTTCTCTTCCATGACTTCTCCTAGCTTTTTTTGGTCTTCTCTAACATTTATCTCCCAGAATATCCTCATACGTTAAATATGCCCTCCATGAAAAACATATCTGTTTATTCATTCTTAATGTACCATCTGCTAAATTCTCATCTTAGTCATCAGACAATGTACAAAATAAAGCTGCAAACCACTGGTTACTCCTCGTTGCACTCACAAGTTCTTATTTTATGCATAATACAAGCTTTCAGATTTCAGAAAAGGCTGAATGCATGATCCATATGTGTTCAATGTCTTCAATGTAATAACATCTGCTTTTGGAGAGGAGAGGAGAGGAGAGGAGAGGAGAGGAGAGGAGCTACTAGGACAAAGAGACTGCAGAGCTCAATCAGGGGTATAACTATCTCACGTTGCTCAACACCATTTATTAATAATTTCTGAAAACACAGGCACACATCACTTTCTTCATTTAGTGTTGTTTTAATTTACTTTGTAACTATAGGAACTAGGAACTATAAATTTTACTAATCTGAGATTATGTAGAACAAAAACTATCAGCCACAAACAAGAACAAGTTACATTTCAACTCATCTGAAATGTGCTTCTGGCAGAAGTGGCAGAAGCTTTAATGTGAGATTTTTCTTACTTTATTCTCAGTTTCTGAGACTGTACAATTCTCACAGCACACATCGATATATCAGGCACATCCTTTTGATGATAGAAAAAGCTAGAAGAGAATCAAGTTGGTTAAAGTCAGCAGACTCTCATGTATTTCTTAAAGACACAAGAAATAAAAGGATAAAATGGAAGTCTGCAACATACCAGTCATTAATTGTTGCTCAGTGTCTCTGTTTATGAGCCAAAGACGTTTTGAGATATCAGGCCTGTTGATGTCATTTATAGGAAGAATCACAGAATTTAAGAAAAGAGTTAGAACTCCCCCATAATTTGAACATGTACCTTTGCTTGCATAGAAAGCAAAACGAAGCTGTCAAACCTGCTTATCCGAAAGTCTTTCATCACTAGATTATCTTTTCTAGTTCCCTCTGAAAAATAAGAATGGAGATCTGAAGTTTGCTTGTAAAAGGGGCAATTATGATGAACTGGCAGTGAAATCAACTGAATGTGTACAGGACCTGCTGTCTTTGAAGTCCCTAAATGTACTTGGACAATTGTAGCAGGATCAGTTTTGGCAATTAGGCAGTTTTTAAAAAGTGTAGACCCTAGAGCTTTTACGGTATATTCTGGACCAGCAGTTCCAATTAGCTTTGGATGGTGTAAGTCACATGTAATTTAGCATGAGGGCCCATGCAANCACTATATGATTGACTTATCCCTGGTGGAAGGTGGACAAAGGCCTATGCTGGTCTTTTCCTGATGCATAGTGGGCTGTTACAGTCAGAAAATAAGGGAGGAAATGACACAGTGTTTCAGTAATCTCCCTAAGGATGAGACAAACCCAAAATGTTTGCCTGTACCATACTTTATTCTATATATTTACCAATCTTCATTTTCATACACTTCAAAGAGCATATAGTTAATAGTTAAAGGAATAGCCTCAATAGTTAAAGGAGTGGCCTCAATAACTGCCAGTAAATACCTGACCACACGTTGACACAAAGGAGATACAGTGAATCCCCGCTGCATCGCGACCTCTCCATTACGACCCCGTGCATTTGCGATGTGAATTTATTGCAGTTTTGATTCCACCATTTGCAAAATTTTGTGGCTCAAACATGCACAATGCATCTGCTCCACCAAGGGGCAGTGCTCCCCGTGGGCGGCGCTGGCCCGGCCCAACAGGG
>WEKX01021798.1:102145-130935 GCA_013390025.1 Pitta sordida
TATGTCAAACTGACTTCTTCGCCTGCAAATTACAGAATTATCTGTAGTTAAAATTAGTTTCTAACCATCTCGGAGAGGGAGGAGATGAGCTCCTAAAACTACTGTATGCTGTGATGTAGGCTGGCCTCATCAGTTGCTGTTGGTAGAGCTGTTGAGGTGTATATTTGGTTCTTATGTGATAATCACTGCAAAACGAAGGAGGTGATAACAGTGTACAGTTAACTATGAAAGGCATCTTATTATGAACTCCCCCCCCCAACATCTAGATATGAGTTATGTTCCAATTTCTCTTCAAAAATCACAGTAGGCATAGCATAGTNTGTATGTGTACCTACATTGTCAGTGGGCTCATATCCCTTGAGATCTGACAGGCATTGTAACACCTTTAACTTCATAAGTTATTTTCAAAAACAATAGGCAAAAATGCACTTCTCCATCGACAGTCTGAAATCAATATATTAAGAGAATCCATTTCTTAAATTAATCCCTTTACAATGCAAAACTGTTTTCAAGTGGACCCCCTTGGAATGAAGATTCACAACATCCTGTGCTTACATGCTAATCAATTGTGTTTGCTTTAGCCTTGCCAGAATGCACTTATGCCAGAATGAGGCATAAGTGATTTTTCAGACTGAGTAGGACTTTTGATCCTGGCTGTAACTGCCAAGACAGCATTCTGCAGTAATTTTCTAGTTTGCTCTAGAAATTCAAACCATCACACCAAAAAAACCCCAACCTGAAACTGTTTGTAGGTTATTTTGAATGTGTAACAAACTTAATAATAGTTAGGTGCTATCTTATCATTACTGAAGTCCATGGACACGTGTATAAAGCAATAAACAGGATGCAATTACTGGATGTTCACATCATCAACAGAAGGATGTTGCATTATTATTGTAGAAAGCAGGGCAGATACATATAGCAGATGTATCTCCTAAAACTACTAAAAATAATTGCCCCACAGGGACATAATTAAAATGTTTTAATCAAGAACACTTATTTCCACAGAAGAAGGTGTACTGCAAATGTGACTGATTTCTGTTTGATAGCTACACCTGCCAGTCCATGCACCTAAAGATGGCATTTGAGCCCATGTTTGAATAAAAACAATCAAGGCCTCAGACAGAATAAAATTCTATGAAATTATAGCCTAAATACTCTTGCCTTTAGAACAAACAAAACTGCAGCTGTTCATTTCATGAAGAACAGATTTAGACACATGCAATCAGGGTGAGAACTGCTCAGGGATGTGATAGTTACCTGATTGCAGAAGGGACAATTACTCCTACAGGGTTTCTAGACTCAATGAAGGACTTGGGTCACCTAGTCAAACCCGTGTTCAGAACAACATCAACACTGAATACAAGCCAGGCTATTCAGGTCTGGACTATCTGTTCCATGATTAATTCTCTTCTTGATGAATTTTTGTTCCCTCTTACATGCAGACAGAATGGTTCCTGTTTCAACTTATGATCATGAGTTCTTATACCCCAGTTGTGCAGCACAGAGAGGAACCTGCCAAGAGGATGGAGCAGTATTTCCTACATGTTTTCCCTAAGTACCTCTCCTACTGGCCACTGTCAGAAATAAATTTTTGGACCAGCAGAACCCTCATTTTTATCAAGTGCAGTGCCTCATGTTCCTATGACAGAAACCCCACCACTTTTCTCTATAGACCACTGAATAAGAATGACTAGTTTATAACACTTTTGCTAAGCAATGACTTATGCATGGAAAAATGCAGCAAAAAAAAAAAGTCTGATCTACAGAGATTGCAGAAGATGTTTGCCATTAAACACCTTGTGCGTAATCTAGAAAACCCAATTGATTTTCTTGATAAAACAATGTATGTGAAACATCATTTAACAACAGAACCTGGTGAATTCTGGAGCAGGAATAGAAAAGAGCATTGAGAAGGAACAAGCAAAAACCCCCCATGTAGATTCCAATTGTGTGTTTGCTAGCAAATGTGTCACTATGACTGATCTGGAAAGTATTGTCTCCCACCACTCTAGCACTTTCACATCCCCGTTCTTACATAAATGTGCAAGAAAAAGAAATGGCAAGTGGAACGGTGGAGGTGGGGATGCCTGATTTCAACCACCCCCACTCTGGGAGGCACCCAGGCATTACTGAAAGAAACAACAGGTTCAGACCTGAAGGAGTGCAGTTTGGAGGTGATGTTGAAGTTGTTGAAATGAGTGACCTGACTGGTTTGTTAACATGGGTTAGAAGCATGTGTACCATAAAGGGTTCGCGTAATGCAATAGGGTGCTATCACATAACAGGAGGACTGGTTCAATGGGACTTACTCAAGCAGAATTGTTATCAGGGATTAAAGTGGGCTGGTATTGAGTTTATGATCTGAGCACACTCTCTTGATTTCTTCACACAGGGTTCACATAGACTAGCAGCCTGAACTCAAATATATCATTTAAATATGTCACATTCATTTTTGAGTTTATGTTGTGCATAGAGGCACAAGGGGCACTGGGATTTCTCTGCTAAGGAAAATACTGCATTTCCTTCTGTCCACTATTCTTTTGTAACCTGCCTTCAACTTCTTTATACTTTGAATTTTTAGCCTGTGCTGTTAAACCTGCTATTTCTTTAAAGGAAATAACTTACTTTAGGATAAGTTTGTAGGGGGAAACAGTACCTTTTATTATGAAAACTTCACTTAAATCCTCAGAGCATCATGCTTACACTGACATTTGAAATTTATTTAGACAAAACTGGATTGCATGCCATTTTTGGAACTGTGATATTTGCTTTGGCTCTGTCAACCCATACACTAGCAGTCTTCAATTGGAACTTTCGAAAGAAAGTTCCTGCCCTGAATTGGTTCCTACCTCTATACCTGCCCCACTGTTGTCTTAGCCCATGTGAAATCATGGCTCTGCACCAAACTGGATCACAGTCATCATTCAGACAAAACTGTTTCTGTGCACGTTAATTGTTCAGCAAGATCTGCTCTGCACAGACAGTGAGGTTGGATAGTTGGGCTCAGAGAAGGATGGTTAATGGGTTATACTCTGCCTGCAGGCTGATGAGATGCAGAGCACCACAAAGGCCTGTCCTGAGACCTTTACAACTTAATCAATAAGCTGGTGGATGCAACACTGCGCACTCATCAGATGAGCAGATGACACCAAACTGAGGGGACCAGCCAGTATGTTCAAAGGCAGGGCTGCCTCCTGGACAGGCTGGAGGAACAGGCCAACAATAAACTTACGAAATTCAGTAAGGACAGCATGATCCTACCCCTGCAAAGGAATAATGGCTGGCAGCAATGCAGACTAGGGACAGACAGATGAGAGAGTAACTCCAATGAAGAGGTCCTGAGGGCCATGGCAGACAGAAAGTGTCACATACGCCTCATGTTCCCTGGTCGAATAGCATTCTGAGTAGTATCATTAGAAGCACAGCTTGTAGATTGAACAAACCGATGACCTCATTTATGCAGCACTCATTAGGCCACATGGACTCACTGCATCCAGTTTTGGGCCCCTAATATAAGAAATCCGACAATCAACATGAGTGATTTCAGCAGAAAGTCACTGAGAGATTTAGGGGCTGGGGGCCCTCACCCTGTGAGAAGATGTTGCAGGACCAGGGTTTGTTCAGCCTCTTCACAGAAGTAAAGGTGTGAAGATGAAGGCAATGGGCTTGAATTGAAACAAGGGAGGTTCAAATTGAATAGAACAAAAAACTTTTCCTCCATGAGGATAGCAAAGCAGTGGCACAGGGTCCACAGTAGTTTTACAGTCCCCATCTTCAGAAATGTTCAAGATCTGAAGGGACAAAGCCTTGATCAGAGGTCACTTTCAACCCTCATGGCTCTGTGGTTCACACCAAAGTCAGGGAATGCTTGAACTGGCTCTGCTAAGGACTAAACGTATATGAAAGTGGACAGAATTCTGTGATTCTGTGATTTTTCCCAAGAATCAAGCAGTTGGAGCNTGGACTAAACGCATATGAAAGTGAACTCTTTTTCCCAAGAATCAAGCAGTTGGAGCATATTATGTCAGCAAATGAAACACAATATTTTAAGCCCTTATAAACACATGAAAAAGGAATATTGTGGTATCATACTGTGCATATTAACTAGATAAACCAGACAAAGAACTTCACTACTAGAGATGGTGTTTATCACTCTATATATAGTCTATATTTTTGAGTATTTATATCTGTGAGTATGCAAAGATCTTGCTGCTTGAGTGCTTACCACATGCAAAAATCCCTCTGTACTGAATATTTATTATTGTGTCCCTGGGTGGGTGTTCGCTTGGGAGTTGGACTAGATGATCCTGTGGGTCCCTTCCAACTCAGAATAACCTGTGAACCTGTGTGTTGCATATGTTTCTCAGATGTCTCAACAGTGCAAAGAGTTAAACATTTTAAGAAGCTTTTAGAAGGCCAGAACTGCTTACAAGGATGTGGAGAGATTCAGATTATGCAGCACTGATTATATGAAATCAGGTAGTCAATGAAATTGACCTCTACAGACAAGTCGATGCTGAGTGATTGCAGTACTACACATGCATAAAGCTATCTTGGATATATTAGGAAATAATTGGCCTGTTGTGCCTGTGTGCATTGAACTTCAAGAGATGGATAAAACCCTGGATTTAAGAGAAAAATTAATGTTGATACATACTTCACAATTCTAACAGGCCCTCCCATGTTGCTTGAGACATGAAATACTAATTTTCCTTTCACATTACACTGTAAGGCAGGCATCCTCACCTTTTCAGATTAAGAAACAGATGCAATGAGATTGAATGGCTTGTCCAGGATCACATGTTAAATCTGTGACAGAATCACAAAGAAACACCACATATTAAGGGCACCATGCCCTGTGCCTTTCTAGGCATACCTTTCTTCATCTTTTACTGCTAAATAAGAAGGTTACTGGGACAGAGGAACTGGTTTTTTACCTGCCTGTAAACCACTAAATACAATCTAGCTTATTACCAGTGCTATTACTTTACTTACAGTGTTACTTCTATGTGTATACAAACATGAGTATAAGTTTAATCCTGGTAAGCAGCATTTGCAATCAGAATGAAGACACTGTGAAATACACTGATATCTATCTGATATTATGTTGTAATTTAGCCTTGTATAAGCAGAAGAAGAAAAAGAGAACATAGGAAAGGGAGACCAAGAGAGAAAGCAAGGAGAGAAAGGGAACACTACAGAAAATGCAAAAGGCCAGTGAAAAGGAACATGGACAGAGAAGGTGGAAAGAGGAAGGAGTAGAGCTAGAGGAGAGACATAGAAAGCAGAAGTAAAAGACGGCAAAGAAGAAAGACAAGTAGGAAAGCAAAAAAATTAAATAAAAGAGAAAGCATAGCAAGAGGAGAGATGAGGACACAGGGAGAAATCACACAGGAGTACTAGAACCTGATTAGGTGTATTAACTAAAGAAATACAGTAAGACCTCTCCACGCCTCCCAGAATGTGTCTTCACCTCTACACAGCATGATTTTTCAGTGATTAAGGAGGCCCATTTCATGACTGCACCTGCGAAAAACTGGCAGGCATGAACATTCAAATTAGACAGTCATGAATATTCAAATAAATCCCCATGCTGTGCCGCATGGACTACAGGTGCACTGCTCCGCCTGCACCGCACCCATCCCGCTTCGCTCGGAGGCAGGTCCACTCGAGTGGCTCCTGCCTCGCTCTGCTCCCCTCTGCTCGGAGGGAGCCGGCTGTGCCAGGTACCCTTGGAGCTGCACCCACCTCACTCCGCTCAGAGGGAGTCAGTCGCGCCAGGTACCCCCAGTGCCATGCCCATCCTGCTCAACTCCAAGTGAGGAGGCTTTGTTATGAAAGATTTACACACCCTGAGCTTAGACGTGGTGTACAAGATTTGCTCGGCGTAGATGTCTACCCCGAGTATGGAGAGACCAGGTTTACCCACCCAGAGAGAGAAAAGGACAGTGGTGCGGGCGGTTCCCCCACACCAGTGTCCCCAGCTGAGCAGAAAAGGGTTTTTTCCCCAGCATGGGGTGGCCATGAGCGCTGGGAAACGCCGACATAAACACCGATACACAGCAGGGCAGAGCCGAAATAGCACCAGAGCGCCAGGGTGTCATGTGAGGTTGCGGGGCAAATTTGTCTGTTAGTGAGCTGCCATTCTACACAGATGGAGGGCTTTGTGGAGGGGTAACAAGACCCGTGGTACCGTGGTATTCGAGGGCTGACTGTATTTGACAGAACTAACTAAACTGCCTTTGTTTCAGTGTATAATTGAATGGATTATAATAGAGTAAAAAAAAAAATGGTGTTAAATTTATAACCATAACTTCCAAAGAAGGAAAGGTAAGATTAATATTAGCAGTCACACTAGGCCATACAAAGTTCAACCTGATCTGCATGAGTCTACTTTCTGGAGGCAAACTTATGCGTAGTATAACAAAATGTGGAAAGTTTATCATATGGTTCACTGCATCTCCTAAAGCAAATCCATAACAAAATACAATCAAAATACTCTACTGCGTTATAGCATGGAGACTGCATCCTGGTGAAGCTTTATCATACTTTTTTTTTTTTTAACCAGGCTCTTGCAAAACACCTTTGAACTTCACTCTGCAATACATACAGCAAATTTTACCATGAGCATCACCATATAAACAGCCATTATTTTTTATTTAATTATATTTGAAATCCACTTTAGTACAGTGGTAAGTGTCCCCACCTGGCGTGTGGGAGACCCGGGTTCGATTCCCGCCAGGGAGACAGTGTTAAGAGTTGGACTCGATGATCCTTGTGGGTCCCTTCCAACTCAGAATATTCTGTGTGATTCTGTGTGATATTTTAAATGGTCATAACTTCTTTTTAAGATGACATAACTCATTGGGAGTTTAAAACATTAATCACTTGATTTTTTTTACCTTTAAAAAAGCAGTTGTAACATTAATAATAACAAAGAAAGAAATATGAGGTTCACTTTTCTACATTCTGTTCAAACCTAAGAAAATGAATTTAGAGAATGTATTTTCATGTGAAACATAACATTATGTATAGATACTTCTGTATTCAGCTGGAAATAAAGTAGTTGTATTAAAAGAAGATTCAAGTCACCTTGGTAGAATTTTTTTAAATAGACCAAATACCACTACATTATGATATGAATAAATACCAGCTCAAAATCTGTCAAATTACAGAGATTTGTCAATCAAGAAAAAGAAAAAAGGAAGTTTAATCTAATGGAAAAAGGTAACTTATGTAATTATCTTTCTTTTTGCTGCAGATATACTTTGTTCACTTTCTCTCTGTCAGTTTTGGAGAGTAAAGCCAGTTCAGCCTGTCTTTCTATGAAAGTCTCTTACATCCTTTCAATAAAGTAGCAGAGGTGAAAAATCACATCCTTATCTATGTTCAGACAGTGGGTGGGCACTTTGTGCCTTTGCCTTAACTTTTCCCAGTTGGAGGTATTGACTACTTTCACTCTTCTGGTGAAGCACTGTCTTTCTTCTTGCAAGGGCAAGGACACTGACACTGATTCTCATCAAGCTTTAATTTAAAGAGGATAACACAGTTATAATGGAAACATTATGTGCACTCTTGTCTGCTCTCAGCTTCACAATTCATCACAATCCCAAACCTTTAATACATAATTTCAACATAGAATGCCCCCTCCGGGCAAATGACAAGTTTGGTTTTTTTTGAAGTTTGCCTTACAGGACTTGATAGACAGGATGCAGAGATAAAATAAATAAATGAATAATAATTACAATAATGAAAATCCCAAGTACATTAGTCTCCTAGAAACTTTGCTGTCACTGCTTTTCGAAGGTGACCCAATACAAGCCTGCAAAGCAGGTCAAATGCTACCAAAAGACAGAAATTTCACCCAGCTGATCCTTGCTCCTGCTTTGTGATGGGAAGGTGTCCTTTATGGAGAACAAAAACTAAAAATCAAAAATCAAAGTCATAGAAACCCATGGAAATCCAGTAGTGGGGCATTGCTTCAAGGCTGACATCCAACTTGTTTCAATAAATTCCTCATCAGCTTAAGGTACATCCAAAAGAAATGAGTGAAGTTATTATATGTGATCAGGTAGAAAATGCTCCTGTGCCCCACACTGACCTCATCTGGGTCACAAGCCAGGAGCAACCCAGTCTGTTTCTGTGCACTCCGTCTTCAAATGAGCGTGATTCAGTGTTTGGAAGGGCATATCTGAAAGGTGAATTATTCCTTCACTCTACATCTTGGTTCCTTGATTACTCAGTCTGCTGGGAATAAACCTGATTTTGATTGGGGCCATTCAGTAAGAGTAAATGTGAAATGTTAAGTAAGGTTCCTAGTCCCCCAAAATGAAACGGAATGATTTTATGTTTTAACCATACTGCTAAAACATTCCAGCCAGGTTTAGAACTTCTTCCAATCTGCTCAGCAGAAGGGGCCTGGTGAAGAGGCCTGGGGGCTCTGGCAAGTACCCTGTGCTGAGCTCACTCCTGCCGCAGCTTGCAGACAAGTCAGTGCTGTTGACAGCAAACACCAGCATCACAAGGACTGCTTAAGTGAGGTCAAAGTAACTAGCCTGATGGTGTTAAAATAGTTCTTAGGAAAATTGTGTAGCACTCAGGTGATGGCTCACTTTTGAGGGGTCCGTGGCAAGACAAGAAGAAAATTATTAAAAACCACTCATAGTTATTTCTCAGATTGGTCCTAGGGCTGCTTTTTATGTCATTAACCCTCTCATGCAGGCAACAGTAAAGTTAATTGTTAATCTCATAGTTTCAAAGGGAACACATGCTGATAACAGGAAAAAGATAATATCACATAGGGTTCAAGAAGGACAATAGTCGGGTAACTAAAGAAGATAAAATGGTTTCAGAGATCAGTGCATTAATATTTCAGGTCTTGAAATAAATTTGACAAAAGGATAATACCCTGAAAACCAAATTTGAATTTTCAAAAGCAGTGCCTGGCCTGAACTTACTTTCAACACTTAAAAATGTACCCACTGAGAGCACTTCAGCTTAAAAAAAATCCAAGACAAAAGCAGAAATCACTGTTCCTCGATCTTGGTCTGATTTTTCAAAAGTTACCACACTATGCATAATATTTTCAATTCATGAACTGTTAAAGTATTATTACACAGCTAGGGTATGCCAAATTAAGAATTGCAGTTTAGAAATTACATATATCCACAGCCTGCACCATTTGTGCTTTAAAAAGGTGGGCAAAGGGTTGCTGAAATTTTGATTACACCTGTGTATGTCAGCAGGAAACTGAGAGAGCATATCTGGTGAATCACAGGACTGGATAAAAATAGATTTATTTAGTCACTGTTACAATTAACCACGTGTGTGTATATATAGATATATATAAAGTACTTAAATTGAAAATTTTCAGTAAATATAGACACACTGTTTTGCATTCACTCCAACACAGCACAGCTTATGTTCACAGAGCAAAAGGGTCACAATAGTTAATACAGTTATCCCTTGCTACTTCATAGTTCACCGTTTGCGGGTTCAATATATCGTGGGGTTTTTTTCCATGTCTTTATGGTCTTTACTGCATTTACCATATCTACCCTATTTACTGCTACTTCACAAATTTCTCTTATCACTGCATCTTTCTGGAACCAATCCCCCCCCATATTCGAGGGATTTCTGTAGCCCAAATGTAAAACTCTTTCCTATTGCATTGCTGATGAGACCAGTGAAAACCAAATATTTCTAGTTTTAGGTGAGAAGCTGCAGCCTGCCAGTCTGGCTGGTGGCTAAGGGTAGAAGGATACACACACGTATGCTGTTTCCCTGTGGGAATGACTTGACTCCAACCCTGCTGCTGACCCAACCATGTACCTCACCACCAAGGAAGTCGATGAGGAGGATTTTCCTCAGCTTCCTGTCCTTTTCCCGGGCTCAGGCTCCCTCTCCTGGCATTTGACACCACTGCACCTTACCTTGGTCCCTCTCTGACTTTTAATTCTACCCCAGTGATTAAACATGCTTTCAGTGTCACTGCTCCCCACAGAAACCTGGGGTTGGCTTCTGGAGACTCCATCCCAGCACCTACTTGTGTCAATAGTGACCTGCCTTTTGCCATTTTTCCATATTTTTTCTCTAGCACATAACTACCGACCACAGTTGTCACTAGAACAAGGTGACCGTTCACAGTATGGGGGTCTGAAGGGATGTCACATGCTGAACTTCTCTTTTGTGAGGTGCCTCTCTGGGTATCAAGGTGACAAGACGAGCTGCCACCTTACCTATAGGTACTGGCTGGCAAATGCCTTCAGCTGACAGCATGACCAGCCCCTCTGATTTTACCATGAGATGTATTTTAATTTGCCAGTTCTTAGTGTCAAAAAAATATTCCTATTTCCATCTTGCAAAATTTCAGAGTAGTTCTGGCTCAGGGGAGGTAAGATGTGGGCACTGCTGATGGTGCATGCTGCTGCCCTAGTAAAACAAACATGCATTCCCACTGTTTCCAGGGAGACAGACAGGCCTTAGAGCAGATTTATTTGTGGGTTACATAAACAACTGTGGAGAAGATGGGACTGAATGATGTCAAGGAGTAAGAAAATGGACAGTGATGGATATAAAGCAATAAGAAGTAGAAAAAAAACCTTGATGAAGTGCTTTCGGTCTCCTTACGGGTGTTAGATGGTGAGTTGGACTAGATGATCCTTGTGGGTCCCTTCCAACTCATAACATTCTGTGATTCTGTGATTCTGTGAAGTGCAGGAATATGTCTTGGCTGGTGAATAAAATGGCCAAGAGCTGTTGTCTGGCTCTGAGGACAAACTGCCCCTTGGGAGCAGACCCTGGGGCTGTGCTAATTCCCCAGGTAACCTAGCCATTGCCTGACAGAGTACTGGCTGCTGGGGGGGGCGCAGGGGGACACTGCATAGCAGCATCCACCACACCCTACTCTTGTTTCGTGTCCTTCAATACATATAGATATAGATACACATATGGAGAATGTGACAACCAGCAAAAGAATAGGGAACCACAGGCCGCAAAGAGCTGTGGAAGACTACAGATGTCAGGACCAGTGGAGAAGCAGAGAAAAGCACTATTTGGACAACTTTCTGTACAGGCTTTGGGATGTAGTAAGGCAGAAAGGCAGATTCCCACTTAAGCAAAGGAAAACAAAGCAACCTTAAAGCAATGGACAGGGAAACCACTTACACGCATAGGTGTTGACTTATTTTCAAAGTTTAAACCCAAGATGATCATAGACAAATTTGAAGATGTTGGTTATACTCCAAAAGTGAAGTTATAACACAATAAACAAAATCAATGCCGTTAAAAGCCCCCCAGAATTTGTAAGCTAATATAGGTATTTTTTTGGAAGAAACATACTCTTCCTTAATGCCTCACTTTTGGCTCTGGTGAAAGCATCAAGTAAGATGAAATTGCTCATCTCATTAGCCTGATAATATCAGTGAGCAATGTGTATGATTGTCACACAGTTCAAAAACATAATTCATCAATAAGTGACACAGTTATCAGATCACTAAAGCAGAATTTGTATGCTGCAAAGCATTTAAAATTGATGAAACATATCTTTGGACTTTCTATGCTCCTGTCTACCTCCACTGGTCTTCCTCTTCTCACTGCAGTCATGGATGAGATCAGAAGTGAAGGCTAATTTTCCATCCTAAAGTGTAACTCCAGAGTCAATGTCAGTGAGAGGCATAAGTGGCTGTGGAAGAGGCAGTCACAAACCTTCTCATTCTCAGATCAGTGAAAGTGGGAGTAATGCATCCGGTTGGGACGGAGGTGACCTCTTCATATCAGCCTGTATGGCACTGTCTTTTGGACTTGTGGTTAAAAGAGTGTTGATAACGCACCAATATTTTGGCTATTTCTGAACAGTGATTGCACAGCACCAAGGCTTTCTCTTTTTCCTGTTCTGCTCTCCTTCTTCTCCCCCACTGAGCAGGCTGAGGGCGAACAAGAAGCTGGAAGGGGACACACTGAGACAGCTGACCTGAACTGGCCAAAGGGATAGTCCATATCTTGTTGGTGTCATGTTCAGCAACAAAATCTGTGAGAGAGGAAGCTTCCAAGATGGCCATTGCTCAGGGAATGGAGGGCATTGTGAGTGATTGAGGCTAACGACACCAGAACGAGAGGGCACAGCCTCAAGCTACGCCAGGGGAGGTTTAATCTCAATGTTAGGAAGCGGTTTTTCACGGAGAGAGTAATTGCATATTGGAATGGGCTGCCCAGGGAGGTGGTGGAGTCGCCATCCCTGGAAGTGTTTAAGAGAAGACTGGACGAGGAGCTTAGTGACATGGTCTAGCTGGTCTAGCTGGGGGGTGAGGGCTGGATGACCCTGGGCCCCCTCCGGCTCAGAGTGGCCTGCTAGACTGTGAGGCATCTAGGTTGTTACTATACTCTGGGATGTGCTCTTGGTCGCTGTACGGGTATTAGATGGTGAGTTGGACTAGATGATCCTTGTGGGTCCCTTCCAACTCATAATTTTCTGTGATTCTGTGATTCTGTGATTGGTTTAGCATCACTAGTACAGGGTTTTTTTAGCCTTTCCTTCACTTATTAAGCTGTTTTTATCTCAACTGTCAGGAATTTTCTTGGGTTTACTCCTCCTATTATCTTCTCTGTATTCCTGTGGGAGGAGGGAGAAGGAGTGATTAAATAGTTGTGGGTGCTTGGCTGCTGGCCAGGGTCAACCCACTACACTCGGGTTTTATCCCAGCCTTGTAAAACTTTTACAAAAGTGTAAGGAATGCATATTTTTCTGTAATGCATAGGAACAGTTAAAAATATATATTTCAAGTATTATTTTGTTAATAAAAAGGAAAAAGAAATAGTTGTATGAATTAATGGACAGCTTGATTACAAATTTTAACATTGAAAATGCCTTTAACCAAACTTGTCTTCAATTATATTCCAAAATTTAAAACTGCAGAAAACTGCAGAAAAGCTGTATTTCCTAAGCAACCTTTTACCTTTATGATTGCAACACTAATCAACATAGCCAACTTATTTGGATGACTGCAAAGAAAAATATTTTTTTCAACAGAGACAAAACCCTTTGAATACCTAAAGTTGGAGATAAAATGTCACTCCAGTTCCTGCTTGGAATTAAACATAAAAGACATAGGCATAATAAGACATAGACATAAAAGAGAAAAAACGAATGTCCTTCCTTATCTGAAAATTTTACTTCTCAGAATGAGTATATTTATTGGACTAGAGAGAGTATATTTATTTTTTAATAATCTTTGTGAAATTAGCTTGTACATACTCTAAGTTTGCTCCATTATGTCTTTAATCTACTGTGATTCTACTAACATTATTTTCTGCTTCTGAAGTCCTGGTCTGGCAATGACCTCTGGAACCAGGCTGGGGCTCTGCCCAGTCCAGGACACTGTTTGTCCATGATGTGGTAGAAGAAACAGGCATCATTTGCAAACCATGTCCCAGACAGTGGACAAAAGCCTTTGGAAAAGGAAATTAATTTCCTCTACTACTGCAATGTAGGATGGTTAGGACCTATTATTCTTTTCTTAAACAAGCTGCAGTGGCATAGGAACACATTACCTATTTTTCCATTCAGGAATAAAATGAATGGGGAAAATGTAAAGAAATTCTATATTGCACTATTTCCCTACACTGTATTATAGTCACTGTAACAGCAAATTATTTTCAGAAGCTTCCTTTTTAAATGACAAAATAGCAATTAAAATAATTTATTGTGGTCATCTTCATGGAAGCTTTTTTTAATACAACACTTTCTTTCAGATGTACCTTTCCACAAAGAATTCTTCCTCCCTATCATGCAAAGTCCTGATGTTGGCACTGGGCACACGGACACCTGCTTATCCATCACTGGTCCAGCAGTCCTGCTGCTTTCTGCTCAGAGTGTTAGTTAATCAAGCCTCCATTTCCCAGGGACCATTGAGCTGAAGCATGAACATACAGTTGTTGAACAGAGAGGAAAGTATTACTGAAGCACAGTTTTCAAAGCCAATCTAATAGCCAGAGATGTAAGCACAATTTCCTCTCTTGCAGGAGCTGCCTTCATCCCCCTATCCTGCTCAAAGGTAGTAGAGCAAGGGCTGTCTCAGCAATGATCTCTTCTTCTTCATCTTCTAACCCAACATTCTTCCTGTTCCCCACTCTCTGTTTTTTATTGAGTTTATGCAGACTTATGGTGATCTTACAGGTTTTCTGCATAAAAGATTTTGATAAATAGAAGGCTTGGAGGGACTTATTAATGTATATAAATAACTGAAGGAAGATTAAAAAAAAAAAAAGTAACCAGACTCTTCGCAGTGACAAGTCAAGAGTAAATGGGCACAAACTGAAACATAGGGAATTCCCTCTGATCACAAACACACATACCTTTTTTTTTTTTCTGTACTGTGAGGTTCATGGAACATTGGAACAGATTGCCCAGAGAGGATGTAATTTCCACAATTGGAGATACACAAAAACTATCTGGACATGGTTCAGGGCTCTCAGAGATGGCCCTGCTTGGAGTAAGAGGGTTTGACTAAATGATCCCCAGAGCTCCTTTTCACCCTCATCTAATCTGTGATTTTATCATTTGTCATTAGTTTCTTCTCCTAACTATTTTGGGCAGGAACTTTGGACCCTTGATTTTTATTTAATTTTGCAGCCAGGTATCCAAAGCACACAAACCTACAAACATGGATTTACAAACCCTGTAGCATATTCATGCATGCTCCTGTGTATTTGATGTTCCTCTTCTTGGTTCTGGACCCTCTTCTCCTCCCCTTGATGGTGCATTGTAACAACATTGCAATATATCAGAGCAAACTAGAAATGACACAATCCCTCTCTTGCCATGACTTGTGTTTACTCATATCTTTCCAAGCCTCAGGAGGTGTTTTAACTCTGTCTGCATGACTAGTATCAGTAGGGATCATCTACCACCATGTAGATGGTAGATGCAGCGGTTCAGTGTAGCTGGCTTGTGCCTGGTTCCAATGAATGAAATTAAGATCTTTGGCCAGCAGTGCTCCAGCCTCCTGTCTGTGTTCAGATGTGCTTTCAGTTGTCTTTGTAATATGGTATCTGGTCCCAACAGATCTGGGTCAGCTGTGCCTGAACAGCTGTACTACTTGATGTTGTGCTAAACACATCTTTCCCTGCACACAGTTTGCCTTCCTCTGATCAGCCTCCAGCTTTCTCTACTTTTCAGTCTGGAAGGCTCTCCACTATACTGTAGAAAGCCTTTAAAAATCTCCTTAGGGTTTTCTTCCTCCTAAGTCCTTTCTGTCTTTTGCTTCACACTGTCACCATGACAGCTTAGGGCCAAACTTTAATGTTTCTGTACCCTTCATCTCCTAATTTCAAGACATGAATAATTCTTGTTGTCGCTTTCTGTTGATAGATACCTGCCAGATGCTGGTTCTCAAAAGTAAACCATTTAGTGATGCTTTAGCCATTTCTTGATTTAGAAGTCTCATTTGCTGACTTTCTCCTAATGGATAAAATTCTGACCCTCCACATGGATGGCTCCAGTCCATAGATGTTCCTGTTTCAGACTCTGATTTTCTCATCCCTACTTGCAGCTTCTCAATGCTTTGTATATCACATCCAGACATGTCACCCTGCTCCTTTTGTCTTTTTAAAGCTTGTCCAGCCAACTAGCATTTCACTCCACATGCCACCAGTGTTACACCCCTGTTTTGTCTGTGTTTAGTGCAGAGAAATAGTTCCCAGCTTGTCTTTTCCCTGCTACCAGCACCATCCTCTAGAATTAAAATAGGCAGCCCAGTGAAAGGAGATAGAGGCCACCAAGGTGCATCCTTGCTCACTCTTTTAGGTAGATGACATGTTTTGGGGCATTTCTCGGTCCTTCTCCCCTTCTTCCCTGGGGAAGATGTCAAGCTTTGCTTACAAAAGTGAAAATGTTTGTGTTACCAAGGTATAGTGAAGGGAAATCTAAGGCTGTTGATGTTGAATAAATAAATGTAAATCTGGGAGAGGTGACCCTGAGTCAGTACTCATGACACAGGGAGGTATTCCAAGCCTCTTGATCTTGCATTGAGCTCTTCAACTCTTGGAGTGTTGAGTCTCTAAGTGGCTCTTCACATTTTTTCCTTTATCCAGATCCTAATAAACTGTGGTCAAAGGGTCTACCTTGCTAGCTAGCACTAGCCACTAGAAAAAATAGCAGAGGGTAATACAGCTTGTAGTCTTTTTCAGGAAAGAAATGGTAATTATTACTTATGGACTAGCTTCAAATCCTAAATACTCTGTTCCCTACCCAATGAACTTACCATCCTGTTGAGGACAAAACCTGTCACATCTTCCTCACAAGTGTCATCATGATTATCTCATCTACTCCCTCTCTGCCTCTGCTTTCTCTGAAATACAGCTCCTCACGGTCCATCAGCCCACATCTTCTTGTTGCTCTTTTTTAGTCTCTCTGGTATTTTTCACTTACAGCAATAACTTCAATAAAATACCTGGATTCATAACAAAACAATCCTCTTTATCCTGTTCTTTGTGCTTCCTCAATTCTCATTTCCATGTCACACATAGGTAAGGCAGATGAAAACCTGTGAAACTGTTTATTATATTCAGTGGCAGCAAACAGACTATTTATATGCCCTTTCCATTTTTTTTAATGTTTCTACTTTGACCTCCACAAGTTTTAACTCAGAATAAGTTGTTGCTTTCAGTATATGTAGGATGGGACACAGCACAATTTGGCAAGCTTGCCAATTAGTTATAAACTCCAACTCAATGCAAAATGCTAATTGAGGAGAAGCAAAGAAATTCTTACAATAATTTTTATATACATATTCCTATATGTGCCTTGACAGAATCCTGCTTGCTTAAAACTTCTTCAGCTTTCTTTTCTTTGCTGTAAAGACTGTTATAGTGCACCCTCTGGTTCCAGTTTCTCATCTTTATGTTCTCTAAGTCACACTTTGAACTTCAGCTTCAAAAGAAAAGATATCATGAAAGAGACACTGTTGAAACTGTAGCTGTAGTAGACCGTTTGTGAGAAGAAAACAGAATGCTTTCATGTATTAACTTATTTGACACAGGTGCTCTGTTCTGCTCTGAATTCATACAGCCTGAATCAAACCAGAAACTAGAATTTTGATTTAACAGCACGAACCACTCCAAATTTCCTGAAAAAGTCTGAACAATAGCGATCTTTTAGCTGAACACTGCTTGAGTGTGGAAAGCAATCAGTATTTGAGTTTGAGTTTGTTATGCAACCAGGAGCAAGAGCAGGCAACTTGAATGTTAACATGAACAATTTGCATTGTACTGTAACCATTTTGTTGCTGAATAGTGTTCCTGCATACCACTGTTCTCTCCATTCCTGGGAACTTGATTTTTCATTGCTTTGCACCTCTTGAAGTGGTTTATGCCTTCGTAAAGTGGGTATTTAAAATATACTATTTCGGTTTAATGGTATTTCATACCTGGATGCAGAGGACAGACTTTATGTCACTCCAGCTGTCCATTACCATAGACATCATGATCTCCTAAATAACTAAATCTGTCTTATTTGGAAGCATAAAGCCATACTCATTTAAGGAAACAGTCCCTTGATGTATTAAATTGCCATTTTTAAAGTACATAGTTGACTTGCTTGACTCTTTCAACCCTATCTTCTCTCCCCCATATTAACATCATAAAGGGAACATAAAGAAGTTTAAATATGCCAGATGGCACCTCTGGGGCTGAGGGAATACCCTGCCAGTGTACTTTTAGACCACTTAACTTCTCATATGGAAGCTGTACCTTCCTATATTCTAAAATGTAAACATGGCAGATACCAGCTGGTTCCTGAGCTAGTTGTTAGGGAAGAGAGCAAATAAAGGACATACCGAACCTCAGCACACAAAATCATTAACTCAATGAATGCATTTTCATTTTTATAGTATCCAGACCATTAGGAGACAGGAGAAGATTAATAGAAGAAAAGGAACCAAAAAAAAAAAAGACAACTTTAATCAGAGCTTTGTGAAGTGTGCTAATTATCTGTGGGGAATAAGATGCTACGATGAAAGACTGCAGTTTAAATTCCCTTTTCTGAGACTCTGGAGCTTGCATTTGTTCCAAGTGAATGTGTTGGATAGGGACTCTGGGGTAAACCTAGAGTGGATGTGTTTTGTGATCAGTGGACTGTGTAATGAAATAGTGATGCAATATATTTCCCTTTTCTCTGCAGGGGAATCCCTCTGGGAGTGGATATAGTGATATTATAAAGGATATAAAACTGGTAATAAATGTGTGCATATCTGTTCTAAACAACAGGTATGAATTTTGATGCACTATTTATGATGTGTGGAGTTTTGTGTTGGTTTTTATTTTTTTTTTCCAAGCAATATAACAAATGTGCCTCTCTATGCTTTCTTGTAGCAGCTTGGAAGAGTTTTATATGCACATCATGTATTAGCAGCCCCAGCAAGAAAGCTGAAGAAGCCAGCAGGAGGAGCGAAGCAGCCCAACAACTGCGAACCCACATGACTACTCCTTTGCTAGAGCCTCCTGCTCATTCTTTTTTGTTTCCAGTTGCTTTCAGCTTCCCTTTCACCCATCAGTACTGCGGCATATCTAATACCACAGGTGTAGAGGATGCAGGCTGCCAGCACCAGAACAAGAGGACATGGTCTTAAGCTACGCCAGGGAAGGTTTAGACTGGATGTTAGGAAGGGGTTTTTCACAGAGAGAGTGATCCCTCAGTGGAATGGTCTGCCCAGGGAGGTGGTGGAGTCACCATCCCTGGAGGTGTTTAAGAAAAGATTGAATGAGGAACTCAGTGACATTGTATAGATAATGGGATGATGGGATAGGGAGTTAGGTTATTATAATATATATAAAAGATGAAATAACCCAATAACCCTGAGATTAGCACCAGGGTTGTGTGTTCAATCCCTGTATGGTCATTCACTTAGGAGNGTTTCATAAACTCTAGTTTATATGCCCAGGAGCATCTCTTTGGCCCCGCAGTCACCCTGAAGAATGCCATCAAAGCGCTTTCCAATTTCTCCTGCAAGGACAAGCCTGATGCTCCCCAGCGGCTCTCTCCGGAAGGTGCCTGAAATGCCAAAGTCTCTCCTTCTCTCCCTTCCTTCATGCCCTTCACAGCGAAGAGGTAGCGGCGCACTCAGCAGCTGCACAGCTCCACGAGGCCATCCCGCAGGAGCTGCAGGCAAAGCACACGCTTTCCTCCCTAAAAAACCATTTGCTGTGTCTCCTGGAGCCCGGGGTGCCGGAGGGGAGGCTGAGGCTCCGCACTAGGTGGCACTGCGGGGCTGCTGAGGGAACAGCGGCACGGCCGCCCCGCACCCACAGCGCTCCCCGCCTGATCCCCTCCAAAGATCGTCTGGATGAAGCCTAAGGAAGCCACGAAGGCTTCTCCGTACACTTCGACAGCGAGAGAAAACCGTGATCTGCCAGCAGATCCCTCTCTTTACAGTGAATGAACGGCCGGGAAGGATTTTTTCTCACAGAAAAATCTATGTGGCCCGGAGGAGTGGGAAATCATGCCTCGCAGCTCACTTTCCGTAATTTTGAATTGTGCCGCTGAGCTATGCCAGTGTATTTCAGGAAATCCCCCCAAATAGATTTGACCTGTCATGGAGACCTTGTTCTAGTCTCGGCAAAAATTTCCCCCCCGGACTGAACATGCACACAGCAGCAGAAAACCAACAGCATTCCTGATTTACTGGCGAGAAGACGCAATTTCTTCCTTCCACACACGACTGAAGTAGCTGGATACAAACTGCTCGTTACAGATTTTGTCACAGAAGCTGCATGAAAGACAGGCTGGAAACAGATGAAATTCCACTTTAATTATGGAGGAATTACCTTTGGCTAAAGTAGGGCACCGAGACACTAAGTAAACAGCAGTGGAGAAGCAACACCGGCCTTTTCACATTCCACTTTTCCAAAGTGAAGAAGTAAACATGCTGTATTAGCAAGGCTTTGAGCCTGCATATCTGAACATAGCATTAAACCCTTGGATGAATTATAAATTAATAGCCTGTTCAAGCATTAGAAAAAATATATGGGATTAATTACAAATGTGACCTGAGACCCTTGGCCTAGAAGCAGTCTTCAGCTTAATGAAACTCTTGACATTCTTTGTTGTGATAACTAAGAAGTAACGAGTAAACAATTCAATAGTAGAGGTGGATCATATTCTGGTTCAGTATGATTCTATTGCTATTGACCTATTTAGTAAAGACTACAGTCTTTTGATTACAAATCTATACCATACAGGAATTTCATTGCTATTATGGCAACTTTCCAGGACCTAATGATGAGTCTTCTTTTGAAGAAATATAAAGTATTGCTCCCTCCCCAACTTCTAATACTGAGATGATGACAAAGTATTTGCACACATACAAGTGCAGATACTTTTGTCTTTGTGAGTCCCTGTTGGTAGTATGTCTGTGATGTAAATCTGACTTTTTAAGGAGTTTAGTCAGGATTGAGACAATGTGAGATAATGTAGGAGGGACAAAATATCTTTGGAAATTGCATGGGCATTTGTCACTAGTGAGTTGACATGGACTTTCTGGGAGGAATGGTCTTAATTTTGAAGGAAAAAAAAGATGTGTTTCCCCTCCACAAGACAGATTTCAGCAGATGTGAGAAAGGTCTTGCGTTTCCTGAACTCTTCTTATTTATCAGAGCTCACAGATGTTAGGACAAGTTTTTAAATAAGCTCTCATTATGTAGTCACCTCAACAATAGCTAAAAGAAGCAATCCTGCTGAACCTTTACAAATGTGTTCCTCTCTACAGCTTTTGTATAATTGTCATCCGAATCAATACCTCAGTAATTGAAGTCCTCCTAGACCAAAGTCATGACCTTTTGACTTCTCTCTTTACAAATATACTTACTCTAGCTTCTATAGTGGAAGATAGGAACATCTAGAGTCAGATGACCGGCTTTGTTGTGCTCAGTCCAAAACAGTCTGCCAAAATATATCCCCTCCTTACAAGCTCAGTAGCATCCTTTCATTTTCTGCTTCTGAAATCTAGCTATCATTTTACACATTAAGAATTATCAAGATACAGGTGTTTCTACATAAACTGAACATGCTTTTTAAGCTCAATTGCTATTTTTTTTTATAATTTTGAGAAAAATAAAGTCTTGTTGCTACCCATCCAGTCTCAATTTTTGTCTGGTTTTCTTCTCCTCAGAGTGAAATTCTGGCCACAACGTGAGTGATGATAAATTTCAGGTGAACTGAATAACTCCAAGATTTTTCCCTATAAGCATTTTTATACCATTCCTGATATATTTAGACGCAATTAGATTATTTTAAAAGCCTGATACTGATAGTTACAGTAATTATTTTTATTTTTAATGTAATACATTAGAAAGTTTTGAATTATGTCTTTCATTAACAGATTGTCATGGAATTATTATAAAACCAAGGGGTTTCTGTGAGCATATTATTTTCAAATGTTCAAGACTTTGTACTTTACAGGAGAAAAATAGTCCCAAGATCTTAAGATATAAAACTTCTATCTTGTAATGGAAGCCAAATCTCTGACTCCACCTGGATCCTCATTGAAATCAGGAGTTCTGTACAACCTAGGAATCCTATTTCCAGATTTTGCATACACTACTGATAAAAGAGTAAAAAGATGCTATAAGATATTGGTGGCTTGCATGGACTAAAAGGATATAGCAGTAATAAACATTTGACACATATTTTAAAGTTCTGTTTGTTTTGAGATTTTAAAATCAGAAATTCAGTAACTTTAAAAAAAAAAACTTATGTGGTTTTTATAAAGTATTTCAGGTGGTAGCCTTTGGAATGAATTCCATGCATTAGGAAAGAATTGAAAATAAAGTATATTACTGTTAAAAAAAAGATGGTGCATCACATCTAGTAGTAGAGGATCATGTAAGACTGTGCCAGGCTCTGTGTACTAAACACTGTAATGGATTTTCATGCTGCTATAGGACAGCTCTAGAGGTATCAAAACACAGGACTGATTCGTATTCAATGATCTGCTCTTTCAGATAAGAAACATTTAATTTAGATTTCTTAAAAAACTTGAAATAATAAGTTTTGTACAAATTTTATGTTAGAATTTTGTAGTTTGCACTTGATCAGTTATTTCTTCTTAAGCTTGAAAAATTTCCACTGGGTTTGGGGAGTTAAGCAGATTGTAAGTCTTCAGTACTTCTTTTTCCAAGGCCACTGTTAAGTGTGCTTTCTTACCTCCTTTGCTTTTTATTTAGCCTTGCTTGTTGAAAAAAATCATATCTTTTGATTAATCAGCTTGAAGTTGCTGAAATAAGGGAAGTTAGGCCTTTCATTTCAGAATTAATGAATGCATTTTCCATTATTTGTGTCACTTGCATAATCTGTCATGGTAATAACAATATCTATCCAAAACATAAAAGATTCAGCAAGCAAAACTACCTAGACATAACCCAGGCTCCCTCATACCATGTACCTTCAATTTACTGATTATTTCTATCCAATATACTTCAGAAACCACTTCACAGTTCAGGCCTCCTTGGCTCTGTTAGTTTCATTTTTATTTAATTTGAAATCACTCTAAAGGTAAGAAATCATTCTAGCTGCTAGATACTATCTGTTAATTGCTCCTGCAGATAATGAGCACCCTAAGGGGCAAAAAAGGTTACAAGCCCTATAGAGACACATCAAAAATGCATAATTTATGCTTCTTTCAGCAGTTAACATTGCCATGTTTCTGTGTGCACAGTCTATCTTAAGCTGTTCAGCCTCCAGCTTTTCAGGTATTTAATTTTTGGATGGTTCACCATTGAACAGACTGGTGAAACCTCCCGAAATCTCCTTAGGGCTTTTTCCTCCTAAATCCTCTTCTGTCATATGCCTCAATTATTTGATGGAGAAGGATTTTTCATTCCTCTACTCTTTGTTCCTTTCCTCACTTCCCCACTTGCAGTTCAAAATAAGTGCCAAGCGGTGAAAAGTGTTTCGAATAATTAACTTGGCATCTTGCACAGCTTGATTGCAAAACGGGAATTATTCATGTAAGTGAGCAATGCTTCTAGGACCTTTGATATACTGTAATTGTTGTTATGTTTATGCTGACAAAGTACATATAATGTTTGTATTTTGTTATTTGGTCATTACTGATATCTTTGAGACAGTGAAGGTATCTCTTCAGTATACACTAGACATTTATTATTATTACTATCATAAAAAGAACTGTAAAATATAGTGTAAGATCTGCATACATCATGTCTGCCTGTGAGAACTTATTAAACCAAGCTCTAAGAATGGGCCAGCCACTTCATATTCCATCCCTAGAAAACCAGTTTCCTTATGCATGTCTCTTTGATAAAGTGCAATACTGCACTTGCAATCAATTGTTTTTGGCTGCCCTCCATCCTTAACTCCTTTCCCCCATCCATTCTCTGAAGCAGCTAAGAGAGCCTGGTAGTGCCTGTGCTGGCCTATTCAAACAATCTTCCTGATGAAATCCCATGTGTCTTCTGATTCACTGAATTCAGACTGTGTGTGCCAGCACAAATTAGGTAAACCAATTATATGAGGACAAACCCAAGGTATCATATTGGAGCATTTTCTGCACAAGGCTGCAAGGCTGGTCCTGTGGCTGGTGGAACAAGCTGTTCCTTCCTCACAGAGCAGTACTCTGCCATTTTTGAGGGCACACTGTATATTGTGACTCACTGTATCAATATAAAGTGACAAACATTTTCAGTGTTTCTCATTGCTTCAGGTTTGACATGCAACACCCATGTTTCAAATGTGAGCTTCTTAAATGCAGCATCTTCGTTACCACTCTGGGATGTGCTTCCGGTCTCTGTATGGGTGTTAGATGGTGAGTTGGACTAGATGATCCTTGTGGGTCCCTTCCAACTCATAATATTCTGTGATTCTGTGATTCTTTTCATACTCAACAAACATTTAGTTTATTCCTCAGTGATAAGGCAGGAAAATCCCTGTGGTGAAGGACATAAAAATTTCTCAGATTCTGCAGCAATGCAAGCCCCTGGCATGTGCATAGAGCCATGTGAAATCTCTCCCCACAAATTTTTCAAGAAAGATGTAGAAAAAGTGGAAGTGCATGCATCTCCTTTGATTTTAGCCTTGTTCAAGTCAGATATGGAACTGAGCTTCATTTCTAGCCCATGGAAAGAAATGAATATACCTTTAGGGTAAATCATCTCACCTGTTTAGATGCCCTCCAATAAGAAAGACTGTCCTTCAGCAGCCTCTCTTTCTTACTGGCTGTAAGCGTAACTTAAACAGAACATCTAACTTTTAAACAGAACTGTAGTTCAGTGAGATTAATTCCACCCTTAGCATGCAGTTTCTTCAGCTTTGTCTTCACAATTTAGCAAGGTATTTAAATACATGCCCAGCTTTCCACGGCTGAATAACTGTAATCACACAGACTGGTTTAAGTACCTTGTTATACCAGGACTGGATGGTTTCTTGAACTGAAAGCTTAACACTCTGCGTGGCTGCCTCTATTAGACTCCAGGCTGCTTGTTTATGACACTAATTCGCTTTAGCTTTCTTGAGCAGTAGTGTCAGTATTTCAGAGGGCAAATGAAAAAAACAAAACAACGATTCTATGTATTTTCAAAAGAAATACGTGGTCTCATTTACTGCCTCACTCTGTGGTGCATGTCTGACTAGGAGTTCGAATTATTTCTGCTTTCCTTTGCCTAAAACTTTTAAATGTATTTATTCTCTGCTGTTATTTATTAAGACTGTTTTATCTATCTCTGTTAAGTGTTTGGGGACACAGATGGTATGCAATGCTCCACACATAATAAAGCCTTATTTTTCAGGCAGATCTCATGGCAGTTGATGGTAGAGATTACAGTACTAGGTCATAAATTGTATCTGTATTGTGTAAGCAGAATATTGCTGACACTTGATGTTGACAATTTTAGAAGTACAAAAAACCTTGCCAGTTTTTTGAGCATCTTCCAATGGTATCCTCACATGAGAATCCAGTAAGCATGTTCAGACAATTGACATGTCTCCATTTAGTGCAATGCTGATTTTAGGCAAGCTTTTCCTTCATGGTTGGCTGAGGAATATCTAGTTTAAGACACTTTTTCTCTCTTGCTGACTTAACTATACATGTTCTTGCACAAAACTCTGATGCTAAGAGCAGTATCTATACGAATGTGTGGATGAAAAGCCCACCGAGGCCAACGGAAAATGAAGCTCTCATCCAAGAAGAGAGCAGAAAGGAGAACATTGCTAAAACAAGCTCATTTGAGATAGCTTGAATTCTGCCAGAAAACAAAACAAAACAAACAAAAAATCAGCTCTTTTAATATGTAACTCAGAAGAAGAGCCTGAGCCAAATGATCAATGACATTTGGGAGCATTGGCATATTCCACTAGCATCCATCTAAAATAATTACTCCCAGTAACCCTGTGACAGTAAATGATGTCTGAGAAGCAAAATGAAAATCACTGAGCTGAAACAAACTTGAAACTGAGTCAAAAAACAGAGTAAACCATTGTCTAGAAAGAACTAAAGGTGAACCTGAACCGCTTTGAATTGCCAGAGGGTAGGAGGGCCCTTCAGAGGAACCATGACAGGCTAGAGAAATGGGCAGATTCTAATACGATGAGATTTAACAAGTCCAAGTGCTGGGTTCTTCACTTTGGACATAACAATCCCATGCATCACTATCGGCTGTGGGAGGAGTGGCTGGAGAGTGGTGATATGGAGAGGGATTTAGGAATAATGATTGACAGGAAACTTAACATGAGCCAGCAGTGTGCCCAGGTGGCTAAGAAGGCCAATGGCATCTTGGCCTGTATCAGGAACAGTGTGGCCAGTAGGACGAGGGAAGTTATTCTTCCCCTGTACTCAGCGCTGGTCAGACCACATCTTGAGAACTGTGTCCAGTTCTGGCTTCCCCAGTTTAAGAAAGATGTTGAACTACTTGAGCGTGTCCAGAGAAGGGCGACAAGGATGGTGAAAGGACTGGAGGACAAGCCCTACGGGGAGCGGCTATGGGAACTGTGGTTGTTCAGCCTGGAGAAGAGGAGGCTCAGAGGTGACCTCATTGCTGTTTACAACTGCCTGAGGGGAGGTTGCATCCAGGTGGGTGTACATCTCTTCTCTCAGGCTGACGACACCAAAACAAGAGGACATGGTCTTAAGCTGTGTCACGGGAGGTTTAGACTGGATGTTAGGAAGAGCTTTTTCATAGAGAGAGTGATTCCTCATCGGAATGGTCTGCCCAGGGAGGTGGTGGAGTCGCCATCCCTGGAGGTGTTTAAGAAAAGACTGGATGAGGAACTCAGTGACATGGCCTAGATAATGGGATGATTGGATAGGGGGTTAGGTTTTTATATTAAAAAAAAAAAAAAAAAAAGAGATGATGAAATGACCCTGCGATTAGCACCAGGGTTGTGGGTTCAGTCCCTGTATGGGCATTCACCTCGTAGTTGGACTCGATGATCCTTATGGGTCCTTTCCAACCCCAAATACTCTGTGATTCTGTGATCTTTGTAGAATTCCCTTGTGTCCTCCATTCTCTATGTCAGACACCCATGATGGAGGCCCAATATCTCAGGGCTGCCTCAATCAGGTCCCATTTGGTGAGGGAAGAGCCTGCCCCTGGGTTATGTGAGGGTGGCTGCCCTGAGGGTCACAGATCTTGGTGTGCCCATTGAGGCTCATGGGAATATTGCCACTGACATACAAAGTGGATGAGATTGCTTGCAATCCTTGCAGGTCTTAAAGCAGTAGTTGAACTGAGGCGGTTAGATGTAGGTGTGGATAAGATCCCTATGGTCAGTGCTAAGGAGGGATGAAGGCTCTATTTCTGCAGGCAGCTGTAAGGGCTGGATACCCCTCAGGGTGCTGCTGGTGTTGCAATTGTTCTAAGAAAGCAATATTGTCTGGAAGAAAAGATCCTGTGATATGGGCCATGTGTTTTTCAGCATAACATTGTGGAAGGACTCAGTCTCACAATGTCTCACAATGGCTTTGAGCGAAGCTTCCACAGGGACAAGAATTAAAATGTAAATTCAAGTTTAGCAGGTCAGTTACATGCTTGCACTCTGTTGGCCAGTACCTTTATCTGTTCCCTCCTTCTTCCCTGCTCAGAATAGCACTTTTCTGCTATTTTAGATCTAGCTTTTTGGTATCCTGGGGTTATGGCAATTCATGGTAGGAAGAAGGGATAATTTTAACGTATTTTGATATATATGCCATGCTCTCTCACTCTGCCTCCTTATCTCCTTTTGTTCTTTTTCTCTTAAGCAGAAACGCAACAGAAATCAGGGACTGAGGAAAATGAATACTGCTCCCTGACAACAAAATCCAGAGCCAACTGTTGCAGTCAGTTTTAATTTGCGTTCTCTGGTGAAACCCTGAAACTTACTGGGACATGGAAACACATAGGCTTGAGCAATTTATGATCATGCACGTAGCTAGTACTTTTTTTTTTTCATTCTTCTTCCTTGCAAATTTTTAAAGGAAATGCTATCACAGATGCAGACTTCTGACAAATTTATCTAGCTTTTAGGACATTCACATGCAAGGTGAATTCTCAGTCCTGAGTGAGGAGAATAGGGCATGTTTGTCGTGGCCCTGCTGGGGAATAATATGAATTTAGCATCAGTTTGCATAGAAATCTCCCTCCACACATAAATACATGAACCACTCCGTGCAGTTTGCCTACTCTTTCCTCACTTTGGACACACTTTACAATATATTCCTAATTTCTGTTCATTATTGTTTTACATTTTGTAGCCTAATATCGTTTCATTAATTACTTTGTGTCCCATAGCAGAACAGTGAGTTTGATGAGGCAAGTGCATTTCTTCTCACCTGGCATCTGACATTCCTTTAACTATTGGGAGAGACCATGATATAAACACAATGTGAGTTGTGCCATTACAACCTTTCTAATGGCTTTAGAGAGCTGAACATACTGAAAACACTGTATTCAAAGACACTCAGCAGCTAAAGCATCTGTTATTGACCACAGAAATACTAATTGAAAGATTTAACCCCCTTTTCTTCAAAACTTATGACATTGTCTTTAAAACAAGTGTCTTCTCTAAATGACAGTGAGGGAAAAGTGTGTTGGGGAGAGGGAATAGAGGGGAGGACAAAAAGGAGGAGGAAATGGGACTTGTCACTGTAGGTTAATAAGCCAGAGAATAAGTGTTTAGGCAGCAGTGCTTAACTGGAACCAATGTCAAATAGTCACTGTGAAAAACTAATAAAGATTTTATCACTCACCAGTGAGGTGCTAATGAATTTGTAAGAGTGTTTTTGTGTCCATATGGAGGAAGCAAACAAAATCTAAATACTAGTTAATTGATGCTAACCTTAAAGAAATGTTTTGTTCCTCTTGGTCATCTTATCAGGTAGCAAAAATTTAGACTCATAAATAAGTTCACAGTCACAGTATCACAGTAGATAAGGCTGGAAAGGATCTTGAAGATCATCTAGTCCAACCTATAGCCCAACTAACCTAGCATAAACAGCTAGATCATATCGCTCAACACCTCATCCAGCCTTCTCTTAAACACCTCCAGGGTTGGCGAGCCAACCACCTCTGTGGGCAACCCATTCCACATCCGGATCACTCTTTCAGTAAAAAATCTTTTCCTAATATCAAGCCTAAACTTTCCCTGCTAAAGCTTAAAACTACGACCTCTCGTCCTGTCGTCAGAGACCAAGGAGAAAAGACCAACCCCTGCCTGACTACAACCTCCTTTTAGATAGTTATAGACAGCTATAAGGTCACCCCTGAGCCTTCTCTTTTCTAGGCTAAACAGACCCAGCTCCTTCAGCCTC